>NADL03000069.1:0-444182 GCA_002205965.3 Kappaphycus alvarezii
ATTACATGGTGGTTGTAAATCTTTACGAGTTGTACGGTGTGGCACAGAAGCGTGAGGAGGGCATTAAAAAATTAACTAGGAATGTGGGCGACGGGTGGAAACCTGCCGCGCTTGCATCACTTGGAGAATAAACGCAAAACGGGTAACGAAGTCGCTGGGCTCCTGTTGAGGGGAGTAACCGCGTCGGGAAGCGGCGAAGGAAGCAAAGCGGCGTAAAAAACCCTTGCCATCGTCGCCTAAGGGGAACATTTGGGTGTTTTACTCTTGAAGATATATCCGATCTATCCCATGGTTTTCCAGACAACCACAATCTCCTAAGGCGCAAAAGATATCAATCCCGACGGGACAGAGGAGGATATCGTTTTGGTCGCCGTAATCGCAGTAATGATGATTTTTCTCTAGCTTTACGAGTGTCGCAGCAGCGCCTGCGGTAACGGTACTTGGCGAGATGTGGCGGCGAGCGGAGAGTCAGGCAACAATAGCGTCGACGGCAATATTAGTTCTGTTAAGCCCATCGGCAACGGAAATGTAGATGTCAATTTTGTAACGCAACTGACACTGAATGTGCAGACAAATCGGGAACCTGGTAGAGAAGCGGATGATCGACGAGGGCGACTATCCGAATCTCCTTACAGAAGCGGGCGAGAACGTTGCGGAGGATGCGATGTCGACTTGTCATTCCGTCTTCCTATGTGACATTAACGCGTGTTAGCCTCTTGGATCTAAGACGGGTGCCAAGTCGACCTAGCGATGGGAGCAGACCGCACAGGGAGTATATCCAGGGAATAGCGCGATGTCGAGATGGCGAGCCAGAGCGACTTCCCACGCAGAAGAGTACATGCACGTGCCGCGGCAGAGGGGAGCGGGCAAAGAAAAGACAGAGGAAGAGGAAGATGTGCGCACGGAGAGGAGCCGTGCCTGGTCGGGTGCTGCTGCGGACAAGAATAAACTGTCAGACTTCGATAGCATGAGCTCGGTTGTGATCGCACACTGGAGCCTTTCACCAAGGACCGCCGATGAAGAACGCTCGGAAAGTACCGCAGCTGTAAGCAACGAAGACAGCTGCAGGTGATGGGAGGATAAGATCTGGGTAGCAGACCGGGGGGTCTCTTCCGAGTGGTGATCGGGGAAAAAGTCAACAGGTCGGAGATAAGTCCAAAAGACGTAACTACAGATGCTCCATATGCAGCCTCGATAATGTCCGAAGTTTGCAAAAAACTGCACACACGCTTAAAATAAAGACCCCTATGTGCGGCAATTAATCAATTATTTGCTACGTAACAAGACCACTTTGGTAGTGGCAAATCGTCTGGAGAAGAGATACTCAGAACCAATTACCCCAAGAAGGTGGTGTTCCAAGCGACAAAATTGCTACCGTGGTATATTCGAGCAAACAAAAAGGGGTGAGTGAGGACGGCAGTTGAGTGAGATACAGGCAAGTATTGAATGAGTTAAGAGAGATATAAGCAAGTATATAAAGGGCAGGGTCTACCACTGATGCTCTGTGATTAGATAAGAAAAATGGTCCTCGTGTCTGAAGTTGACTATCAGCTGAAGGACTTACTGCTTTTTCAGTTAAAATCTATGACACTCATTTATCCGACAGAGGCGAGAACCATACCCCATCTTCGTTATCTGATCTTCAGGGAGCTTTCTACAGTCCAATCCTAAGTCGCCCATATGCGAAAAAGCTTTAGTTCAGTAGCTTTCCATGCTCTGAAGTTACAGATTTTGATCCCCTTTGTATCTATATTAAGCACTAGATGACGAAGAGGAATAATCGCATGATCAGATTTTTGAGAAAAGACAAATTGAAGAGTTGTCACTGTGGTCCTGAAACAAACAAAATCCTTACACCTCATCATGCAGAATTTTACATTATCAATTCCTTTCTCTTCCACCAAAACTACTCGTTTGTAGAAATTATATTTCAGATCAACGAAATCCTAAACTAATCATTTTTATTCCACAATAATAGGAACATATAACAGTTAGGATCTCAAAATGAGACTGGACTGTTTATATAAACGGAAACATCAACACAAAGCACTTTGGTGCCTAGGGAGCAAACACGCACACATCAGAAACGTTATTTAGTCAGCTTTACGTTTGGAGATTGAGTTTTGATAAAGATAGGATTTCTTACATCCCGTAAATCAACCCTTGACAGCTTATACATTGCAATCAACATGGATAGTGTGAAAGAGGATACATCGATGCTAAAAGGTGTAGACATATTGGATCAGAATGAGCTCGTCGCAGATAAAGTGAATAATAAGCTACAAAGTGAAGTTATAACAGGAATATATGCCTAATAATCCTCGCCAAGGTCATTCATACATCACATAAAATGCTTAAACTGTAATATGCGAGAAATCAGAAGTAATAAGATTGTGCAATAATTTTTGGAATCCTTCAGCAAGCTTCTTTCGTGCCCTGCCAATGCGTATAAACCTTAAACTCAGATCAACAAAGACAAATGGACAGTATGAGATAGAAAATCTTTTCATAAATATCATTGGTTCCACAACAGCCTCTATTGCTTTTGTTTAACGTTAAGATCGGGAAAGTTTACTTCCAATCGAGATATATTTGCGTGCCTTGTATAGATGAAAAAACAGCCGACATTACAAGCGGTTTACATGAGCACAAATTTTGCAAGAGCAATTCCCTTACCAAGTAAGTATACTACAGTCCTCACAAAAGCATTTCTCTGCTTTTGAGCTACAAAACATATTTTATCAAGAAAAGCTCAAAGTTCTTCAGGAACGTGTAATAAAAGGGAAGAAGTGAAATGAGCGAGGTAAATGTACAGGAATATAGGTAAAGCAATCCGATGTAAACTCGTATGAAAACGGAATAGGCGAACATTAACATGCACCATTAAGTTTTTTATTGGTAAAAGTACTGCAATATGTGCTAGCTATAGACCAGAATATGCCATTGCAGATTTTAGTGAAAGAAAAAAACAATGTATGTTGCTTTTAGGGCCTCACAATATCTTTATTTGGAAAACTTCCACGCTTTCTCCCAGAATCATCATCTTTACCATGTTAAACCTATCTAATGCAATCTATACAGGTATTATAACTTGAAAAGGCTTATATAAATGTATAGCTTGAAACTCAGTGGGATTTGAGAGTTATGTAACTGGAGAAGTTGACGACTGCATTTCTCCTACAGATATTGTTTACGTATGAAGTGTATCTCTTAAGCAATATTATCGCCCAGTCAAGGTTAAAAGAATATTCAAGCGGGATGTACGGGTACAATTAATGTATGTACTGATTTTACGGTTACAAAGACCGGAAAAGAAAGCTCAGTACTCACTTCATCAAACATCTGTGATCATTTTGCTAATGGAACTGAAGTAACATTTCACATAAATCACTTCCTATCCCGATATAGTACAAAAATCTCTACTATGCTTACTTGAATGGATATTCCAACGAGAGGACCTTATATTCGTCGATCAAAGTTCTCGTATAGCCAAACAAAGGGAAGGCCATGGTTTCCTGGACAAAAATATATCGCAAGCCACTCTTTGAGAGCGTCCTACCCGCAACGTCAGTATTATCGGGGAAGGCTTTTATTTCGAACTAGTAGTAAAGGAAAAATTGAGGCAAATTTCAAGTCCTGATATTTTATCCGAGGATTTAGTGATAAAAGATACAATGCATGGAACACCCTATTGCAGCAATTCTTATTACCCCCGTTGGATTTCGCATGAAAGTGGAGGCCATATTGGACTTTTGAAATTGGTGCCAAGACAAAACTCATGCATATGCACAACCACAGAGACTCATTTGAAGGACACTATTGCTAAGACAACGAGCGATCGGAGTGTTGAACCAATCCAGCTCGTACATTTGTTGAATTCTACTTGTGAACTATATCATGCAGTAGTACTTCGGAATAGACTATTACACAAGACTTAGAATATTTCCTCCAAATAAACGTAGCAATACTTAACTCAAGATATTTATACAAGTTCATCAAGGGAATAATTGAAGACTTAGTTGGATATCGTAGGAATGAAAGCTCCCACGCAGGTATATTTGAGTCTCTAGAGCGGAAAAGAAGAATGAATTCATATTTGTCTCAAACAAAGAATATCAATACATTCAAATTCTCAAGAATGAAAGCTGTTTATAATGAAGGTCTAACGTTACATTAAACGGTATATTTTAATCGTTTGGTCACCTTTTTCTTGGGTTGTACTCCCTAACGTCTATACTGGAGACTTAAAACTCATTCAGACATATTTTTTGTGATTGGAACGTACTAAAAGTTACTGACCTTTCTTCTTATCCACCAATGGGGGCGGACTTACGTTCTGGAGATGTTCCGTAAATGAGTATTAAAAGTATATTTCTCATTTTTTGCGTTGAAGATGTAAAATGGGCACGTAATTTGCCTAGTTCTTTTACTTGTGGTGGTTGAACGTATATTGACCTTTTGATGGCACCGAAAAAGGGACTGAGTACATACGAAACGTTTTTTGCTATATTTTTCCATCTTCTTAAAACGCCTGGTTCTTCATTACTATATAATCAAAATTCGATATCAAAATTTATTATTTTAATTAAATATCAGGGGTTTGCAGTTTGTTATCAAACCATTTTGCGAGGATATAATTATTCAGAAATAGTGTAGGGCAAAATTCTTAATGTAAGCTACACAATTGGGAACATGAGTAGGCTCAATCTTTTGAGGTTTAATGACCCTCCTATAAATTAAATACGTCCAAGACATCATAGTAAGTTAGGAATTTTTGCAATATATTCTGGATACCTCCGTATTGATATTTCTTTTGGTAAGCAATATTCAGAAAACTGAAACTACTTATTATTCATTTTGCACTGAAATATAGTTCTAACTAATGATTCAAAATCTGCTGTGATAAAAAAGGCAAATATTTCAAAGGAACTTGATACAATTGGCATAATATCTGCTGTTCAGAGCTGTGGCCTTGAAAACAACCAAAGATATTCGAGTGCTACTTTGTAATTATAATACCTCAACCCTTAAAAATAACCTTATATATCTCCCACGACTTTCAAAATCATTGCAAACTCATTTTTGTGTAACAAATGCGACATTATATTGTAAAAACCTCCGACGGATAATTTACTGAAATATTGTAAAACTTTTTGGTTAGTGCAAAACTCTAGAAACCCTCTAGATGATGATTCCAGTCTATTTAGCTCTAGATATTGAATACGTAAGAACATTATATTTCTGCATCTCAATCATGTATTACTCCACGCACCTTTTAATGCGTATCAGACAACTTTACGACTGTTTGAATACACAGAAATAATCTTTTTTACAAGTGTACATATCAGAACAAATTATTGTAAGGGAATACAGTTTAGCTGTTACATTTCAGATGAAAAAAGAGAAGAGTATTAATACTAATACCCTAAGAATACATTATACTGGTTAAAAGGATCTTCTTTATTTGTAATTAGCTTGTACCGTTTAAAGGGTCTTCTGCTGTTTTCAAACTTCGTTGCTACTACATTATGCACGTAATGATGTTTTTCATCCTTCTTTAAGTCCCCGAATAAGAGACTATGACTCAACTTACGTACGTTTTTAAAGCGTCCCAGTATCCAATATGGAAAAATGCAACAAGAAGTACACTCTAGCTAAAGGTGTAGGAAAAGAAAATTAAAAAAGTAATAATTTCACGAAGCACCTGCCCCTGCCACTCGTGGTTAGTATCCCCGAGAAATGAACTTACGAAGGTCTTTTAAGTATACGTATCGGACCTGGAGCTTCTTCAATAATTGTAAAACTGTTCTTGACTTTGCACTTACTATTCGTAAAACAGTTGCTCTGAAATGTATACTTTAATCCTATCATCTTGGTTTTTCCCAATACTCAGCCAACGACCACCCTATGTCATCAAAGTTCACTTGCTCACAGATGGTGTCCAAGTTTCCAAAAACTGTCCTCTGATGATCCGTTCGTGTTCCTACAAATCAACTAGCCAGATTTCACTTCCAAACATTCGTACTTCTAATATTTCTCTTTTCCCTCATCCTCCACTAAACATCGTATTAAAAAACTACAACGCGGTGGGGCTCCGTCACTTGACGAAATTTGGCGAAGATTTGTGAAATTCTCAGAAGAACTGCTAGTCCCTCGATGATTTATGGTATTAGATTTTACTGAAAATGGTGTGAACAAGGCGGATGCGGGTCAGTGGAAGATTTTTTTTGATCAATAAAGCCAAACACGCTTTTTGGGTAAGAAAAATAAGCAAACATGTCTTTTTGCAATTTGAATAGGTCTGATTCTCTGAAAACTTCAAATGTTTAGTCTAATGTAAACCTTTGTGTCGTGTGTAACGTTTTTGCTCGGGATATGTTGTGAAGTTTGTCAAACTTGGCGCAAAAATATCTCTTACGATTTTGAAGAAGAAACTGAATACAAAACCGAAGATTTGTGATAGAAATAAATGGCTGACGATGAGTTTTCAGGATTGGTTATACTATAGGGGTATGTTGCAAGCAAAAGAGTGTTGCTGAGGTATAGTTAGGGGGACTAGATGAAAGAGACGGTGGATCAAGTTGCTACAGTTTCGTTTAAAAGGATCATACTCTACTCTATATGATCATGAGCAGCGTGGAAGAAATTCTTCTCAGGTAGGAGGTTGAATTTCAACTTCTCAACTATTCAGGTCTGCATTTGAACTTGTCTCCTAATTGCTTGGTCCGTTCCAAAGGAAAAAACATACTCATTATATATAGAACGTTTAGGTAATCTTAAAGTCTCAAAAGATCATACTGAAAACCACAAAATGAGTCAAACAAAAAATTGTCGAAGAGAGAAACCAGCGCCTATGTGACCATTCTTCTAGTAAGAGGTTAAAGTTTAGGGACAATTTTTTTGATTTTCAGTGCTAACTTTTACTTTTGACAGTGATTTGGCTATAATAAAACAGACATTCCTGTAATTTTAACGCTGGTAAGAGTAAGAATCACTTTTACCTCTGGACAAATCGATTTGTACCGATTTGCCGCAATTGGAAACTTCTATAGCTACACGCGGACTACCAAGCTGAAGTGATGCAGAGGTTTAAGCAAATGAGCAATTTTTTACTGAAAATTCATGTTTCCAGAGTATCTTTTCCGGTAGAGAGCTACTACCGAAAAATGTTTAAATTGATACACTAGCTGTAAATATTTTATAACAAAGAGATTTTCCTCATATGAGACAAAATGTGCCTCATATATGAATTAATGTTAGAAAACATTGAGCCTCATATGAATACACTGCTATTGCGGATTGAAATCAGCAGTACATAATATCAGATGAATATGTAGACCTTCTCATCAAAATCTTCGACCTCGGATTAGAACCAAACAACTTCTCGAAATGACATACGCCTAATACGCCTAATGAAGTTTCCACAAACTCAGCTGAGCGCCCAGGAATACATATACTCCTAGTATATCGAGGTCCTCCATTTACTTCTAAGGAACCTAAAACTTCGTGCCATTCCAGCAGAGGAGCCTAGAACATGGTGCACACCGACCTTTCACTATATAATCCACAGAAACCTATCTACGGTTGTAGAACAATGGCTCTACGACTACACCCTTTCCTTTTTTATCTTCTGATCCCTCCACATTCGCCTCAGCCTTCTCCTTCATTGTTATTTTTCTCTTTCCATTTTTCTCCGTGATCTTGTTTAACAATTTTGCATTGATTGCTTCAAATTATGCAATCTCGGGACTTTTCTCTGGATACATTCGCTGTTCTGAGTTCTCTCGGTGCTCGGCCGATGTTTCAGCCGTCTAGATTCAAGTGGCCGAACGCTTTAATGTGCACATAGGAAGACGGAATGACAAGTCGACATCACATCCTCCGCAACGTCTCGCCCGCTTCTGTAAGGAGTTTCGGATAGTCGCCCTCGTCGATCATCCGCTTCTCTACCAGGTTCCCGATTTGTCTGCACATTCAGAGTCAGTTGCGTTACAAATTGACATCTACATTCCGTTGCCGATGGGCTTCACAGAACTAATATTGCCGTCGACGCTACTGTTGCCTAACCCTCCTCTCGCCGCCACATCTCGCCAAGTACCGTTACCGCAAACGCTGCCGGACACTCACAGAGCGCGAAAAATGCCGTCGTTACGGCGATTACTGCAACCAAGACGTTATCCTCCTCTGCCCGGTCGGAATTGATCTTTAGCGCCTTAGGCGACGACGGCAATGGTATTTTAGGCCGCTTTGCTTCCTTCGCCGCTTCCCGACGCGGTTACTCCCCTCAACAGGAGCCCAGCGACTTCGTTACCCGTTTTGCGTTTAGTCTCCAAGTGAAGCAAGCGCGATAGGTTTCCACCCGCCGCTCACGTTCCTAATTAATTCTTAATGCCCTCCTCACGCTTCTGTGCCACACTGTACAACTCGTAAAGATTTACAACCACCACACGCAATATGTCCGCGCTGTTGCAATTGAAGGACTTGGTTTCGAAAGGAGTCGATCAGATTAGACTTTGACGAGTTCTTTACCGTGATCCTATACCATATCAAGCTTGGTCATACCTAGGGTGTCGAGGCCAAGGTGAAAACTCATGGGTTACGTTTGGAGCTGTTCTCTGAAGCTGTATTCAATATATCCTGAAGTTTTCCGGACAACCACAAATGACTCAAAATGGCATGCCAACACAGAATTTGAGAGGAAATACGTTTCCTAAAAGGCAACCTTAAGGTATCTATAAACTCAGCAAGATTGCACAAGATGATGGTTGCAGCGGGCTTTTGCATGAAACCCCATGGTGTGAAGGCTCTTTGGGTGAAATTCACTAGTGTTCTGAACAAAGAAAAATGGTAGCACAAGTAACTTTTAGAGAAGTATGCCCATTTCGGCTAATAACCGCCGCTGCCTCTAAGTCAATGAAGCAGCAAAGCTTTTCTCCCGTTTAGAGAGTCTTCGAATTAGTAGGGGTGGTCGATTAAATTCAGCTAAATTCTTTTACTATCCAGGCATATGAATAGTTCTAGCAACCCTTTTCCAGCAACCCTGACAGACTGCCCATGATGAATTACTGCTACTTTAAAAAATTGAGTCTGTGCCTAGAACGCTCACTACGCGAGTCTGGCAGCTTCTCGATCCAACATTCTCGGATACGCCAGGTAGACTGTGGTGGAGAGGGGGCGAGTAAGCAGACAAATTGCGAACGGAATTAATTCCAACGGTCATTCCGATGCTGTTTTGGGCCATTTTAGGACAACTCAGGGGCAATGAGAATGATATTACACATAAGCGAACGATCAAAACAACAGGAATCGCAACTGTGGTCAAGTACACATATGAGCTAGAAATTCCACGGCAAAAAATAAAACATGGGCATGGGCCATATTCCATTTAAGAGAGAGCCAGTCAAATACGTCCTGGAGCAGTCCAGATCATTTTAATTCTCCTCACGGACAGAACGTTTCAAAAGATATTCCACACTTTTATAGGTCTAGTATACCTTTCAAGAGTCAAACACCGAGACTTTTCCGATTTTATGAATATCGTAAATATGGCTCCGTTCTCGCGGACACAGCCGTGCCGTCAGTACGCTAATTTTTGAATCACGTAAACTTTTCGTCCTTATTGGGAACTATAATAAATAAAAATATTTGAAACTGAAATGATATTAGATCACCCCAAAGCTTCCTCCAGGTTAAGCCCTCCAAACTCCTGCAGTAAACACCCCCAACTTTCCCAATGAAACTGGTGCATCGTCTCAACATGCGATCATTTCAATTGGTCAATTTGCGAATCTTTTTTGCCAGTCTACCCAGTACCGCTGTTCTTTGCTAGGCCGGCTTTATTAATGAGCAATACGACGCTGGCAAAACCAATAATCCTCATATTGCAAAATGTCGAAAATTGTCCGGATTGAGCAATAAGCAGTACACGCGGAAGCGAGCGGCCCTCGGATGGGTAGAACGCCACGGGTGTGCTGGTTCTCGTCACGAGCGTACGTCTGATGCAGCCGAATGCGCCAAAAGCGCTGCGGGGGTCTAGCGAACGTCAAGTCAGAGCTGTAGCGGGATAGCTACACCGTCTCCAGTCTTCGCCAATGCCGGACTAGCCCTTGCAAGCTGGGATTGATACTTGTTCGGGATGAACAGTTTGGTCGTGTGGTCCTCTTTTATTTCTTTTCGTTGTTACCGCCCACCATCTCAATTAATCCGGCGATGTCCCACAAATACCATTCAATGTACTGTACGACAGCTTCCATAAATTTCTGAGCAGATTTGTGATACAAACACGCATAGACAATCTGAAGGGAATTGAATTAATGATCAAATTGTACAGTTGCAGTTTTTCAGACCGAATTACTTATCCAATTCCACACAAACCTTTTACGGGTTTGCTGACCAGTCTGGTTTGGAAAGCATAAAGAATTGGTCCCCGTAATACAGCTATTTGTACACAGAACAGCGGCTGACCAGTTAAGGTCTGACGGGGCCGCTCGACAGTGGAAATATGCTGGTAAAAGCTTTTTGTTACTACAATGTCATTTGACTCTATAAGGAGGATCTCACCATAGGACTTTCTAGTTGGATATCTTTAGCTTCCTATTTTTTAGAGAGGTAATCTTATCGCTATAATGCAAGATGTTTATTACCACGGGAACACAGGCTTTTTAAGGACGAATGTAACAGGAAAATAGATGAAGGGCAACTAATTTCGAACCGCAATGCATAGCAACTTGGTGTGTAGTTGTGCTTGTTGCAACACTTCGCAATCACATCAGGTGTAATTGTGTTGTGTACTTCTAGCACTGCTATTCCTTAGCTCGTTCACTACATTCGAGACCTGTTCCACATTTCCAGCTTATGCAGGACGACATGTGCATCGGAAGCCACGTCTGTTCCCCTCTGACATCCCTGGATGATGCAGTTGGAGTCATCGGTCATCATAGCTCTACATTGGCTCGCGGCACGGCCCCGACCTCCGCAAGGACCCCTGTAAATCGCCCCAGGGCGCACCGTATCCTCTATTAGATCTCCATTGGCGAAATTTTCCTTTTCGATATCTTCACTTCGGATGGCACTGCAAAAGCAGCGAGGAAGAAGAGGACAGTAGTGAGAAGCAGAGTGAGACGAGACATATTGATGATTGCAACGATTTGGCTTGAGCAGTCTTGAGATCCTTGACGAATGAGAGTTGTAGGAGTTGATGAGATTGAAATTCGGGAGCAGAAGTGGCTGTTAGGGGCAGCCTTTTATAAGAACTAACCGAGTATATACATCCTGTCTTCATTAAGCCTCGTGCTGAAATCTCTGAACAGCTGTTATTGAGTGAAATTGCATGGTATGAAACTCCTAGCCGATTACATCGTGACTCATTTTTCCTTCAATCCATCATACTGCTTCCTATATTCCATATGTGCTGTAAGAGGTACTTGCTTGTACTAAGGAGATAAACGGGGTTGATTTATTGCGGCCGTTTCAGTGGTTCTAGTGGATTGCTGATCTCCCGCGAAGCAAGTAAAGCAATCTATGCATACAGAAGGGTAGGATAGCTTGCACGTATCTTCCACGAGTAAAACACCAAAGCCTTTCCTCCTACAGAAATAAACGTTTCTTATCCTGACCTATGTTGACATAACTCTCGAGCTGTCTCCCTAGCATAACAAGTCAGGTAGAAAGATAATCTCGATGAGGTATCAAATACATGTTCAGGGACTGGCGCTTGAAACAGATACTTTCATTCTTCATTTACAGGCCTGATTTCAAATAATATTTCCAATTAGTGGGGCAGCCAGAAACAAAATTCTCTCCTCTCTACATTTTGAACAAAGAACGTAGAGAAACCTTAAACAATTATCCCAAATAGGGCCAAAGAATTCTACGGAAAGCGAACTATCATTTTGAACCTGTACAATGGAGTGATACTCGCTCCTGCTCCGCAGAATTTCGACACATTTTTCAATATGTACTTTTCTGATGCTTTCGTTAATGGTGTCTCAAATAGGTCACCGGACAAGTTTTTGAATAAATATTGATGATATTTAGGGTACACCCGTGCAAATTAACTGCTGTCGGTCATCCCCTGTCGCTCAAATACAATCTCCTCCTTCTCCCTATCTCGTGCCGTAATTGAATTCCGTAATATTTCTTTCAAATCCTCTCCAATGCTAGAGGGGATTGGGAAACGGTGGAATGGCGAAATTTTCGCCCTTATCATGCTCACTCGTCGAGCTGCAGTATGGTGGATGTGATGTAGGTATGCCTATAGTGAGGTTTCAGCAATGGCGGCGGAGAAGACAGTTACATGAATAGTTCGATTAGATGAAAAGGTTATTGGATGATCGAAAATTGCTTTGACTGGCCCTGTGGCCAGCTGATACGCAAAATCCGGTTAGTACTGAATATTGATCATTAAAAGTGATGCTTTCGTTAGTAACCATCAGTTCACACAGATTTGTGTTAAAAGATAGTTTTTTTTTCTGTAGCGGGAAGTGCAGTAACAGTAGGACTGCTGTAGAAAACAATCGGGTTATGAGAGCTGTGAAATTTAGTACCCAATAGGATGTCTTACTGGTTATGGTATTCTAAAAACCATGTGCCAGTGGCTTATGTCGCATTCAAGAGATTGTGTTACTGCCTATTTTGCTGTAATCTACGGCCTTGTTGGAAATAGTTTAGGGTGACAATGAACACGTAGAATCTAGAACTTCGCTTATTGTTATGAAAACATAGCAGTAAGAGGAAAGTCGATTTGGTTCTTCAATGTTGAAAAGTACGGTTCGGCTACCCCCGGTGTATGCTGATGTGTTCAGGATAATGGGTAATGTCACTCGTGTGCCTAAATCGTGTGCCTAAATGGCAATAAGAGAAGTTCTAGAAAATCACAAGTAGGGTATATGTAAGTGGCGCAAACCTGGATATGGTGGAAGACGGGGGTTCATTCCCTGTAAGAGATATACTAGCTGTTACCCAGTCAACTTGCATACTTGCATGGCAGTGTCCACGGGATATTGCTTATCAATGCCTGTAAAGAATCAGTTCGAAAAGAACTTAACAAAATACCCGATAGACAAGTTGCTGCAACCTCAGCGTTAAAGCGTCTGGGATGCCAGGTCTCATGCTCAGAACTCTGAACTTGCTCAGAACTTAGCATGAGAGGTGCTTTGTGGGGTTTTCCTTTTGCTGGTTGCGATGTAATCTTTACGAGTTCCTCATAGCTGACTCACCTCATCAACTCCAGCTATCCATTTCATTTAGCGATAGTTTCAGGATTGCGAAACCACAAATTAGATAAGTGTTGAGTGGCTCTCTAGCTGTAGAGGTATACAATGGAAACGGTACACAACAACAATACCCATGTTCTTGGAAATCAACAAATAATGCCTTGCAGCACCCTATGTATCAGAAAAAATAGAAAAGGAACCATAGTTAGACCCAAAGGTCGTTTCGAAAAATAAGTTTTGTCTTGAACGCCTGCTTGATGACTGGCCTGAAGGTAGCCTTTTAGGGAGGGTAGTTCCTTCCCTATTACTGTGTCTGCATACCTTTTTGAGTCCATTGTGTTTGTCTAGAAAAACGATGGGATAGATCGGACATATGTTCCAAAAGTAAAACACCCGAACCTTTCCACCTCTTGGGATAGATCAAATATATCTTCCAAGAGTAAAACACCTATACCCTTCCGTTCTTGTTGAATTCAAACCACCAGTTACACTATGAGAACGATGCGTTTGGTGGCAGTAATCGCTGAGCTCGCTACGTAACGCTCACCTTGAAGAATCCCCTTGTTTGCAGCCCTTCGAAGTCTGGCGTAAAACCTCCCCTTTTCCTCAATAAATCGTGGAGATGTACTTGAGAAAGCTATAATCCTGAGCATGTCTAGCATAAACCGGGGGATAGCCGAACCGCACTTTTTAAAAATTAAAGAACCAAGTTATTCGACTTGAGAAAGCAACAACAGGCTATTGCGACAAAAGTTCCGTCCCAAACTGCGTAATACATAGAATAAGACATACCGGGAATTCTTCTGATTTGCTGTAATACAGAAAATGGTCCTCCTCTCGAGTAATCCAGCAACCGACAACGATCCCGCCCCCTGACGCCGCTCAGCTTCCCTTCTAAATTTGCCTACCATCCTGGTACCTTCTGTAGTTTTGTTCGGACTTTAGGGGTAGCCAAAAGTCTATATAAGCTGAGTAAACTGCTTCCTCATGGAGAGGTCAAGCAAGTTGGCAGACAACTTCAGGCCAAGTCCCGAGTAGTAGGAAGTTGAGAGTCAACTTCAGACCCAAGAAAACTTTTTCCTAGCTAGTCGCAGAGCATGGTGGTAGACCCTGCCCCTTTATACTTGCTTGTAGCCCTTCAACTCTCTTCTATAACACTCCTTTTGTTCGTTCAACATACCACGGTAGCACTTTTGTCGCTCGCAACACCTCCTTCTGGGTATTGGTTCTAAGATCTCTTCCCCGACGATTTACCCCTATCATTTGGTACTCTTTGGAGGGGGTTGCACCCGAGGTATTCGAGTTGAGCAGTTAGGGAACCATTCGGGGGATTTCTTTTCTGTAATCATGGATCTCAACGCTGCTCGTATAACGTTCACAGGGGGCAAGAATGAAGACGTTGAGGAGTTTCTTATACATATGTCAACGTTGTGATGCGTGAGAAGAGCGATGAAGAGAAGGCCGAAAGTATCTTCGCCTATCTTCATGGTGACGCAAAGCACAAATATAAGGCCAAGTTTATCAACGGGTGGTCTCTTAACGGGAATGGGCGTAACTTCGGTGAGGTATGTGAGTGGCTTGTGAAAGAATATGCTAAGGAGGTAGAACCAGATGAGATGATTCGTACCGCCATAGAGGCCCGGCTCAACTTCGACGATTTGTTAAGCTCATTGGTATACTTGTGTGATCTCTATGAAAAGGCTGGGTTCAACGCCCAAGCCAAGTACGGAATGCTGCGTAAGGCGGCGGGGATAAGCGGCTCTCCGATTTCCTCCTCATCAAGGGCCCTCACACTTTTAATGAACTGAAGGGTACCATAGTAGAATTTGTCAAAAATTCGGAGACGTTTCAGTCACTGAGTGAACCGAGGAAACCCGTACACATGTTATGTACATCCTGAAAAGAATATCAAAGGCCAGCTACTAGCGAGCAGCATTGGAATCAGTCAGGAGCGATGTCAAAAACTTGGAAGAAAGGTTGGAAACCCGATTCGATAATCGACTTGATATGATAACCTCGCAGTTGGAAAGCCTTACTCTTACCATTAAGAAGAACCAGTCTGGGGCCCAAGGCGCAGAAGTCTGTTCCTACTGTCACAAGCCTGGACACTTTGCAAATAGGTGTCCTGATAATCCACATAGAAACACTCGTGTGGAAAGTGCGGTCGATATGGGCATCATGAAAGCAACTGCTGGTCTAAAGACAACAGAAGAAAAATTTATCGACGCGAGGAGCGACCAGGACCAAAGATGAAAAATTACAAAACAGAAATGATCAAAGGTTGAAGGATGCTGGTAACGTTTCCATTACTAAAGAAATTAGTCAAGTCAATGTGACAAAAAGGGATTGGGAAGGGAAATTTTATCGAAGAAACCGGCTAGATTATGCAATGCTGGAGCATATCCAGCACCTGTACCTTATCTGACCAAGAGGTCTGATCAAGTTGTTCCAGGAGTGGAAGTCACTTCGGCCAAGAAGACAAAAATAGTAGAAATTTAAGAGTGTCCCGAAGGACGTACTAAAGTATGTCAAGAGGTACAATTTGGTGGCTGAGCTTGCATTGGCCCCAACTGATATCGTTTGGTCAAATTTCGGGGGGCGACGCAGAGGATGCGAGAAGAGAACTCAAAAAAAGTATCGAGCTAATAATTCCGCTAAGGGTTAGAAATTGTCTTCAATCGGCCTCGACAGCACCAACACGTCTTAAGCTGGTGCCAGTCAAAGTATTGGGAACAAAAACCTAAGCTCTTTTCGGTTCGGGCGCTTTTACAAACCTCATTTCAAAACTTTGGTGAAACATGTAGGTCTCGAAATTACTCCAACTACTAGAGAATAACTGTGGCGGATGGAACCGTCTCAAAATGCATGGGCACTGTTGAAAAGATTTCGTGTTCTTTGGGGACTCTAAAGTTATGTAGACTTTCTTATCATGCCTGATATCCCATTCGATGCAATTATTGGCTGCCCTACCATGAAAATACTAGGTACATGCATTGACTTGGGCAACCAAAACGTTTCAGTTAATATTGACGGCAGAACCGCGAAGATGTCCCTGGATTTCGATGAAATCACACATCGGAAGATCTAAGAGAAACGGACAGTAAAGAATTCACTTCTAGCTATGACAGCAAAGATTGCGAACCAACAAACACTTTCGGAAATGGAAAAGGGTACGCTCGAGGGATAATGAACACGGCATGGGATGATTATGATTCTGGCTTTGAAACAGATGACGACTGGAATTCTAGGGTAGGTTTGACAGTTTGAATATGTTTCTTTTGCAATAATATGGAATCAAAGGACGGAATTCAGAGCCAGAAAGAAGATTTTTTTCCAAAGAAAACAAGAATATGTCGAATTCCATATTTGAAGATGTGAGCACGCCGGAAGAGTTCCTTCAAAATTTTGAGGGTGAGACTCAAGAAGAAGACCAGCGCCAAATGGCAGTAATTCGAGAAAAAGTACAGCACCTTCTCACCCCCACCTCGATGAAAATATCAGACATGTTAACATCTTCAGAATTAATTGTATGGACCGTTTCAGATCTAAGACAAGCAAGTGTACCGGTCACTCACTCATTTGAACTTACCGACACTCAACCAATTTAACATAGGCCTAGACGTCAACCGCTAAACTTTGACCAATTTATCTCATAGAATGTTACAATTATGCTCGAAAATGATATTATTCGGCCAGTTTCATCGCTATGGTCATTTCCAGTTGTGATAGCACCAAAGAAGGATGAAAAACTTCGCTTATGCGTCGATTACCGACAACTGAACCAGAAAATGATTCCCGATTGATTCCCGATTCCAAAAAAGGAAGACATTTTCGAGGACCCGAAGGACGGGAGATACTTCACCTAAATTGACCTTTACACTGGTTATTGACAGATTCCATTAGATGAAAAATGTAAAGAAAAAGCAACTTTTACCAGAAAAGCCGGTACCTTCACGTTCGAAGTAATGCCTTTTGGTCTCATGAATATACCAGGTACATTACAAAGAATGATGATCGAGATTTTGAAAGGACTTCCATTTGCAAGATTTTATTTCGATGATGTGGTGATATTCTCAAAACCCTTGAAACATCACATATCACACGTAAAGACAGTGGGGGAGGATATCGTCATGCAGCCTGAAAATTAAGTTGAGCAGATGATTTTTGTGAAAAATTCTATCCAATTACTCGGTCATAACATCGATCAAGATGGAATTAAAGTGGTCTTAGAGAAAACGAAAAAAAGCAGGTTCACCAAGACCCGCTTCAAAGACGAAGTTTAAAGCTTCTTAGGACTGGCCTCATATTACAGAAGATTTATTAAAGATTTCGCCCAGGCTGCAGCACCGTTACGTGCCAGCACTAACAAAAACGGAAAATTGTACTGGAACAAGGAAATTTTAACTGCATTTGAGGAGCTTAAAGATACGTTATGTGTCCCCCTTTACTCATGTATCCATATTTTAAGATTCCATTTGTTTTGGAAATAGATGTCTCAGAACGGTCCTTGGGTGCCGTTTTGTCCCCACAAAGATGAAAATGGAAGACTACAACCTGTTCAATTCGAAAGGCCCACTCTGAATGATGCAGAAAAGAGATACTCAGTCTGCGAGAAAGAAGCGCTGGCTGTCGTCTTCTTCGTACTGAAAAAATTTCGCGAGTACCTTTTATAACACTCGATAAATTTGCCTTGATAACTGATCAGTAGGCACTTAAGAAAGCATTCCGAAAGAAAGATGTACATCACCGCTTGGCCCGATGGCTCGACTTTTTCGCGTAATACCAGTTTGAAATTGTGTACAGACCCGGACGGAATAATCAGCTTGCCGATTACCTATCACGCTTAAGGGATCCAATGAGTCCAAATAAGAAAGCTTCCGAGGACATCGTCGGAGTTTCGAGGTGCGAGTGCCAAACGAAACGAGTACGAAGCTAATATTCACGGACTAATTAAATTCCTGGATGGACTAGAAATGAGAAAGGTTGATATGAAACACAGAAACTAGGTACGCAGCAATCAAAATGCTTTTACATTGTTGAATGGAAACTCGTCGCGACACACTAAAGTCGGTCCTCGACTAGTGGCCCCTTTGAAAGAAAAAATGAAGATCTGGAAGACTTTTATGATCAATTAGTTCATTGGGATCTCGAGACAACCAAACAATTCATTATGGAGAGACTATGATCGCTCAGTATCAATAAGGACGTTTATAGTTTCGTGAAAATCTGCTACAGATGTCAAACATTCACTCCAATACGAAGGTATAAGACAACTCTAAGTTTTCCATTATCCGTCTTTTTGAATCCTTCCCAATTGACTTTGCCGGCCCATTGAAGGAAATCTCCTGGAAACAAATATCTCCTTATAGGGTTGGAACATCTTACTGGATGGCTAATAGCAGTCGAAGTTGAGGAGGCCAATGCTGAGGTGGTCCTGAGATTCATCGAGAAAGAAATAATTGAACCGTTTGGTCTTCCAAAATGGATCATTCGGATAACGCTCTTTGTTTTACTGCAACTTCACTGCCTCTTTTTTTGGAAGAGAAAGGTACTTAGCTGAATACCGTTCTCCCATACGCCCTATGTCAGACGGAAAAGCGGAGAGTATGGTTGGAACCATCAAAAGAGCAACATAGAAAACTATGTCGGAGAATGAAATCAAATGGGAAGATGCCTTACCAAAGGTTTTATACGGCTATCGTCGAAGAAGATAAAGAATTTAACGCTCACCATTCGAGCTAATGTACGGAAGGGCTACTATAATGTTAAAGAGAGACATGGAAACAAATAATATCGTCAAGGAGAGTAGAGAAGTCGAGGTATTGGCCACTGAAGGCTGGAAATCACACTGCGCGTTAACACAGAAAAGAAATGACGTTGCAGAGCCTCAGTCCAACATTTTCAGTCGACTCTTGAATACTTGTAGTACATAGAAAACCATACAGCAGACTGTGCAGTGGCCTGACTTCCAAACAAAGTACTCGAGTCCTTGCATTGTCACGAAGAAAGACATCAGCACTATAAGCTCTAAACAAGCTCAGGGAAGAGATCAAGGAGGGCCATCCATGCACGTCGTCTGGTACCTTACCATCAGAGGCCTGAAGAGTTCTTTCTCACACAGGACTATGCGCAACCACGGGAGATACTCATCTTTAAGTGTAGAATAATTCCTACGGAAGGAAAAAGGGTCTGGGAATGGATCATCTCGATTAAGCGGGACTACTACGAACTCCACGCATCATCCAGTTCTATATTAATATATGCCTATATTTGGGTACGTCAAACGGACCATTGCTATCTGAAGAAGATTTCCGACTATTAAATAGAGTTATTTTTCATTTCAAAACGGAAGAGACACGGAAAAAGGTCCATAATTTGTGGAGTCATATCATTACTCTATACGAAGGTTTGGAATAGTAGCTCTTGGAGACTTGTCGCAAACGTATCTGAATATTATCCGTCCAATTTACGTATTTAGCAAGAATAGCCAAGATGTTGCTACTGAGAGGTACAGCTTGCCCCTGATATGGAATATAGACCGGTCCCTATCCCTATGGGAACCTTATGTTTCTCCGCCACGAAAAATGACCTCAGCGGAAGACCAAGATACTCCCGAGACCGTCATGAAGATACCGCAGAACCATCAAGTGATCGGGTGGATCATGGAAAAGGGCAAGGCGTCGAGAGCAACGAGGAAGATCACCAAGGGGATCAGCGCAAAACAGCGACTAGTCCACCAGTAGGAAACTATGCATTCTTAATCATTGGAAGGCTTCAATTAGACGTTGGCTTCGCGAAATGACATAGGACCCTCGCGAAGCAGAACTAATTTCCTTTTTTGCCATTAGTATTTGCATGTGCTTCGAAACCTTTCACGGGGCGCACCTTACTTGTGAGGACTCAATTCTTATGTTGTGAGTTTTTTCATCTTCATATATCCGTTTTTGGACCCCTTTCGAGAAAAGTTCGAATACTACATCTACTACCTTACATTTGAATGGCTTGGAGAAGTGAAACAGAAGGAGCTCATTCGAGTACACTATGAAACCATACGCCGAATCTACGAAACTCTTGACCGAGAAGATGAGCCGGTCATCGCACGGTACACCCTCTCTCACCATATCGGAAAGGAGTTACTACTATATCCCCTCAGTCAACCAATATAGTCTCCCCGATGAATGGATAGAACTGCCGGAGGGACAGCAGGATGAATGAAGATTAACCATGATGATCGTCTTGAGCGATAGGGCGTGATGTTCGCAAAACTGGCACACGAAAAAATATCTAGAAGAGGACTAAATTTGGATACAGTATCGGAATTTGGAACATATTTGTACAGTTTCTGAATTTGCAAGATATTTTTTAATTTGGATGAGTGTGGCAGAATCATGGGTTTATTTTTTTATTTTAAGACACGGTGTCATTATAAGATGTCATTACTGCATACATCCAAGGTCTTCATACTTTTCGCAGACGTCGCAGTATTGAAGTTCGACATCTACATCGTTGAGGCAACCCTCCGCCATCAACTTCCCCATCGGCTCACCCTTTCTTTTAGCTCATAACATGAACAAAATCCGCCTTTCCCTCATTATCACCGATTCATACTGAGGCCGTCGTCCACTCAACGCTTTGGCCCTGATGGCGAATGGTCCAACTGACTACGATAATTACTGTAAAAGATTGGACCGGGAACGAATTCGGTAGCATGTCCTCCATAGCTGCTTCGAGCTGGCAGAAGAAGCAGGAGGAGGAGGAGGAGGGAGAAGAGAAGTTAGAGGAAGAGGAATACCGGGTGGACCCGTTGGAGACACTGGTGTACAACGGTCGGGGGGCTCCAATATAGAAAGCAGGGGAGACTGATGAATTGATTGTGATTTCTGACTCTTCTGACGAATAAGAAGAGAGGAGTGAAGAGTAAGGTGAGGAGGATGAGAGTGAGGGATACATTAAAATGCTGGATTAGTGGGGAAGGGGCCGTAAAATATGGACCAGGTAGTCCCGACTCTGGATCCAGATGGGGGCAATCTCAGTGGTCTAGATATATCGCAGGAGGCAATGGAGAAATTTAAGCCGTTCGCGGATATTTGTATGGACTGCCTGGGTGTAATGGATATTTTGGAAGAAATTTTTGGCTCTGATATAGAGGACTAAGATATTGAGGGAAGAATGTAGATAGTTATCTTGACAGTATCTGTTGTTAGTCTTTCTCGTTCACAAAATTCCTTTTGATGCATTTAACGGTTCTCAGTATGTTTCTTTGAGACATTAGGGTTAGCCAAAAGTCTATATAAGCTAAGTAAACGGGTGGTTGGTTCTGAGTATCTCTTCTCCCGGCGATCTAGCCCTATCATTGCCGTGAAGACTTTCCAACTTTCCAGTGGTACATCCTCGGGGCAAAGGCATCATTTGTTGCCTTCTGAATATTACGGGAATTTTGGGTTATTTTAATGTATGGAAGATTTGGATGGTTGTATCCACGCTGCTAATGTGTTGCGGGATAAGTCGTCACCGATGGGTTATCAAAACTTGAAGAGCAGTAAGAAAGCTATTAAAGCTTCAAAATATAACAATCCCATTAAAGCTTCGATGTCTGACGATATTGTCCCCAGAATACATTTAAAGAGCATTAACTACTTTTAAAGTGAACAAAAATATCTCTACGGTGATAAATAAGATCGTAAGGGGCTTAACCGTAAGGGCTATGGAAAGTAATGGAATAGTGCGAGTGATCTTGATATTAAGGCATGCTGCGACCGCTGTCACGTCTAACGCAGCTCATCTCCTGGCTGGGTGCGATCTAGCCTTCTAAGCTGGGCAATGATCTTGGACAGGCGGCTTGGCGCCCTTTCATGAAAACGCGTGTGCATCTTCAACACCAGACAAGACCGGACATCAGAGCAATGGGGGCGCAGTTGGAAATAACTATTTGGAAATAACATTCGTCAATCCGCTAGCCCCCTCCTATTCCAAAGTCCGGACTTTAACCTGATGACGAGTCTCAATGCAGCGAGCGCGAAAAAGAGGCGAAAGTACCAAGGCTTTGTTGCCGAACTACCGGAGAGAAGCAGACTAGTTCCTGCTCCAATCTGTACTCTTGGCGGATGGCATCTAGAGGCTTTTTTGTGGTCTCGGAGCTTGCAAGAATCATCACAATCCCCGCAATGGAACGGGTTTAGAAGGTTCGAGGCATTCTTCCACAACGGCACTCAGCGTGGCTAGTAACTTCTAACTCTGCTTGTCTGCTGGCTTGCATCCCATCGACTTTCTGGTAGACTGTTGTTGGTGCTAGGATTCGACAGCAATTATTTGTATATTGCTTTGGTCATCGTTACATGTATTCAATATGGCGTGCAGATTTGCAACTCCCAATGGGTTCCCGCCAATCCATACATCTCAATAAAGACTTCAGTTTTTTCTCTTTGAGCAATATTGTGCGTGTTGTACCACCCTATTACCGTCAGGCAAACCGCAAATGTTTCATCGTGTCTATACGATTAGGCCGAATGGGCAGTAGGGTGGATCCAGGGAACAGTAGGCAATAAAAGGGAAAACGTTGGGTGTTTTAATGATTGCAAAAAAAAGAGCGGCTGTAATCCCGGATATAAGGTCTTGCAATGTCACAACCTATTCGTAAGTCCAACGCTTACTTATCCTCGTCCTCAATCGAATCTGGATCTAATGGTTCGGCGACGTCGCTATTAAAGTCGTCGCCTTCCACAGAATTAGAGTCAGACCAATCTATCCAGATAACCGACACCAAAAGGCGCTCAGTTCCACATGGATCATGCAGAGGCCAACCGGTGGTCGTCTCCAGTCCCGTAATGGCCTCACTCGCGCGCCTAGTGTACGGATGCCCATAGGAGACTTTGGGGCTGAATGTGATGGGGCCGGCTTCCGAATAAGATAAGGGCTCCCCATCATCGAAAGATGATGAGCATGAGGGGTTCGATAGATATGAATTGTTGACCGGTGATTTGTTTGCTGTAGAGGCTGATGGCAACAAAGCGAATCAAAGATTATTCTTGGATTGACCGGAGAGAGTTTTAAACTGGAATTGGAAATCACAGATGTTCATGAGGAGAAAATGAAAACGCATTCTACGATAGGATCCTCAAGTGGGCTACAGGTGGGGAAGGTTTGGTTTTTCTTTTCTAGGAAGATGTATCCGACTGTATCCTAAAGTGCTCCAGACAACAAGCTTCGATGTACCGCCATTTCGGTTGGGAGCATGCATCATCTACAAATTTATGTCTCTCAAAAGCACTGCATTGTAAAAACCAATACCTTAGTCCTAGCCAGCTGATCTGTTTCGGTAAATGAATACCCTATTTTACTCTATCTTTCGTATACAATCTGCAGCCATCAGCCTTATTTGCTACTAAAAATGCTCTGATTTGATTAAGAGCTCCTTATCATCCCCCAAAAACTTTAACTACGTCTTTGATTAACTGTTGGGCAATTTTCTTCTTTCGTTGGTCTCTTAAAACTCCCAACTCAGAGGTCAGTTTTTGTTTGCGGTGCATTAGACTGAAAAGGTGGTTTTCTTTCTCTGTCTAACATCGAGGGTGGTTGTATGGAGGTTTAGGTATCAAAGAGTACTGTACTTATATTAGGGTCTTCTCCGCGATTTATAGTTGTCACTTTATATTCAGTCGTCAAGATGAACTCGTAATTTCCGAGTATGAAGCATTCAAGCACTTAATTTCACCGTCATAGAAAAAATTCTGTATGCTGCGATAGGAACCAGGCTACCAATGTAGACTTTCCCACAGAACCGACGAAAACTAGTTTTCGAAGGAATTAATAATCATCAGGACAAACTACAGTAGGCTGAAGTGCCAATTCACGGAAGTGTACAGTATGTGACTTCCCTGATTACGGAAAGTAGCCCCACTAGAGGCTGATCGCATTTAACTATGACTTCATTATACTTTATAACACGGTAAAAATGTCGTTGACGGAGAAGAGAACGCCCAAATTCCCGTAATGAGAGTTTTTAAAAGCAACTAAAGTGCTCCAGTATACTTTCACGGTACGAAAAAGGAGTGGCACCGAAAGAAGAGTTACTGCTTTACTAAAAACTTTCAACAGGGTGCTCCACCACCTCGTATACGGGCCAGAGAAATGATCGAAGATTTCTGGTTTTAACTTGACTCCCACCTTGTCTTCCATTTCTTGAAGGAAGAAATTTTATTTAGCTCATGCAGACATTTTACAAATTTTGATATCGATAAAACTACTAAAAGTTGAATGAAGTACAGGAAAAGGCTTCATGTGGACGCAGGTAATTTTAATAAAGATAATTGACAGAAACGTAAAACATTTCCCTCTGACAATCTTCATCTTCAAGAAAAGAATCTATTAGTCTCCTCAAGACTTCATAAGTACCTATGTAGACCAGAAACATAAATTTGAATGGCTTGCAATTTTATATCGATTCATGTACCTGATTCAGCTCAACTAAAGTCCCTCCAGCCGGATACATGGCCAGAAGTACTTGAACCATCAATTCCTTCCTTCCTTTCATAAAACTAAGTTTGACATATTTTTCTTCATTCTCAGGCTTCTTCGACCTCCGTACTCCATTCTCAGACTCTTCGCTGTCCTTCTATATCCTGTAGACCAGTTCAAGGAGATTCTTCTCCCTGACGCGCTCTCCTGGTTGCCTTTTTATTACCTTCGAGTCCTCTCACTGGGTTCTATACTTGGTTTCTACACAATTTCGAGATATAAGCTCCGTCATGGGCATTCTTGATTGTCAACGGATATAATCCTCTACTTTGGGGCGTCTCGTAGGTAAAAAAGGGAAGAAGATGGCGTTAAAGTATGGTAGAGTTTGGAAATGGTGAGATAAGGGAGAATTCCGTGCATGACGGTCGCTAATAGGGTTAAAACATCTCTTTTGTTGTAATAGGGCTTTAAATCAGTTATCGGCCACACTGAATGGCTTCTAATAGCGTCAGAAGGCCCGGATTGGTAGGTCTTTGGAAGTGAAAACTGGTCTGAACTAGTTTTGGATCGGAAATTAGTTAAGATCGCGTTTGAAAATATAGCTTTATAGAATCAATTACACTTGCAAATCTTGATTATGGAGAATCGTCTTTGTCATTGAATAAATACAATAACTCGAAAATTTCGTTGTCTCAGCTGTATATATAATTGGGGCAAAAGGGTGGTGTCTTTATTGAGATGTATTGAATCACTGGAATCCATTTCGAGTTGTAAATCTTAATGTGCTATTAAATACATGTGCCAATGGTCAAAGCAATGCACAAAAAATTGTTGTAGAACGCTATTACCAGCTACACTCTACAGAAAGTCGATGGGATGCATATAGAAATTGCAAGTAGAAAAGCGCGGTTCAGAGAACCGTAATTTTTCTGCGATTTTTACCCTAATTTAAGCTCTATCTATTAATTCACATCCCACGCCAAGCAAAATTAAAGTTATTAAAGGCATTTTAAGTTCAACAATTAGGAAAAATGTTATTGGTTAATCTCCCAATGCTGTTATCTAAACCAAGAGGATATATTTTAAAGTATTAAACTGAATTGGAATATTAATCTCTATTCTAAGCCGGAAATCTATACGAAGAATCGTGTAATTTAACATTCAAAGTAATAAACAGTAGCTGAATCAAGTATAGTACGTAACTTCCCGCCATCATTCGTCATATACATTACCCCTGCATCAAGCACAATTCTATAATCGTGTATTACATTTAACATTTTTTGCACCACCCCTCCGTACTATTTGGTCGACGCAGATGCAGTAGTGTTAAGATAACATTTACTATGTGCATGTATAGTGTTCCAAGTTTTGTTGCCTTCCGTAATGGTAAAATTATCAAACCGTATCTGAGAACAAAAAATGAGGTCAAAGCAGCAATAAAGACGATAAAATTGCAGTTTTAATTGTTTCTCTCATTATTTGTGAATCGAAAACATCCCTGAGTTGAGAGTTTTGTAAAGTACTGTGAAAATTTCGAACTTCAGTGATGGTTTGACTTTTAGGTTGCGAAAACCCCTGCTGCTTAAGGATAGATATGTCAGCATATTATATGGAACAAAATATAAAGGTACCTATGCCGCTCATATGTACTAAGAAAAATGTAAACACCACACTTCGTAGTTTTAACGCAATAAACTAGAAAACATAAAACTTGGCAAACATTTTAAGCATAGAAATATACGAGTGTATATTGATGAATTTTCATTATATCTCGACTTTTTGAAAGCAATGGAAACAATGGAGGTGAGAATTGTTTGAAAACGTATGTAAAATTAAAAAAAACCGGAAAAGTAGTTCTAGCTAAGCTAATACTGCATCTGTTGTCCAAGCATACTACTTGAAACAAAAGAAGCCTTTTATTTCAGATGCAAAGCTGTAGGGGACACTAAGTACTCCTAATATAGAGGCTTAGAAAGCATAGCAAAAAGGGCACATATTTTATCCCTTATTGTTTTTGACATAGTTAGCAATGTACTCATCTACACCTCGCAATTTTTGCTTACTTTGAATCACCAGGGAATGGTCTTAATTTTTTCGATCTCGTTTCTTCCTACACTACTAGCTTGAAATTTTACTATATCAACCACCATATACTGTGGCACGGCCTCAACCATCCCTGGCTGTCTCTAGAGAGGCGTCGATGAGCTGTTAATCAGCAGGTGTCCTTGTAACTGGCCCCTATTGGCGTGTCTTTGCAACCACCTCCCAGCAGGCCTTCCCACGAGATCATCATCCCCCCACCTTCCTCTTTATGGCACTTTCCTCTTCTTCGCCTTGGCTAATCCACACCAACCAACCGTAAATATGCAAATATGTATATATGCTGACAAATTCCCCTACTTTCTCTCCGAAAACCTTTTACGGGACCTAAGAAAACGCTTCACCCTTCGTTGTTTTCTTCATTGGTTACCCTGATAACAATCTTGATCTACTTTTGCCTGTCAATCCCTGGACCCATTTCGATGCTCTCCCACACAATCCACCTCATCCACTCAAAAGTACCTCTTTACATGTACTGCTCCTGCATGAAGCCATCTTCTGGTCACATAAAGAGGAAAAACCAGTGTAACTAAGAGAAGAGAGGGAAAGGAATAGAACTAGAGTCAAGAGAGTTCTACAGGCGCCGGATGAATCGCCTACTTTGCGGTCCAGGCCAGCGCAGAACGCCTCTGAGTGTTCTCAATCTCTTTATCTACTTCCTGGTTCTACTTTTAGTTCGAAATACTTCCCGGTTCTGTGGTCCTTCATCCTTCCTTCTTAATAAGTTTCCTTTATGACCTATAATACCCAAGCAGCCGACGCGAGCGGATGGCCTTTCTGATCACTCGACTAGTTGAAGAGATCAGCTCCTTGCGCGGATGATCAGCTTTGACTACTCGACCCAGTCCGTACCAGAATGACACAAACGCCGGCCACTTCCTAGCCTTACCGAACGCTTTTCCATGCGCCACTAGCACTTCTTCTCCAGGCTCAAACCGTTTGATCCCTCCCTTAGCCTTTCGCGGGGCGCGTGATCTTTCCACTACAGACGCCCTCACTCTAGCTTCCCCAACATCCCGATGGGGGTGAGCGGTGACTTAGCTTGGCTTCGCCCAGAAGGGATACCACGTCGCCTTCCATCATCCTCGGCTCGATGCCATACATTTATCAGAATTGTGAGTTGAAATCTCCGCAATTACGTCTACGATAGCTGTATAAGACTTTCGGCATAGACTCCACCCAATTGCCTCTATTCTGCACCACCGAACTTTTGATTGCGTTCTTTATAGTCCCCACCGTCCTCTATGCCGTTGTATTTGCCATGAAAGCGTACAGGAGGACGGCTTTTCAGTCGATCCCGTGCTTTTCCATTAAGTCCTGGAAGATTGCCACCACAAAAGCTGTGCTGTTGTGCAAAACTATCCTCCGCGGGACCCGAACAGCCCGACGATTCTCTTCTCAACAAAATCGATGAAAACATCTGAGATGCAGCTTTCCGCTGCCCAAGTTACTCGCCATCCCATCATATGATGTACCGCAATTTAAAAAATCTCTTTTACTTTCGAAATGGCCTGAAAGGGCCTGCAAAGTGCACTGAAAAAGTTTCAAATATCTCGGAAACGGTGCGCTAAAACTCGTAAGATGATTTGATATCCTCCGAGTGTTTTGATAGCCCATGCAAGCTTTGACATGCTCCGTCACGTTTTTATACACCCTTGGCAACCAAAAACAGACCCTCACAAAGTTTTTCGTAGAACTAGCATCCTAATGACCGATAGTATAAGAAGGAAGTTGTCAAATTTGGGCAAGCTGTCCAATTGGAACAGATTGTCATTAAAAATCCTGAATCTCGCCGCTTTCCTTCGGATGGTCTTCTTCTTCAAGTCCGTCTCTTGAACCCTTTCCCCGGCCAGAAAACTCGTTATGTCCTGGAGGTCCGGCTCTAAGCCAGATAGGTTAGGGACGTCCTAATGCATTGTCGCTACAGGCCCGTCGTGTAGTTTCTTCCTTTGTAGCCTCAAATTTCACAACAGTTCCACTAGAGTGGTTAACAGCCACCCCATTGACTTTTTCAGACCTGCATTTAATTTCTAAGTCGTATTACGCCATTAAATCCATCCAACTCGACAACGGTCCATGTATTTCCTTCTTCTCAAAAGCCGTCTGCAGGCCCTGATGGTTCTTTTATACCATGACCGGCCTGTTGGACAACAGACGCAAACGAAACGTCTTGAGAGCGAAAAGTACAACAAATGCTTCCCGATCGCTCGTAGTGTACCGACAATCCTGCTCCGTCATTGTTCGAGATGTGAACTGTACTGGATGCACTTTTCCATCTTCTTTCTCCTTCTATATAACCACTTCTAGGGCGATCAAAGAAGAATCCGTCTCCACCACGAAGGGAGAGTCGAAATCCAGGAGCGAGAGTGCCAGATGCGTCGTCAGCTTCTCCTTCAAGTACTCGAAAGCCTCCTGCATTCCCATGACCCGCTCAAATGCTTTTTTCATGGAGGTTTCAGCGTGCAGAACTACTGAGCTATCCGCGATATTCCGTAAAAAGCGTCGATAGTACCCCAAAAACCGGAAAAAATTCCTCAGTTCAGTAACATTTTCCGGCAAAGGGGCCTCCAAGATATACCCAATCTTGTCAGGATCAACATTCAGCCGCTAGTATTAACAATGTGACCGAGCAGCTTCACTTCCGACTGGTCAAAACTGCATTTGGTTATCCTGAGGTTCAGACTCGCTTTTTGACCCTCCTGAAAACCTTTTTGCAATGACCTATGTGTTCGTGTAACGTGTTAGAGAATATCAAAGCGACGTTTACGTAAACTATGTCAAACGGTGATCCGCGCAAAAAATCGTCCATTATCCTTTAAAACATCGCTGGAGCGTTCATGAGTCCAAATTGCATCACCTAGAACTTGTCCGTCCCATATCGAGAGACAAAGCTGTCTTTTCTTACACTTTTCGGACATTCCAGACTGCTAGTATCCTGTGCAAGGGTCCAAAATCATGACGAATTTTGCACCAGAGAGTTCGTTGAAAATTACTTCTATTGTCGGTAACGGTCAAGGGTCTGACTTCATCACACAGCTCAACTGACAATAATTGACACAGAACCAGGACCTTCCGTCTTTTTTAGTGCTGACTACTGCTGGAGAGGACCAAGACAGCCTCGAAAGTGTGATAATTCCAGCTTCCGATAATTCTGTCACTTCTTTCCTTACTACTTGGTTATGCCTCGGCGGCATTCGGCGAGCCTTCGAATGTATCAGAGTCTCCTCTGTCAAATCCGAAGACTGTACCAGCGGAACGAGCGGGCTCCAGATCATGTATGTTCCACGCTATTACATCAGTTTCCTTGAGCGCGTTCATCAACTTCTTCTGTTTCTCCTCCTCCAGATGGTCCACTTTTGAGGCGAAAAATCTGGCTTGATCCAATTCCGCGTCCTCTTTAGTGGGCCCTTCCTCCAACATCAGGCTCTCTGATCGGGCTGATACGTTTCCTTGTTTAAGATCGCCAGCAACGATTCATGCTTGGTGTCTGACTCAGCTTCGCTGCCCCCTAACTCTGATGAGGACGAAGCAGGAAACCGTTCTCCGTCAGACTCTTCAGGGATGTGAAATACTTACTATCAGTCTGCATCCCTTCAATCACTGGAGACTCACCAAATAGCGTTAAGATAGATTTCTTCCTCGCAGTCGCCAGGGTGACCTTCATCCGCCGTAATCCAGTTTTGCTTGCATGGATGCTAATGCAGTACTTCTAGTAATTCTGTCGAATGGCGCGTTCCGTACCGCCGAGAAGCCCAGAGGCACCACCAGGGTTCCAAAAGAGACTGGAACATTCTGTACACACCCTATAGCTTCAGCCACCGTTCCATCAGCGACGGTGATCTGCCTATCTGTATCTATCGGAGCGAGTGCCAGCCTCTCGCAAAAGTCCCAGGACATCAAGTTTGGAACTGCACCGGTGTCCAGCAAGGAGTGCGTCTGTGTTTCATAGGCCTTTATGACAACGAATTTCAACAGGCGAGAGACTTTGGGATGCCTTTTCATGCACGCCTGAGTCACCGTGACAGTTTTGGATACCAGAAGCTCCAACTGCTTCCTTGCTTTATACACGTCTACACGGAGAAGCTGCCCGAAATTCATTCCCAACGGATCTGAAGCCAGTTCGCCGACCCCGTTTTACTTCCCTAAGTAGCCTTGGCGGGCTCCTGACCATTTTTGGTCTTCTGCGCCTTAGTTTTATGTTTCCTTGGCTCCAACAAGACAATTGGCAGGCGAACAAGAGGGGCCTTATTCGTTAGCGCATCGTTTCCATGACGTTTTCTCTGCTTTGCTTCGAAAGGGCTTTGATGTCGGCGTTAATAGTTGCCACGGCCAACAAATCAACCTTGCAGGCCTTCTGGACGACAAAAACGGGCTTGTCGTCGTTTTTTCTCGCTGTTTAAGTTCTTCTTTAGACTCCGAACTTTTTTTGGCAATTACTAAATGATCAACTCAATTTGGCTGTCCCTTGGACCAACGCAGTGCCTCTTAGCGAGCTCTCTGCCAAAAAAGTGCACCAAGTGTGCCTGTGGGTTCTCTGGGCACTCCGAGGCACGATGACCCCGTTCTTCACAGAAACTGCAACTAAAGTCGTCATCGACCATGGCGGTAGGTTTTTCTTTCTCAACTGTTTCGAAAGAGTTACAACTCCGCAAATGCGCCGATAGCTGTTCATACATGTCGTCCAGCTTGCAGTGCTTGAAAAAGAGCATGTCAGGTCTCCACAGAATCCTCTTCGGAGAAACCAAAGGCGCCAGGGCCGACTCCCGGTCGGAGAAGAATGTGTCTTTTTCAAACTAGAAGTCTCCAATTGCCTTTTTTTAGTTCCGTATAGTCCAACGGCGATAAATACACGGCAAACTAATCCAATTTAGGGTGTTTTGCCACTGCCTTCCGAAGTAAAGCAAAGAACTCTGTATGAATGAACGCCACTGCTTTGTAGAGGGCATTTATTTGCACCAGAGACCCTCTTACGTATCTAGCGTCCATTCTTGCGGCAAAGGATAAGTGGAAGTCCTCCTCTCGCTTAACTTTCTCCGCTAACTCGACAAAGAGCTTCTTTTTGACGATATAATACTTTCCGGTGTCTTTAATGGGGGATCAATCCTGTGCAAAAAACTCATGAAAGAAGTCGAAAGCTTCTTTCTCCAAATGGCACATAATCTAAATGTTCTTCTCGCTCTCGGTCTTTCCGCTCATAGCGACGTTCTCGAACGCGAAAAAGAAGCGCACAATGCCGGAAGAGGAGATGAATCAAAGGAGAAGTGAGGGCGTTGAAGTTTGTCATGGCGTCGCCAAACCTTAGATAAGGTACCACAAAAAGCTTGAAAATGTGCTTTATTATTTCCTGCACTATCTAGGTCAAGCGTAACCTGCTTCTACTCTTTTTCGCACCCATCGACAGTAAATACTGTATATACTGTACTGTAATGTTGCCGTGTGGTGGAATACAGTACCCAACCTGTCGCACCGTAAAAACGTTGCGGAGCCTCAACAGAAGCTCCGCAACGTTTTTACCCGTTTTGCGTTTAGTCTCCAAAAAAATGCAGGCGCGACAGGTTTCTACCCACCGCCCGCATCCGTAGCTAATTATAAATACCCTTCGCACGCTTCTATGCAACACTGTACAACCCATAAATATTTACCACCACCCAACTCTACATTAGCTGGGGGAGATACAGTACTGCGCAGTACTTAAAGTACAGTATCTCCACAGAACAACATATCAGCTCGGAAACTCCACAAATGGTTGTATATGCCTTGCTTAGATCATGGCAATATATGTAATCAAGATAAGATGCGGATTTTACAATTCCAAATTGCTGAAAGCACGGAAACCGAATGACGCAATGACAGCCATTCGTTGGCTCAGCGCATAGTGTCCACCCGTTGGAATTCCGCTAACATCATAAAGAGCGGCCGACGGTGTGCCCTGCCCGACTTGTCTGGGTCAAGCCGTGTTCTGCACATGGTAGCATTGCTCTGTGATCCCTTCGACCGCGTCCCGCCCCCCGAACACGGACCTCGTGATCTTCATTTCCTTGCCACCAAGCTGCGCCATGCCCCCCCTCGCACCCTCCCCTCTGGCTTCGTGTCTCTCCGCGCCTTACTACGTACCGCATCTCACCCTGATACTTGCCGCGTGAGAACCTTCCAAACTGGTCTACACTACGGAACTGGAAAAGAGCAGGGCCTACCTCAAGTATTCTCCTAACTCTAACAGGGATCCACCATTCACTATACGGGTGTACTCTGCAGTATACAAGTACACTTGGCTATTTTACTTGGCTATCTACTTTTGTTTTCCCTTTGAGTGCCCCTCTCCGGTCGTGTAGGGCATTATACCAAGGGGTTAGAAGTGAGCAATTGGTCTTTCTCGCTGCAATCGTCAACACAGTTCGAGACGAAAGTCCCGCTACACCTAGGGGGAGTTTCCTTAGCGTGTTGTGGTGTTTCGGTGGGAAGCTTGCATTGGTACATCTGAACGGGCCCCTTAATTTGGAAATGCTCCAGGTTCAAGGCGTGATCTGCTGTCGGGAAATAGGTGTGTAGTACCCGAACGCACCCAATCGCCGCGCACCACTTAGGCTTGAAGTAATTGCCACTAAAGAACGAAGACGTTAAAGGTAAAGAAGAAGGATCCTCGACCAGTAAGGGACTGGCCAAGAACTTTATCACTTACCGCACTCCTTTCTCATTGAGAGTACTCCGCGATGGAAGGAGGCGAAAACCGCGAATCTAAATGTATCCTGCGACTCAAGGGTACTGCCGACTATTACACCTGGCGCATCTACGTTCGGGACTAGATGTATTCCTTGCAATCCCTTTTCGTCCTTATCGAACCTCGCCCAGATGATAGGACCGCGCAAGCCCGGAGACCTTGGGACGACGCCGACCGTAGGGGACGATCTAGCATCGTGCAAAACCTTGACTCTCAACCCATCGTCGCTGTATCGGAGCTTATTGAACATGAGCCTTGCTCCGCACTTGAAGTGTGGACGAAGCTCGAGACTACGTAAAAGAAGGGCAAAATTCAGTCCAAATTGAATTTGAGACAGAAGTGGACCACTTTCTTATTCAAGAATTGCGAGAATATTCAAAATCATCTCTTGGAAATGGAAATAACGTTCCTTGAGTTGGCCAGACGTAGCGATCTTCTTACCGATCGCGAACGCACAGCAAACCTACTTCGCACACTAACGCAGAGATAGAAAATATCTATTGTCCACCATGCATTGACGCTGGAAGCAAGCGTTCTACACTTTAAATATCGATGTCAAGCGCCTCAAGACCTCTGGAACTCACGCATACGGACCTTAAAGGGCCGATAAACTCTCCTCAATTACAAGGATCCAAGTATTTTCAGGTCCTACTCGACGACAACACAAAGGATTTCTCACTCTACTTCTTTAACTCCAAGCCAAAATTCTTCGATTCCATCAGGTGGTACAAGGCTCGCGCGGAAAACGAAGCTCCGCCTAAACGTGTCTACCGCGTTCGCCTTGATGGGGCAGGTGAGAACTGATCGGACGAATTCGTCCCTTGGGCAATAAAGAACTGAATTGTTTTAGAATACACCGCACCGTACGCGAATCAATCCAGCAGGGCTGCCAAGAAGACCATTCAGGACTTGTGAAAGACGGCACGTACATTCTTGTATGCTTCTCAACTTCCTTTCACGCTATGGTAAGAAGCAGTCTCGCACGCCAATTACATAGGGAACCGTCTCCCAAACTCGCGCATAGGAATGAAGGTTCCCTTTAACCTTTGGTTCGGATGAAGACTGGACTTCACGAATATCCTAAAGTTTAGGCAGAAAGGACATACGTTCATATACCGATGGGAAACCTTAGCGAACAAGAATTTCCTTCCCCGCTCGGTTCTAGGTCACTTCTTTGGAATTAATAGCCAGCGCACGCGACTAAGGATAAGGATATATGTCCCTTCTATGTAAAAGTTAATCAAATGCGGACAACATGACTTCAAGGTAGCAAAGGAATCACTCCAGTCTACCGATGAGCTTATCGACTTCTCTTCTCTCCATCACGGCGAATCCGAAAAGGAGATAAAGGAGGATGACGGAGAGCACTTGGACACCTCCTTGGTACATTGTATGGTTGCTCAATTACGCTTCAAGGATCTCTGGGACAATGCAAGTGTCCCAAAGACCTTTGCAGAGGCTGGAGCTTTGCCCGGATGGGCTGAAGCAATCGACAGGGAGTGTACTGCCTTGGTAAATAGAAGAACTTAGGTGCTCCTAAGTAGGAAGCCCGGAATGAGTCCCCTTCCATTTCTATGGACTTTCAACGCAAAGAATCTGAACACAAGTCCTCAAAACATTTTACGCAAGGCGCGCTGCGTAATCTGCGGTAATATGGAGTGATCATATGCGGACTTCGACCCGAAAAACCTTTACGCTCCTGTGGCACGACTGGAAACAATTAAGTTGGCCATTGAGAAGGCAACCGCCCAAGGCCTACTCATAGAAACCATGGATATCAGTAACGCGTATCTGTACGGTGACCTTGAATAACCCTTAATTATGAAACAATTGTAGAATGCATCGGGCTCCTCTTATATCCGTGGAAAGTTATGCTTGTTAGAGAAGTATATTTACGGCGCTCGACAGGCTGGAAAAGTGTCGGGCTTCCTCCTACACGGAGAAATCCTTGGACATGACTTCAAGCAATCCATTATCGATAGCTGCCTGTACATATAAAAGTCGACGGGTGGAACATTGACACTTTTTTTAGTGGCAGACGACATACTGATGTTGTCCAACTCTACTTCTTTCTTTCATGACTTCAAATAAGAAATGAGGAGATTATTTCAAGTGAAATACTTGATGAAGCAAAGAACTTCATAAGACTGGATATTGAGCGCAGTGGGAATGGCATTAAGGTCCATTAATCCAGGTAAATTGACGAAATAATGAAGGAATACGGACTTACAAACTCTAGTACTTCAAGGGTGCCTTACCCTCTACATGCGACTTGAGTAGTCGTCGCGAGGAAGAGAAGAGTTTGTCATCTGCGCTTCACAGCCGTAAAATAATTGGGCATTTGATGTATCTAGCTGTCTCTTTCAGACCAGACATCACGTTCGCAGCTTCGATTCTCGCGAGACAGATTCAAGACCCGTGCATTAGGCATGGGGTTACGTGAAAAGAGTATTACGGTACCTGAGGGTACGAGGAGCCTTTGTTTGTTCTTTCCCTCTGACGTATCGGCACTAATGGAGGCATATTGTGATGCGGACTGGGCCCGTTGTCATGAGACAAGAAGGTCCACGACTGAAATGCTGATCAAGATAAACGAAGCACCGATCATGTGTACGACTTAAAAGCAAACGATGATAAAAATGTCCTCAGGAGATGCTGAATATATTGCGCTCTCCTATTGTGGTAAGATGATTAACTGGTTGCGAAGAATATTCTTCGAAATGGTCAATGAAGAAGACCTGATTGAAAGTGAACCTGAAATGTATTCCATCGCATTGTTTTGCGATAGCACAACGGCGGCTTCTATTGCCAGTAAGCCCAAAACGTCTGAAAGGAACAAACACATATCATTGAAATATCATCATGAAAAAGAAGTATTGACGACGGGCGTTGTGAGACTAATGAAGATCAATACCAGCGTGCAACCAGCTGACATGTTGACAGAAAAGTGTAAGAGTTGAAAAACTCGAGACAATGCGCTTGGTTTGTGCTTTACGACATGACGTCTTCATTGCTAACCTTTTGTATTGTTCTTGTTCTCTTTGTTTTTGAGTGTATGTTACAGACTTTTCTTTGGATTTCTTGGCTTCTATTGTTATGTTCCATTGAGCGCTATACCTTTTTTCTTTGGTTATGAGTTTCCTTCCCTGAGGGTTTTGTCATGACAAAGGTTCTTAATGGAAGTCGCTATATTTTAGGTTATACGCAACGCATGCTTTATTAATTATGCTTTCGAGGGACGGTGAATGACGCAATGACAGCCATTCGTTGGCTCTGCGCATAGTGTCCACCGTTGGAATTCCGCCAGCATAATAAAAGGCGACCGACGGTGTGCACTGCCCGACTTGTCTGGGGTCAAGCCGCGATCTTCACAGAAACCACCCTTTTTTCCCCCACTGTCATACAAGTTTACTGGGCACTGTATCAGGTAGCTTACAGTATCCAAATCTGTAAATGAACGGAACGCGCCCAATTGACTCTGCCTGTGTTTTATAGGATGGTCTGGTAGCGTACTGCACAATGCTTCCAGTGGTACTGTAAGCTTTGTTGATATGAACTGGCGCCCCTGATTGAATAGTTGAGGCCACCTGAACTTGCATTGCTCCATCTGCTGAATAAAAATTTTACTGTCGCCGTGCAGAAAAGACGGCACCAACCCCCTCGCCCCTTGGACACCATCACCCCCTTGTCATAATTCCGACTTGTGCAGCTCCTCATCAACCTCCACGTGCTGCTCCCCCCCGCCCCGTCACTCCTAATCCCCACAATGCACGCCAACTCCCTAACCAACTCCAACGTTCCCCACCCCCGCACCTCTCTCCCCTCCTCCGCAATCGTCCACAACATCCACCCCGCCCAAGCCCCCCCTTCCCCCAAGCCCTCCTCAGCTCCCCCGGCAAAACAAGCAGAAACTTTCCCCCCGATGCCTCCCCCGCCCACCCATTCGCCACCCCCACCACCAACCGTCTTCTCTCCACCTGCACACGTCGAACCCCTCCCCACGTCCCGAAATCCACCTCCCACCCTCTCTCCATCCCCTCCACCATCGCATGCACATGCTCCCAAATGACACTCCGCCACGTGTCACCCGCTCATGCGCACGTGACCACCCCTCATACAGCTGCACACTCACCCAATCAAACGTGTCCACCACGGCTCCTGGCGCGGTGCGCGTTTGGCCGTAAAAGGCAAGCCAGTAGGCGTACAGGTTGCAGGCGTGGTAGGGAAAGTGCGGGCGCCAGGGGGGGGGTGGGTGAGGGTGAGGGCAAAGCGCGGGTTGAAGGCGTCGAGGGCGGATTGGGCAGGCGCCATGGTGACGATGTAGCCGGCGCGTTTGAGCATGCGGGACAGGTTGCCGATGAGGGGGAGGTGGGCGGGGAGGAGGTGGTTGGCGGGTTGGAGGGGTCGTCGTGGCCTCGGATCCCAGTCGAGACCGTCGAAGCCGTGGGAGGGGTGGGTTGGATGGGTTTGGAATTGGAGGTTCCAGTGGTGGAAGGCGTGGTAGTAGGCGGTGGCGGAGTGGCGGGGGTCGGGGAGTGGGGCGTTCCAACCGCCTGTGGAGATGAGGTGGAGGACGTTGGGGTGGTGTTTGCGGAGATGGTGGAGGGTGGGGATGAGGCAGGAGAGGGGCGGGTGGGAGCCGCCGATGGTGGGGCGCTGGTTTTGAGAGGTGAAGACGATGGAGAACCAGATGATGACGTTTGCACCGTGGCGGATGGCGCGCGGGATGAGAGAGTCGCATTGGGACCATGAGGCGTAGGCAATGAGCAGCGGAGATGGGAGGGGAGGCGGGGTGCGGGCGGTGGAGACATGGCATGTGGTTTGGGATAGTTGGACTACGAACGGAGCACAACTTTGTACATTATCAGCGTGACCTCCGTGGAGTCCATCTTGATCAAGTGGCGACTTGCTAAAAAACTTACGGTATCGCCTGCGGCTGCTACCTAATTGATGTCACCTTCTTACACTGTAATGTAGTATGCTTTCGTGCCGCCTTTTTTTCGATTTTTTCAAATCACTGTAAAAACCCAACCATTACAGTACGCTTTTCGGCGTTGGTAGTAACTTCTAACGCTGCTTGTCTGCTGGCTGGCCTCCCATCGACTTTCTGGTAGACTCTTGTTGGTGCTAGCATTCGACAGCAATAATTTCTACATGCCTCGACCATCGGCACATGTATTTAACATGACATGCAGATTTGCAACTCCCAATGGGTTCCGGCCAATCCATACATCTCAATGAAGACACCCCCTTTTTCCCCCCAGTACGCTTTCATTTTTTAAGTCTCCGTCAACGTGAGCTCCTGCTTTTGCTTTCATGGGAATTGTTGTATTGTTTGTTGGTGTGGAGAGGACAATATGGTCCGGCTCGGACCGCGGTCCAAAACAGTCCGGGGTAATTGTTCAGATCCCAGATAGGTGGTGGTAAATCTTCATTGGTTTTAGAATGTCGCATAGAGGCGTGCGGAGGGTATTCATAAATTAACTACGGATACGGGCGGCGGGTAGAAACCTGTCGCGCCTGCATTATTTGAAGACTAAATGCAAAACGGGTAACAATGTCGCGGAGCTCCTGTTGCGGGGAGAAACAGATGGGTGAAAGAACAAACGGCCCGGTCCAAATTTTAGACCAATTATGAGGAGAAATGGTCCGTTATGTGGTCCGGTAGCAGTCCACTTTTACGTATCCACACGCTGCGGCGACAGTTTCGTCAAACGCAGCATGCCTTACGGCTGGCCTCACACCAGCCTTGTGAGGTAGTACCTCATGAGTCGGCCTCATTTCCAGACTCTCCACTACACAGACCTGTCCCTCTTCGCCTTCGCAAAAAAGCCGTCCTGCATCCTTAATCATAAAATCACCCCAATTTCCCCCTTTTATAACCATTTGTTAGATCCGTATGCACTGTGTCGGGAACTGCCCATTCGCCCCCCGAGCAAGTCTCCTGATTTTTACAGCGGGCACCGGCTTCAGATTGGTAAGCCTTCGGCACTGCCAATACCCGAGTCTCAACATCCCAGTATTTGATGTTACCGACAAGAAAACTGGGTATTGTCCCCTTGTTGTCTCACTTGTGGTAAGGCGATATCGCCTTTCCCTTACTTAGAGGCTGTTCGTGCAGACAGTGCTCGAACCTGGTTGAACAGTCGAGTCTGATAAACAGGACGAGAGAGAGGGACCGAGGCAGCGAGGCAAGATTGAAGGAGAGAGCAGGAGAGCAACAGAGAGAAAGAGAGAAGGTTAGAAAGACTGAGGGGCCGAGAAGGAGGGATGAGAGAGGAGAAGGTGGCGAGGAACTTTACTCAGGTAGAATATGGAGAGAGACCGGGGCTTATGAAGACGAAAAGGAAAGTCGACTTATGCTTTCTTTTGATCGAAGGAAGTTTCCAGAAGACATTTGACGACGTAAGTGTCTAACCCTAAACTTGCTTGAGCTGATCTAAAGTAGATTCGCTCAAGCTTACAGCCCTTTACAGTGTATAAACATAACGGTCAAGATCTAGGTTGAACGGTAAAGTACAGTAATAACTGTAAGCCTCTTTGCGAGTTGTCAGCTTTTAGAAAAAGGCAAAGAAGAGAAATATCACTAGCACGCCCCCAAACTAGAACTGACCTCAGCAGCTCCGCTCGATCTGACAATCAATAATATACTACTTGAGATGGCAGGAGGAAAAGAGCCCAACTCACTTCGAAACTTCACAAACTTGACTCTCAACAAAGTTTTCGTTAGAAGTTCAGAGACTTGGAGTTTTGGTTCGACAGTAAGTTACAGAGATCTGTTTGGACGACACAGCTTCAAGACCGAAATGGTACTGAACATCAATGTGCTTGTTCCGTTCATTGATTGATTCGTTCTGGGACGAGATAACTGTGCTTGAGTTGTCAACTGATATCCTGAAAGGAGTAGAGCATTTCTCATTCATCAAAGTCAGAGAAGGTTTGAAACCAAATAGCTTCTTTAGATGCAGTGCACAGATATATGTACTCTGCTTCGCAGGACGACAGCACGACACATCCTTGCTTCTTGGAGCGCCATGAAATAGGTCCAACAGGCATCAAAACACGAGCTTTCCGTAGACTTGCGAGTAGAGTGGCAGCCAGCCCAGTCAGAGTCTCTGAATCTAGTGATGCTGTGAGATGAAGACGGACCGTAACGAATTCCAAGAGTTTTAGATCCGTTTAAGTAGCAATACATACGTTTGACAGCCCTCAAGTGAGTGACCATCGGCTTTCGGCAGAACTGCGAAAGCTTGCCACCAGAGAATCCAATGTCTGGACGAGTGTAGATCATCAAATACATGAGATTGCCTATTGCAGAGCGATATGGTACTGATGAAAGAAGTTCTTGATCATTAGTTCCGTCCTTGTTGGAATTTCTTTGGACCATTGGAGCATCGACATGTTTTGAGTTAGCCATTTGGAACCTTTCCAAGGTCTTGTCTGTTATATTGATTGCGAAAGATGCAGCGTTCTCTCAGAGTGGTTTCGCTGTACTTGAATACCAAATAATTCCTGTACAGGACCTAAGTCTTTCATCTTGAATATCTTCTTCAGTTCTGCCTTGATATTGTTGAGTATATGTCGACTGCTGCATGAAATGAGAGATAATCAACATATATTATTACCATGCAGAACATAGTCTCCTTCCGAAAGACATAGAGTTATGGCTCGTGCTGGCTGCTGACAAAGTTGAGTTGGAAAGTCAGAAATGCATCTATTTCTTCATACCATTCGCGAGGAGCCTGCTTCAATCCATATAGGGCCATTAGAAGTCTGCAGACGAGGTTGGGCTTGTTGGACCTCGAAAACCAGCTGGAGTCTCCACGAATATTTTGTCTTCCAAGTCACCGTTCAGAAAGCGGTCACTACGTATATCTGATCGCATTCCAGATCTAACAGATTTTTTAAGCAGAGAACATTCGTACAATAGAAATGGAAACGACAGGAGCATACGTGCCTGTGTCTCTAGTCCGGGAACTTGTTGAATTCTTTAGCGACGATACGAACCTTAGGACCGACGTCGGGTTTGATACGAAAAACGTAGCGATATGGAATCACGTGCATTCCTGGTTTCCTTGGAACGAGATCAAAGGTTCTATTCTAACGGATAGATTCTTCTTCCTTTTTGATCACTGGCATCCAAAAATCAATGTTTCTGCCGAAGTAGCCTCTTCGTATATCGCGGAACACCTGTTGAGAGCGTGCAGTTTCAGCGACAAGTGACACATTTGAAGAAAGCTAGAAGGACACCAGCGGAAGGCTTCTTTGAGACCCGAGAGGAACGATGAGGAGCTACTGAATGGGCTTCTTCAGATGAGAGTGGATATTCTTCACCAGAGCGGACTCTTCAGAATCTTCTTCTTCGTCAGCGGAACTCTCTACTTCTAAAAACCTTCAGAAGGAGATTTATCTGTACGAGGAAACGTTTTGGCCGTGATCTCCATTCGGTAGCTCACAGTGACTTGAGATGTGTGCAAGTTGCGGTTTCATTGAAAATTACGTCTCTGGATATTACCATTCTTTCTGAGCCAATATTCCATAGCTTATATCCTTGCTCTGAGAGGAGTACCCCATCAAAAGGGCTTCACGAGACTGGGATCCAACTTCTTGAGTTTGTCTTTGGCACGACATACCAGCACTGTGCACCAAATACTGCATGTGAGATATGTCAGGGCAATGCCGTTCCAGCGGTGGTAAGTGGTGCTCTCCGGCAAAGAGCTTGAAGTAACGCGATTTAGAACATAGACAGCCGTGGAAAGTGCTTCAGCCAGAAATGCTTTGGAAGACCCTTGTGGTGTAACATCGAACGGACCAGATTGAGAAGGTTCGATTCATCCGTTCTGCAGTCCCGTTTTGCTGGGGGGTGAGCCACGGTGAGCTGATGTTGTATGCCGTTCTCCTTTAGGAAGTTCTTGAACTCGGTTGAGAGGTACTCTCCGCATTGTCAGGCATAAAGCCTTAATGAGAAGCTTATCTTCATCCAATGGAGTTTTCATTTCAGGAAACTCATGGACTTGGAGATATTTCACAGAGTGGCTAGTGTTTTTCCGCAAAGGCTTTGTATTTTCAAAGCAATCTATCACCTTTGACTTGTGGCTCATAGGATACACAACCGTCCACTTGAGTAGTCGTCGATGAATGATACAAAATACCTAGCCCTCCCAGAGAAGGAGTTTCAACCGTCCCATTACATCAGAATGAACCAGTTCTAGAGGTTTTGCACAACGGCTATTTCTTTTCTTCGGAGTTGGGGAACGGTGGGATTTACCAAGTATGCAGCTGACGCAAATATCACCTTCCTCGTTTCCTTGTGAAATAAATGTACCTTTCATGACAGCTTCTGATCACGATTTGATTCCGGAAGCATGTACGTGCGCCATCTCTGATGCCAGATTAAAATTGGGCATATCAAAGAAAATGAGATCCCATCGGCGGTTTTAGTGCAGGCTTGGTGACATCCAAGAGTATAGTCCATTAGTAAGCGTCCCCGTCGCCGTAAGAGTAGAGTCCGAATGACGAACAAGGGTGACTGTATCGTTATTAAGCGCGTCTCAATTCCAAGATTTGCCATGACAGATACGGAGAGCAGTTGGTAGCGAAGGTCTGGAACGTGTAATACGTTTTTCATTACACACTTGACAGTTTTCTTCCGTCGTAACGTGAGAGCAACGTCACCGGAGCCAATAATCATAGCCGTAGAATCTGCCCCAAGGTCGAGAGTTGAAGGGACGCGAGAAGGTGAACTTGTGAAAGCTGAGCGGTCGTAAGTGACATGCGAGGTACATCCTGAGTCGATGATCCATTGCATAGATGAGAGAGGAGGGCCTCCGGTAGATTGAAGTGCTACTTGTTGTGCAGGGGAAGTCGACGCAAAGAGACAAAACATCTGGTGTTCGGTAGTTTCAGCAACCTCCATGGCATTGAGGGATTTCCCTCCATTCCTCTAGCCTTATCAAGATGAGCTCTAGCTGGATGAATTGGGAGCGAGATGAGGGAACTTCTTGTAGCATCGTTGCTATCCCGATGCCTGCCGCAGTGTATGCACTTTCTGCGGAAGTTCCTGTTCGAGGCTTGGAAGACTGGGTCCCAGGAGTGCAGCCGTCTCAGCGACTTTGAGTGCGTCTTGATCTCGCTGAGCATGGCGCTGTCTCTTGGAGACATCTACTCTGTACAAATTCGAACGAAAGCTTGCCATCTTCGATATTGGCTGCATCAAGGGCTGATATGAGGCTGTCAAAGCGATCGGGCAAATCCATTGAGGAAGGCCATGGCCATTTCGCCTCGACATACACAGACATGGATTTTAGAGTGGCCGCAAGTTGGAGAATACGGGCAGCAAATAGTAGAACTTTCTCATTTGGGTGCATCTGTGCGTATAGAAGCGACGTCTTGCGGCGAGCTTGTTTAGCAGAGTATGCTTTTCGAAAATATCACAAATGAGTTTCCACATTTTCTTGCCGTGGTGGCATGTTGAACCTGCTCAAGGTGAGCATCTGAAAGTGTGAGTCCAATGATGGCTCTTGCCTTGGCATCTGCCTTTTGCCATGCGGAGTGAGTTGACGAAGATGCTTCCGGTGGATCAAGTGTAAGATGATTGTCAACCTCCCTGAGAGATAGGATGAGTTGAATTCGAGCTTTCCAAATGTGAAAGTTATCATCACGGAGCTTCTCGAGATTATCAATACGAGGCCGGCAGAGGAGTCCATGATGATATAATGGAACCAAGTGAATCAAAATTTAATTTTTGTGTTTGTGGTCAATGTGTTTGTTGCTCGTGTCTAGTTTGGAAGACGCGGTTACAGTGACACAAGGAGTAATAGACTTCCGCTCAGATCTGTTGCGGCACTTCCTACCACCTCTGTGCTGAGCAAGTTGCTTCGGACCCGATACTTTGAGCTGACAGAGATCACAGGTGAGGAAAGAAGACTTGGTTCCGAAACAGAATTATAGGTGCCACAGGAGGTGGAGGAGAAGGTACAGTGGACGAAAGAAGTGGATCCGGAGAGAGAGGTTCGACAGTAAGCGGAGTCGGGATTCTTAACGCTGGAGGGTCAACAGGAAGAGGCGGCACCGCAGGCGATAAAGGACTGGGTGAGAGTGACTGGAGCAGGAGCTGGAGGTGTCGGAGGTGCTGGAGTAGGAGAGATCAAGTTAATAACTTGAACTGGGGCAGCTACGTTTGTAACCGGTTTCTTTGACCCTTTGGTTTCGACAAATGGCTGCAGAGACGGGTAGAGGCTTTGAGCGGAGCTTGACTGGATTATTAGAGTTGTTTCCGATTGCGGGCCTTTTCTTTGTACCCAATGCCAAGATGTGTTGGAGGAAGTCCTTCTTCTCGGAGAGAAAATCTTCTTCTGAGAGTGACAAGGGAGTGAAACGACTCCGGAGTGGTTATAATGGAGGTTATATCACCCCTTCACCGTCGGACTCAATAGCGGAGTCGTTGATTAAACGGCAGTTCGAGCGAAGCTGCGCTTTCTCGGATCGAGGCGGGGCTTGAACAGGGCCTAATGAGTCGTCGTCGGAGTGAAATTGATACGGCGGACAACAGGATCATCTGGAGAGATCTTGATTCCTCGAAGGAAGACGGAGCGGCAGATGACCACTGGAGGCAGTACGTTGCGAGGTTAGGCGAAGGCAGAGGAAGAAGCGTGAAAGATATAAGGAAGCAAGAGGTTTTGAGGAGATTTGGACTTACTGTTGAAACTAGACACGTGCTGTGAGACAAACCGAGGCATATGACACAGAGACGAGGCGAGTAGCAACGAGTAGTCGGGCCTCAAAAGGACTTTGTTCTGTGGTGAGGGGATGAAGAACGACGACGGGGCGCAAAACCAACCAAGGTAGGTAGTGCAGAGACGACGGACTTTAGACAGGCCCCAAGACAGAGGGTCAATAGATAGTGCAGAGACGACAATGAAGCCGGATCAAACCTTAGGTGATTTTTTTTCTCTCTAAGCAGGGAGAGCGAAAGAGATAAGCCGGTTTGCACCGCTAGTGGCCTGGGCCCATAACCTGATAGACAGGACGAGAGGGAAGGGCCGAGGCGCCGAAGCAGGATTGAAGGAGAGAGCAGGAGAGCAACAGAGAGAAAGAGAGAAGGTTAGAAAGACTGAGGGGCCGAGAAGGAAGGATGAGAGAGGAAAAGGTGGTGAGGAACTTTACTCAGGTAGAGTATGGAGAGAGACCGGGGCTTATGAAGACGAAAAGGCAAGTCGACTTATGCTTTCTTTTGATCGAAGGAAGATTCCAGAAGACATGTAGACGACGGTGAGTGTCTAACCCTAAACTTGCTTGAGCTGATCTAAAGTAGATCAGCTCAAGCTTACAGCACTTTACAATGCATAAACATAACGGTCAAGTTCTAGGTTGAACGGTAAAGTACAGTAATAACTGTAAGCCTCTTTGCGAGTTGTCAGCTTTGAGAAAAAGGCAAAGAATTGAAATTACACTAACAGAGTCGACATCTTTCACTCGATGTTCCGTAAAATCGTTGCCGGTGCATCGCTTGTTTTTTTTGTACAGTAGTCTGTATAAGGAGAGGAAATTGGTGTCTTTTAATGATTGAAAAATAGGTAAGCCTGTGTTCCAAAACGCATCAAATAATTGGTACAAGTGATCGGCATGGGGAAGCGTTTATACAGAAAAGGGGTAATGATTGGTTCTTTATTCTTTGAAAAGTGCGGTTCGGCTATCCCCTGGTATATGCAAAACATGGTCAGGGCAATGGGTAATGCCAGCCATGTGCCTAAATGGCTGGCTCGAAGCCTGTCACCAGGAATGATGCATTAGATATCACTGCTGCTGCCGCATGCCTCTGCGTTAAAACCGCTCGAACCGTCCCGTATGTCTCTGTTGTCCTAACAGCCACGTTCCGCGCCACGTCGGTTAGCACTGCGTACGCATCTGGGTGCCAGCCCCGAGGGTGGATATAGGGATGGGCAAGGGTCTGCTACGTGAGGATGTCGCGCTCCTCCCTTCGTGTAATCCAGCAACTTACAACGACTCCGCCCCCAATTTCACTTACCGTCCTTTCCAAAATTGTCTACCATCCTCCCTAGAGATTTTAATACTGTATCTTCTCCTCCAAATCAACGTTTACATCTTTTTAATCTATCTACCATTTCCATCAAATTAACTCCTTATGTAGAATTTTTACGCAAATGGGCTACTGCAAATTCGATTTTAACCTTTTAGTACCGACTCTAGTTCGTCTCTAGTGTGTACTTAAACCCATTTTACCAACTTTTTGAAATCTACCAACCCTACCGTACACACATTACTCTCCCCCTCACACCCTCTATCCTCCATCACTAATCGTTGCACTCCATTTACAACCAAAATGAACAACCTTCACCCCTCTGCCTCCATCACCAAACTCGACACTCCCGCCCCCTAAACTCCATTCCCCTACTCCCTTTCGGACCTACTGACCATAATGACTACCTATGCAGACAAACAAAAAAAAGGTGGTTGAGTTTTGCGTCGCTTGTTCGTCGAGGAGGAAGCGGAGGAGGTACCTGAGGATCAGGAGAGGGAAGTCGAGGAGAGAGCTGGGAGACCTTCGAGGAGTGGGAAGCTACGGAATTGGTCTACGAGGTTAACGAAAAGGAGGCCGAGGAGGACGAGGGGGGACGAGGAGGATGACGAGTAGGAGGATGAGCAAGAGGAAAAGCAGGAGGAGGAGGGATACAGAGGCATGGTAAGTGTTGGAATGGTGGGGCCTGGACTGGAAAGTATGGAACAAGTGGTGCCGACGCTGGAACTGTATGGGGATATCTTTAGTAGTTTAGATATCTCCCAGGAGGAAATAGAGATCTATGAGCCGGTCGCCGATATTTGTGGGGATTGTTCGGTAGCATGGATATTTTGGAGCAGTTTTTTGGATCTGATTCAGAGAATGGGAAATAAGGGGACCATGTTGATTGTTAGTTTCTTAGGTATCTTTTGTTTAGAGTATAACGCCCACACAAAGTGTTTTTATGCATTTTCTGGTATCTTCTGAAGTTTTGTTTGGACTTTAAATGTACCCAAAAGTTTATATAAGCTGAGTAAACAGCGTTTTCATGGAGAGGTCAAGCAGGCTGGGAGACAACTTCAAGTCAAGTCCCAAGTAGTAGGAAGTTTAGAGTCAAATCCAGACCCAAGAACAATTTTTTCTACGCTGGTCGCTGAGCATCAGTGGTAGACCCTGGCCATTCTATACTTTCTTGTAGCCCTCTCAACTGTCTTCCTTATCCACTCATTTTTTCTCGTCAAACTATACCACGTAGCACTTTTGTCGCTTGCAACACCTCCTTCTTGGGGTAATTGTTCTAAGTATCTCTTCTCTCGACGATTTATACCTATCAGGAACCAAGAAAACGGAGTTAGTCCGGTCGAAGTCGCTAAAAGGCCGCCGCGAGACCAGCTAATAGGCAGGCTGCGTTGGACGTGGCAGCGGCCGCAGCGTGCCTTTGCATGAATATCCAGCGAACCTTCCGGTACAATTCCATGGCCCTGACTGCAACGCTTTTTGCCACCTCGGTTATGACGGCGTTATCGACGGTTGCAAACCGCCGAGGGTGGATACAGGCACTGGGATAGTCTGCCTTGAGAGGAAGTAGTAATGAAAGCTTGGTACTTTCTGTGCTTCACAGCTCGGGCTGCGTTAAGGAAGGTCAGGGGGATGGGCGTGTTAAATCTCCTGTTCGATGGCGCGAGAGGATTGACAAAGGTGATATCGGAGAATTCAGTATCCTCGCGGCTTCCCATTGCCAGAATATCCGTTTCTTGCGGTGAAAGTCCTCTATTTTATGTCAAATAGTTCAAAAACATACGACGTATAGGGTAGAGAAGCCAAAAGGAAACCAATTATCAGCACAATACAGCACAGCGGTTAGCACAATGACCAGTGACTGCAAGGGCTTCAAGGGCTTCGGATCAAAAGTTCATTCTCTATTTGGGAGACTACTGACATGCTGACACCTTCTGCTACAATCGCGAGTGGAACAATGTTCTATCCATACACCGTGAGCAGTTGCTTTCGAAATCAAAAATGTTGGGCTATAGTAACCATCTAGCAATAAAATGGAATCGCATGTGTAATTTAAAAACTTCAGTCACTCCATAAAAGAAAGTGTAAACCTTTCTTGTCTATTTTGAAGCATGCCGCAGTACAAGAAGGGATACCCCTCGGTGACCTACGGAGGTAAGCGTTCCGCGCTTCTAAGGGTCTTCTCTGCGCAAAAGAATGGGTCTATTTGCTCCGTCCCACGGTCTCAGGAACAGTATATCGACGCCCTTGAATTCTTATTGTGGCTTTAGTACTACCTTCAAGTTCCGCTTTTCGCCTCGGACACGCCGCGATCACGAAAAAATGCCCGGAGCTTCTCGACTGGTACAGGGATCATCTCATTCACTGCCCGGGTGGCGGCAGGGAAACCGACGACACAACCTTCAATCTTCCTCCTCGCCCAAGACCTGCCGAAGGCAGACCGACATACTGCCATCGAGCGGAGACAGGGACTTCACTGCACAAGGCCGGATATCCAGGCAATGAGTAGCAACGAGGAACGAACTTTTTTGGCGTCACGATCGTCAATCATCTTGAGCCCTATAATAGGAGAGCTCGTTCTTTCAAACGTCATCTCCCCGAGGCAGCTTCTTCCGCAAAGCGAAGAAATTATGAACCCCTGCTCGAGACGGCTGCTAGAAGAAAGATTTGTGCCTATCCCAATACCCACTCTGGTGGCTAACATCAGGATGCGTACGCGGTGCTAACCAATTTCGCGCGGAACGTGGCAGTTTCGGGCGATAGATACCTGTGAGAAGGTTTAGAGAGGTGCTTCCACACAGGCACGCTACCCCTGCCGTTATTTCTAACGTGGCATGCTTGCCCGATGTCATTTAGCCAAACCTGTAAAATATGTTATGTAGTGTTACATATCAGTGACGAATTATCCGGCACAACGGCGCTGATACAACCGACCACATCTTCTTTGCATTAAAAAAATCAAAATTTCCCCTTTTGAAGGCACTTAAATCAATTGATTTTGAAGTATACAGGAACATACTTTTGGCTATCAGACAACAAGCAAAATATATTTCTTCTTATTCAGGATCTTCCGACAAATATAATTCGTCTCTCAATAATTTTTAGTATGAGTGACCGAAAAAACAACCCCACGTTACTGGACTTCAATCTGCAAGACCAGATGCGAGTAATGCTTTCGCCACAGATCCAGTTGAGTCTTCGACGGATAGAAACAAGTGCAAGAAGTCAAAATCGGTGTGGAATATATTCAAGGTAAAGAAATTGTTGAATAGGATAAAATTGAATGTGTCAAGCGCCAACCATATTCGGCGTCACTACTGCAACGCCTTCGTTGGCAAAACATACCAGAAGGCATGGACTTTTGCCTCATCTTGAGGATCAAAGATCTTTGGCATCTGACGGCTTGGTACGAATGTCTCAAAGTATTTCGAAAAATAGTTTACATGAAGAAGTCACCAGATCTATACCAAAATCGATTTTCAAGAATTTTCTTTTCTGCATTGTTGAAACTATTGGTCTTAAGCATTTAATGAACCATACTGACAAAGACTAAAATGTATCCGAATCTTCAAAGTATCAAGGAGAATTTATCGAGAGAGAGTCGATACGGATTGCGAAGAAAACAAACCCTAAATCTATTCTTCTAAAATCAGCCCAAACATGCGATTCTTAGTCGATCATCATCTTCAAGGGGTAAATAGCTATAACTTTTCACAGAGTTAATGACAACTGGAACTTGTAAAGATATTTATGCTATTTCAAGAGTACCAAAATTAGCACAATGGTGACACGGAAAATGTCTTGCTTTATGGAATTATTGAGGAAGGCAATATCGAAAAATAAATGCAGTACATTGAAACCTACAATGTGTTTGATACTAACTATTCAATTAATGTATTGGTATATTTACTAAACACAGAATACCATACAGATTTCGGCGAAACGAACCTTCACATGAGATGCATTGAGCCACATCATCAATATTGGATTACGCAAAATATTGGCGTAAGGTCATGATCTAAATGATACCTTTGCCTTTGTCTATTAGGTGCTCGTGAAGCGTAAGGACATCTATGAAGACGTAAAATGGACACAAGTCTGGATTATGTTTCATTTCCAATTTTAGATGTCGAAACTACATTGTCGTGTACATGGCGGTTGATAAAGTGCATTCATAGTGCTCGAAAATTTTTGAATGGAATAACAAATAGAACAAGAAATCTGAGAAATCTAAAAATGACTCCAGAGTAATGGGATCTCTCTTTAAAAGTTTTCAATATCCGGGGACTGTATTTTATATCACTGAAAAGTAATCTGGTATTCTTCACGTTTCATATGGTTTTTAATTTTCTGAGGTGCAATATACTTATAAAAAATTTCAAAAAAGTTACTGAAGGCCTCAATTATCCACCTCAAGATGTTTGTGGACTTATTTTGTCTAAGCTGGAAATTTTCCAGTGCTTATTGTGATCTGAAACAGTAGGGATGGCTCAGAATTTGGACCCAAGGACCACAAGCAACATGATCATTGACACTAATTTCTTGAAAGATTAGGTTGCAATAGTTTCGGGTGAATTGGTAGCGTCGGAATATTTTCCCCACATGAACAATATGTCCTTATTTCAACGGTTACTTGCAGAGAAAAACGATTTTTTCTCGCTCCAAGGTATGAAATACATCTTTTCTTACACACTGCTCGCACAGCAAAGCAATCTGTCGAACCTTTCTGTGGTGTAAGGTCTATAAACAGCGCTTAATTTTCGAGAACTTCCTTCGATATCCTGGCCGTTCAAGCCAGCAAGGTTGAAAGCAAGAGCAGTTTTTCTGTTGTGGGACAATTTTTTCGGGTAGAAAGGTGCTTTTGGGCGACAAAAGTATCATTGTTGGACTATTTCTAAGGAAGTAGATAAATCAAAGGGAGTTATCCGCCCACGCATAGTTGGTGTGGTTTTATTTCGTATTTGAGTAAAGACATTCATTTTCATGTTCCCATTTCTAGTTTATCAGTAACGTCCATACAAGAGAGCTGCCTGGTATTGTGGTAAAATGCGATGAAACATTTGCTTCGTTTGTCCTAGATTCAAAATAACTAGTCACTGAAAACAATTATGTTTGATGTAGACGGTTAGAGTAAACTTAGGTTCTTGTGCGCGGAAAACACACACCGTGAATTATGTCGATCCAATTGAAAGAACGAAGCAAAGTATTTAGTAGGGTACATCTGGAGTGGAAAGCTTTAAAGCATCGCTCGTTATAACCGAAATATTCGATAAAGAATCAAACTTCACGAAACGTGAACAATTCTACAGCATGAGATGCCCTCGCAAGCCTGAGTACCTTCAGGTTCAAAGGAGCGAGGGTGGCCGAAGATCTATAAATATTAGCGCTGGACCAAGCAGTGTACTGAGTCCGTATACTACAGTTTGCTGATAGTTTTGAAAACCTATCGGCGTGCTGGGAGTAGGAAAAGACCAATTTTGCATAATCCCTTGGCGACTTTGGGCTCCACTCTGTGAGAGATCCTTTGTTGAAATCCCTGGGCATTAAACCAGTGTCGTGCGAACAAAGCTTTGGGGAGCAAGTGTATGCTGTCGTGTCACATAAGTATTCACGGGGATGCGAGAAGGGCCAACTTTTATTTCAGATTAGGGGGCACGAGTAAAGGAAGACGCTTTTGTTGACAGTGCTAGTATATAGGATGTGAAAAGTGGGAATAATTTGTCTTCAGTGGTGTGGATTCAGCCGTGGATGTCGCCACATTCTCGCAAAAGCAGGATTTGCAGGTGTGCAAAAAAATTGATGTATAAGGAGAACAATCGTTTCTACAGGTCTTCCATAATAAGTTTGCAACTTATTTGGTAAAGCGTGGTAGTATGAAAAATGGGGGGAGTCTGAAAATTGAAAATATTTTTACAAGTTTTGGAAACCTTTCCAATTTTTTTCTATATAAATTTAATAGAGTGATGAAAAATTGTGGACCAATACTTTATCAGACGCCCGCAATTTTAATTTATTGTGAATTAGCGAAAAATACTTTTCTCAATTTTCACTGGCCCATACATTATACTGTATTACATGTAAATCAATTTTCTGCCTTCCAGTTGTCACTAATTTCTACAATTATAATTACTGGAATTATAATACCAGCAATTTTTGGATTAATATTCACCTAAAAATATTCTGAAATAATTATTGGGCATAAATTTAGTGTAAAAAAGAATATTACTACTGAAGTCATCTTTTAGCTTTTCTACTCTGATCTGCAGTATAAACAGTCTTAGGCGGCTAGAAAGTTTAGCAAGCCTCGGACCATCGAACTGTCCCCGTGATGCTGATACTCTACCTGCAGCCCCTCTGTCTGGCCCTCTATTTACAGCCTCGTCAGCTGTGGAAGCCGTGGCAGTGCCACGTTCTCCATAGCTGCCATGGTGGCATCGGCCACACCCACCTCCCAGACGACTCTGCGCCCCTTCCAGTGTGACTTCTCGGGGTCTCTTGCTAACCCCCGCATTTACTTTCTGCAGCGGCCCCGTCGGCCACAGAGGGAGTAGAGCTTGTTGTGGGCGTCGTCCTAGCTTAGAGCATTTCCTTCAAGCTATTTTCGCTGTGGCGCTTTTCAATCCAACGCTTGTTCCAATTCTCCCGGCCTTTCCCCCCCAATGATGCAATGCACAGCCCCCTCAGGCCTTCAGAACTCTTCTAGAAAGCCCATCTCCCTGCATGCATAGGTTCGCAGTCTTGATGGCTCGGCTCTTTCAGGCATACTAAGGAGGTCAGAGTGCCGGCGCAGTTAATTCCCCATTTCTCGCATTAACATTCTACCTACCGCATTTTTGCGGCGCTTAATGCGGAAAGAACCTGTCTTGCGCTTCCAAGAATCCCAAACCAGTGCCATCTGTGAACATATTCGCCGTTTTATTCGAAGAAAGTTGATGGAACTGTGTGCAGAAGTCTTACATCCCGTCAGAGGCAAGAAGAGCAAACAGTCAGTCGTCGCATTCCTTCCAACGACTCTTGGCCGACCCCAGGTTCGGGGAGCAGCCCATATTGCTCAAGATGCATAATAATGGCTTGCCATGAGAATAATGCACCAGTACCCGTTAGCAGATGTTCGAAACCCACCAGTTCTGACACGCCTTTGCGCACTACACACACCCCAATAGATGCAGATGAAATCCATTGATGCGAGAGACCTTCTCCTCTCAATGACATCACTGCGAAAGCAGTCCTTCGCGATGTTCGCCAACTGAAATCTGAACTCGACCTCATGCCCGCATGGCATGTCACCGCGGCGTCTGTACCCTAATTGTGTTTCACAAACCAGCTTGTTGCATTGAAGTGAAGGTCACTATACATGGATTACTCAGGCAAGGACTCTAGACGATTAATGATTGGACTTCCTACAGACCACTTGTGGTCGTGGTTTGGACCGGTCCTGATCGATTCGAAAAAGTCCGGTCTTCCTCGAACAAAAGTTACTTGATCCGTTCCTTTGTATAAAATATGTTTTCCGATACGGGTTTAGAAAAAGAGCAGACCTCGTGATCCGATCTGGCTAAAGCTTCAGATCTGGTAATTCGGTCCGGTCTGTGGCGTGAATTTAATGGTCCGGTCTTTTCAGAGGGTTTACAGAAAATCTCGGACTGGAATCGAACCATGCTGACCTCTAAGTGTGGTGACCATTTTTTGTTGGTGGCCCCTGAAGAGTCACCGAAAGTTTACCTTTTCGCTACTTTTATGATAAAGGATTCTTAAATCTCCAATTTGTAAAGGACTCCAATTTCACTCCGTTACATGATGTTTTTGGCGGATTTATACGTTACTCAGCTCCTGTGCTCTAGAGTCTATTTTCCTATTTTCTACACTAGTTTAGTGATATTTTTTGGATTTTTGGATCAGTAGTGTGTGGGCTGGAAATTTTCAAGGACCTCGCTGTTGTCAAGAAGAAATTATGTGAACAATTGACCTTCCAACGCTCTCTTCAACGCTCATGAATATAGATTTCGGAACCCTAAGTGTGCACCTATTTTGTATATTGGCTTGGAGAAAATTTTGCTGCTGTTCAAGCCTTACTTAAGGCAGCGGAGAAGCGGCTGATGATGTTAGAAGATAACGGAACGCATAGCGAAGGCTTCATTTCGACGTTAATGCAGATCCGGGGTCCTCCAATTCCTTAGGTGAAAAATCAGAGAGATCCGAGAAAAAGTTTACAGGCGCAGCGAAATCTCGAAAGGAAAACTACAGAAAAATACACAGCTGATGTCAAATAAGATACTGAATTTAAACGCGAGGAAAGAAATGAGAGTGGTAATTAGATCCAGACTTGCTCTTTTTACTGATGAAGTACGTGAAAATATTTATAAAATGCTCCAAATTACCTGTATAGTTATGTGGATGATAGATGAAATGATAGATGAAATGATACATGTTTTCTTTCCAACATTACAAGATTCAGAGTAAAATGATGCCACACCGAACTGTCGGAGAGCCCTTCAAGTGTCTCTTCGTCAAAATGAGATCGCCTGTGAGGCAATTGACAGTATGATCGAAGCCAAAACCACAAAACTCGCATCTTCGGCTTGGTTGTTTTCCGTACTGATCTTCATGAAGGTGGAGTGACGGAAATTAAACATTCGAATGAAGTTCGAGCGGTGGCTGTTACCGAAGGTCGAAGAAATATTCGATCAATCGAAGGGTATTTCTAGCTTTACGACCCTTGGTCTCTTCCCAGGTTACTATCGAATTCATTTTGGCGAAGATGAGAAAGAAAGATAATCTGTTTTCTTCCGTTTTAGTGCATCCGAATCCTAAAGGGTTCCATTGGAATAATGAATGCGACTTCTACAATACAAAGAACAATAGACCGTATGTTCAAAGATACAACCATCGCTAGAGTATATTTGGAAGACTTTTTTGTGCAATAATTTGATATAGGAGCACTTGAATCATCTCCGCAACGTCTTAGACGCTTCGTAAAAGGCTGAACTCAAGCTGCATATCAAGAAATGTGCTGTATTAGAGTACAAGCTCAGGTTTATGTGTCATTTTTCAATGCATAGTTCACAGTAAACAGTAAACACCTCTGGCGTCGCCTTCTTTATAGTCTTTGGAAGATCGAAAGAAAAGTCCGTACAATCGCAACTGCATCGCAAATACATTCTGATAAGCGAAATTATTTTGCAAGCTAGAGAAACGCTCTTGATCCTAACTTTAGTTGAGGAATTTTCCGGTTTCTTTTGCATCTGAAGATCAATTTAAGCTACTAAATAACAACAGGGTGCTTCAATACGCTTTCAAGAAGAAAGAAGTTCATGAAAAGTTTGAGAGCTGGTTGAAATGACTGGTTGATCTCGAGTTTGAAGTTGAATATTGAGCAGCTACAGTAATAAGGGCTGCCAACACCCCGAATGGTACATGTTGGACCCTTAAATACCCTGCGAAGAGGTAAAATAACTCTATTTATCGTATTGAGTTCCCTTAGTTCGGCATAAAATGCCGTGATGGATATGCAACTTGTTTTCATCGCTCGCTATATGTTAAGGGTTGCGAATTCAGGCACAAGACACAGTAAATTGTTTTTCAATAAAAATTGCTTCGAAAAGTTTAAATTTTGTGAATGAAAATAGCTGATTCGTACAATTAAATACATATGCGCCCTTAAGTCCATCAGAAACAGTCTGGCGATACTAAAGTACTTTTTATAACATATCTGTCGGTTGGAACACGGAGAAAAGAAAAGGTTTTGCAGTTGACTTATGATATTGTATTACAAGTAATTAAAAACATTCAAAACTGCGTTATAAGTTGTGATGGTGCCAGAAGGTCAAGTTAATGATTGTATTTCCGAGAACATTGGGCATACAGGTCAAGATCTTCTTCAAAACCTAATCAATTGACCTTATCGGGCCATTTCGAGAATACATGAATGAAATTACTTCTTGCTTATCGCGACGAAGCATTTTCCAGGCTGACCAATTTCAGTAACTGCCAAGAACTACAACAAAAATCAAAATCAATTGTCCCCTACATTAATAAATTAGTATTTAGTACCTTTTATTCAAAATAACGTATGTGAGTCGATATAGACGTCAGTGGAGAGCCTACTGTAAGTTAAGATAGAACAATCAATCGTCGGTCAAAGAAATTCCAAAAGTCCACGTTTTCCTTCGCGGACGCCGCATATACTCTTCAAATCTGTCTTATCGTCGAAAACCCCATTCAATTACTTTCACGCATAATCAGTGCAATTGTCACCGCGTCTATGCTACAACGTAGAGATAGAGTCCTTGCCTAAGCATTTCAGGGAAGTATGGATATTTTGAAGGAAATAAAGGAAATAATCACACAATATTCTGTCATACGCTACCAATAAGCACAATGATACTGCGCCATATATCACCAATTTGTGCGTAAGGACTGGTAGGAATTTTGATGGGCTAGATGAAGAGAGACTGTCAGCGGGAAACTGAAATGAAGCATTTGAAGAGCACTAATTCTTCCATGTTTCTTTTACGCGAAAAATTCCCGATTCTTACACATTTTCTTATTATTGGATCTCCTTTTCATGAACAACTGTCTTACTCTTTTGAAATTGATTTTTCTCTTCTTCTCGATTTATTTAAAATCTTCGACCAGAAACATATTTTTCCATAATCAATTATTTCTAGATATAATTTTCGCTATAATTTTTCTTTTTCAAGATAATTTTCAATTTGCAATAGTTTCTCCTGCAAGACTAATTTCTGTTTATTTTTCTATTCAGTAGGCCTGCGCATCTGAGCCTGTGTACTTCATTTAAATACTTTTTGTGGTAGCTAATATTTATCTAATGACCTCTTGAAACAACACCTCGACAATTTTAACCCTCTTAACCAGCAAATATGCACGAACTTCCCCATTTTCGCCCCATTTCAAAATTGAATCCTCCTCGCACGATCACTTTCTCTCCCTTTAGGCCCTCCCAGCCCAGCTGACTTAGGAGAATAACTTCTTCGACAAACAAGGAAGTGCATGAAAGAGCGTATAGCTCGCCATTTAGGAGAGTTCAGAGCACAGGAAGCGGTAGGACGGACTCGCACTTTAACGAAAGTAGGGCAAGGGAGTGCTTCGAGAACAGGTGGCCCGGATATGTTCCACAAGATAGAAAATACTGGTCTATGAATAGTCCTAGGCTGAAAAAAGGAGGCCAAAGAGTAAGGGATGAAGAGAGGATGTTGAAGCTGGTAATATGGTAGGGCAAGGAATGAACTGGATGAAAAAAGTAGTTCAGGCCGTGAATCCTGTCGAAGGGCTGTGGGGTGAACTGCAGGTGTCTTGGTAGAAATAATTGCTTCTGATTTAGGGTAAAGCGATTGAGAGGAGTAGATTTGTTTCGTTTCTGTAAAGTATCTTTTGTCAAATCACCTCGCCAATATGCAGTATTTTTCCTGCATGCTTTGGCATTTAAAGTAGTTTTGTGGAAATTTTGGTTCAGAAAAAAATCTACAGAAGGTGAAAAAAGTGCTTCATTAAGTGTAGAGAAGGCAACTTGAAAATCAAATTCGAACTGAAAACTTTTGATCGGCTCTCTGGTCTCGAAGCGAGATGAAAGAGCCCACTACTTTTGAATTTATTACTAGATTGATATCTTTTGTGTTAATGAAACGAAAATATCATTGTCAAACGCCTGATCTCCCATTAAATTGTTAGGGTCCCAAATGGTGTTAACCAGAGAGTCCAATACAATTAAAGCAATTTTCCATCCTTAAAGAGGGCACTATTGAACCAGTTAATACCTGGTAACTGAGTCATAGTGTGAAAATATCCACGTTTTCACAAAAAAATGATCCACACAAACCAATTCATTAAATCCGCGAGATATAGAGCTTAAAGATACTGCACGAGAAGATGGTTTTGTGACATCACAAAATTTGCAGGAGTCAATTATGCTTGATAAATATTTTTTGCATTCATCGTCCCATAAAAATTTCTTTGTAACAATAGTTTATATCATCATAATTTGAGTGACCACATACATGTTTGTGAACCTTATTAATTTTTCTTCTTTTCAGCCCAAGATATATTTTTTGATGTATTGATATTGTTGGAACAAATTGCTGATAGAAATGAGTTTTCAATAGGTTCGGATGATTGTATAAATATATTTCCGGGTACATAACAATGATGACCATGATCCACCAATGTTATAGAATCGATTGAATTATTTGCGGACTCGAACTCGATGCGATTGTCCGTCATATGAATAATATTTGATTTTCTTGTGATATTTCTTCCAATAACCCATTGAGATGATCCACTGATTATTAGATGCCTTATTTTAACCTGATTTCCATTGTCTGAAATAGCTGATAAAAATATTGAACCGATCATTTTTCTTTTTTCGCTTGAGTGGTCGCCATTTCCGTATTGCCAGAAGGGCGTGTCCTTGATACATTCAGGAAGTTCATCAAGAATTCCATTCCATTCGGTAAAATAAATTTCGAAAGTGCTCGTAATTCAACAATCCCATTCCACTATACGGTGCTCCATCATCAAGTAACGGACCTGGGTAAACTATTTGACGGAGAATCAAGCACCGTTTTTACCATATGAAATGTTACAGAACCAGAATCATTTTTGTCTTTGATATTTTCTGCATTTCCCATTTAGATGATGAACCTTTATGATAATTTTTAGCACTCTTGCATTTATCTTTTTCATAGGCCCAATGGCCAATTTCTCCACATCGGTCACAAGTTGATTTTGCCTTGAGCGCAGCAAAGTCTTCAGGAGATAATCTTTGCTTATTATTTTTCTTGAAATTTTTCTTTTCTCCGTATGAAATATTTGATTGACTTGAAGAGATATATTTTTGAGCATTTCCATATATTTGATTTGTATTTTTTGGTTTATCACATGCACGAATAATAGATGATATTTCTGAATATTTGATTAATTCTAGGATTTTTCCTTTTTCCAAATCGGCTTCTTCATGCTTCGGAGAAGCAGCAGCCAAAATAGATACTCGCTGGTTTGAATCAATTTTGGAATTAGCCAGGAGCAAAAATGATACCAGTGCTTCAGGTAATTTCGAAGTACCAGTAGATGAATGAAATCGGGCAATTTGAGCATCAAACCGTGATTCAAAATTTTTGAAAGACTCATATCACCACGAGTAGTGTGCAATAGATCTAAGAATTTTTGAAATGTATCTGATATAGATGATAGAGGATCCACCTTATGAATAGCGTTAGCAATCGCTAATGCACCATTTTCAGACTGAATTTCTGTGTCTGGAATTTTCTTACAAATATCAAGAGCTCGTCCAAATAATTGTGATTGTAGGAGACTGCTTGAACCTTATTAGAATTTGATGCTGGTAATAAATCATGACAGATTTCCATTTTGAACAGCATCAAAATATTTTTCTTGAGGTCCTTTACCATCCGTCCAGGAGCCGTGCGAAAATGGCATGATAACTTCTGCCTTGAAGGAATTTACTGGCGATCTGGGTTCATAACTGCAAAGTGATTGGATAGAGATTAAAATATTTGGTCAATTTTCGCAATTAGCCAATAATTCTGCAGCCGGGATGATTTTCGCGAAGTGAGCCCGATCCCAAGAGATGGGGTTTTAGCGTTATTGGATTTGACCGGTAGCTGGAGCTCTGAGAATACGTAGAGTCCATTGCTTCATCTGCAAATGTTCTATTGCAGTCCTTCGTCATTTGGTTTATTGAAATAATATACGCAAATCATCGGAACACCGATAATATTTCCCTTTTTGTACTGTTAATGCACCAAGACTTGATTACGGGTAGCCAATTGGCACTCATCACTGAGCGATGAGGCTAGTCAAATAATTAGCAGATTAAAATTATGAGCTCTCCCACGTATCTTCGTTGGTGCGAATTTAGGATCAAGATGAGGAAAGACTGAGGCTGGTCTTGTTTGCCTTACCCATTTCCTAGAAGGAAAGCAAATAGTCACCAAGCATGGCATCACACCTGGTTGGAACACTATCGCTAAACAGAATGACAGATATATGTGTGTAGTATGTTCAATTCTAAGAGCTTTAATTCTTACTTCTGTGCTCCAGAGAATTGTAGTGCGTGAACTCTCGGCTGGTTGAGCACTAGTCCTTCTCCTTCACTTTCGTTATTTCAAATAACGATTACTTTCCGGAGTAATCGAAAATATCAGGTACCTATATCTTTGCTATTTCAGGAAGACAGGTTCTTCCGGAATAATCGACAGAAGGAGGTCTTCAAGATGATGAATCAACAGGAAACAATTTATGGTCTCAGGGAATCAACAGTAAACGTGGGTTGGCAGAGCCCTTTGTACGAGATGTTTCAGTACTGGTTCCTTTCCTCTCACTTCATTCACAAATGGTACTCTACTGATCTTCAGTACTGCAAGCAATGGTAATTACTAAATGATCGCCATGTGCTTTTGACCGGCTACAGTACATTCCATGCATGCAACGTAGGTCGAATTATTTGTCCTGCTTGGATGCTTGGTGCATAGTACAGCTCGGATAAACGTCTCCATGCCTGATGAAAAAGTTTCGGGGGTCTTTCTCACCAAGTGATGTTTAAGTGGATAATTGACAAACCCAGCAACTCTTAAAAGGTTTTTATAGCTTGGATAGGTTTACGAAATGCATTGTCGGGAAGCAAAACAGAAAAAGGGAATTCTTAAGAAAACATTCGTACTGGAAGTTGAGAAATGTGGGGAAACCGATAAGAGGCTGTGCCCTCGTGTTAAAAGGAAGTTCTGAAGCCATGCGTGCGTGTAAAAATACATTTTGTTCAGAGGAAAAGAAGTAAAGAGATTGCAGATTCACAGAAATCATCTTTCGGTACAAAATAAGAGCCTACTAGTTACTCCACCCTATAGATTAATACCAGTCATATTGATTAGAAATATTCGGCAAAGATGAGATTTCTGTAGCTAATTGTTCCAAAACGGAGTCATTGCAAGCTATAATAATGCTACCATGCTGTTCCTTTGGGGAAAAAATAGAGCGATGAAGATAGGGATCAGGGGATAAAAATTGAGTGTGAATAGGGAAGAATCCACCAACTTTGCTCAGTGACTAACATAGAAGGAACAATTTTTAGGACAGAGGTTGACCTTTAGCTTTTCATCTATTTGAGGTCACGCCTGAAGTTGTCGGTCTAGTAGCTTTAATTCTTCAAATTGCAGTGTTTTATACCGCGTATGCATATTTTTCAGACAGCCCCAAAATCTAACAAAAAATAAGTACTAAACACTATAAGACGCAATCAAGGACAGGGAACTTCTTTGACTAAAAAGACTTAAAGTAGATGGTTACAGAATGAATTTTTTGATTAAATTATCAAAATTTATATTCGCGAGGTGAGAACCAAAACATTCCCTGCAAAATATCTATACCTTCAAGAAAACGCCACAAATCCCCTCAACTGCTAACAATCGTAGATTGGCTCCTCAAAAATATATAATCTTCCAATCAATCTTCATGATTTTTAGCCTTCTTTATGAAACTCAACAATTGGTTGCTATGTGATGGATACAGTACAGTAGCAGTTTGATTTATTTGTTGTACTGTACGCTCGTCCCCGACACTTGAATTTAATTTGTGATATGGCTTGTCACATTATGGTTTGCCCGGAGAAATTGCGAAATGCACGCAGACAACCGCTTGCTTTTTGGCTGGATCCCGTTGCTCCATTTTTGTCTATTGAACTGAGAGTCTGAGCCCTGCAACGAGAACTTTTCCGATATGAACTCCTGCAACGAACCAGTTCACCCCCGATCCTCGAAAATTATTCCGAGCAGCCCTCGGTTCAAGATCCAAATCAGCTCAAGTTGTTCCCAGATCAACCGTCCGTGATCTCCGGTCCACTGATCTTAGCTCCAAGTTTTCATGTTCTTTAATCTGCAGCTGTTCTGACCAGTTCCACATATTAACTAAAGGTCTACATTGGGTCAAATATCCTTTGTGTTTTTGTTCTTAAGTTGGGATCCCTTGGTCAACCGAATCTCGAACTGTCATATCCCTAGTGCCCGCAATGTGCAAAAATCGTACATAACGCAAAAATGACCCTTGTGGAATTTTCCCGTTATGTGCGCTTAATTGTACTTTAGAGACGTTATAGACACGATAAAGGAGTCGGAATAGCTTCATTTCAGCGTTATTTGATCCAATTGTGAGCCTTTATTCAGCTTCAAGATGCATTCTAGTGTCACTCAGGTTTTCAAGTTCAAAAATTGGGCTACAATTGACGAAGTCACGTCACCGCTGAGTTTTCCTCTTCGCCATGGCCTCGGTAGCGGACAGTATTCGAGCAGATATGGAACAAACCACTTCTGTGGTGGTCCAGGAGCCTTTTGTAACCAACAACTCACCCGCTGTGCGTTCGGACAGCGCTCAGACTGCCAATTCTCGGCCCGGATCCACTCAGTTAAGTCGCGGTCGTCCTAGAGGCAGAGAAAGGGGTCGTGGTCGAAATTGTAGGCGTGGTCGACCAAGAACGACCCGTGTCGAGGACGACGCAAGGAATGGATTGACGATGAGTCTGAAAAAATGCGACAGTGTCATGTGATGGAGAAGGAGTTTTTCGACAACTTCATACAGCAAAGGGGCAAGGCTTTCGTGTAAATCAGCCGTTACCAACATGAAATTGGAGGCCAACGTGAAGAGCTTTTCGCACACGAGATTTGGTTATGTTGTTCTGTTCATGAACGGGGTTTTGCGATACTTACTGGACTGGCACAATGAGCTCGTCAGGCTTCGGAGCGTTTCACAGCCACTATTCACGATCTCCGACATGTATCTTTATGTTGCTGTTCTGCTATTTTCCCACACGACTGGGTTCAGTTTCGAGAAGGAAATCTCCGTCTTGCGACAGGCAGGTAGTGTTCCTCCTTCTATGGATCGTGCCCGTTTCATTGTAGCAGGAATACAGACTCAATAACGGGGCTTGGCTCTGAAAACAGAGGAGTGCAAAACATGCAGTCGTTGCAACAAAATGAAGGGCAAGTGGCGGCAAATTTGAGGCAACGCATGACATTACATCGGTCATCAAGAGTCGTAGCAATAGTCGTGCATCGAACGATCTCATACAAGATAAAGTCTTGCTGCTGTTTGCTGAGTTAAAGTGAGGCCTTTTATGTTCTATTTTACGCACATAAAGCCACTTTTGACCTCCTGGAACCCTCCACCAGAACCGAACTTTGACGCTTAATTGCGCTCATTGGCTCATGCTAAAAACCTGTAAAAACACGCAGAATGCTTTGTTCTAAGCTGTCATGACCTCAGTTTCTACCCCGGTTTCCTTGCACCTTAACTACAGGCGTGCAATGTTAATGTGCGTTTTAGTTCACATTAAAATAAGGCACTAGAGATATCCTCTCATTTTTTAATTGAAGAGTCCAGGATTACCTTTAACACACTCCAATGTCTCTTCGTCCCCCGCAGAATCCTGCTCTTCGAAACTAGTCAACAGCTCCTATTGAACATCAAATTCTCTCCATTCTCGGATCCATTTATGTCCACCACAGCCTCCTCCACCTCCTCCACTTCTCTTCATTTGCTCCCGCCTCGACAAATTCATGAAAAATACACTTCGAACGCATTTCTAGTTTATTCTCCTCAAGTATTCCTTGTCTTCTATTGGTGTATAGCCGTCAAAGCTATGTCTTTGATACGATGCAGTGATTTCCTGATGGTAATGGAGGCCCAAAATTGGGTCATCTTGATGGAGAAGTAAGTAGATGCAAAGGCACGCTGAAGCATCTGTCATGCTCAATGTGGCATACTATATGGCTGGTCTGAAGGAAATCTTTTAGGAACGTAGTTTCTTCCCATTACTGTGTTCGCATACCCTTTTGAGTCAATTGTAGTTGTCTGGAAAAAATAGGATAGATCAAATACATCTTCCAAGCTTTGCGAAGCTGAAAGCTTTGCGAACCTTTTGCAGACCGATGGGTCGATGGCCCATTTTTTATCAGCGTAGTCCAGAAGCAAGATACTCATACTGTAATATTTGCGTGTTATTGTAACAATCGAGTTCAGCCTGGTTTGTTCTAGATGGTTCTGGACAGCTCTGCACGCTTGCCATCAGCGCATATTTAGCGTGGCAATATTATTTTTAGTTTATGTTGCGTGTAGATTTTTCCAGATGCATTGCTGTATCGCATCTGGATGTTTCTAGTGTCTATACGACCATGCTCTGTCCTCATATGAGGCACACTTTGTCCTTATATGAGGCACACTTTGTCCTCATATGAGGACAGTTTCCGTTACATTTTGGACAGGTTAATGTTTTGGAAGGCCGAAAGTTTTACTGGAAAAAAGGTTTTTCATGCTAAGTTACAGTACAGTAATTTCTACTGTACGTGCGCCCTCGTTTTTGAGACCCTCCACGATAATACGAACTATTTTCCTTCCAAAATGTAGTCGTTTTTACAACTTCTTGCGAAGAGCGGAAGCTGGTGAGGGAAAATTGCTCTAGGCTTAACCGAGGTCAACAATCTTGAAAAGTTTGTTTCGATCGGCCATCTACACTCATGAACTAATGCGGAGGGACAAGAAATGCGCTGAGGTAAAAAAGAATTGTATTGCAAAAACGGGCTAAAAGGTGTCCTCATAGGAAAACGGTCCAATAGACACTAGATAGTGCTCTAGAGTAGTTTAGAGCACTTTGGAACTATGCAGTCAGCATATTTGATATGTGTGATTTCACCCCAATTTAAGGGGGTGAAAATAACTATATAATGGACGGTTATTGTCGAGTAGCGGCCCCAAGACCCCACCAACACTTATTCATCAATCAAAGCAAAGATCTGAGTTTATTTCACCTCTCTCCCTTTGTCCAAACTGATATTCCGTTTCAGTTATCCCTTGAAATAAAATGTCATCGGACTCTCCTCGAATCTTAGAGAGTCCAATGAAGGACATAATGTAAATTAAAGGAGACACAAATGATTCAATGACTCAAAAATCACTGTCTGCGTCAGCTGTCGTGTATTGGTTATTCGGTATTAAACATGTCATTCTTTCATAACTTGAGTCTTGATGCAACATTACCATTCTACACAAGAGTGAAACATCCAAACCTTTCTTCCTCCTCTGTCTAGTCACTACATGCTCCGTGGTCGCCTTTTCTCCTAGCTCACTCTCCTCTCGATCTCTGTCCGATAACGCAGGAATGCGAATTTCGACAGGACGCCTATCTTTTCCTCCAGTCTGTCGCCGCCAAGACCTCAGTATCGATAACGCTAAGCTCGCTCCGCGGGCGCAACGGTATAACATAACTGTCATCAGCCCTCTTTCCAGCTCCCGCAGTCGCTCCGACGTCAAAATCTTACCGCTGATTCTTCCCCCATTGAGACCGTCAGAAAAACCGGTACCACTCTCTTTGCGGTGTGCTCATATTGCTTTCTACCCAACTGCTTTTCTTCCAAGAGTAAGAGACCCGAACCTTTCCCCAACTGCTTTCGATGTACTGTATACGGTTCTTTTGTTCCAGGGACCTTGGCCAGGAAGCACCGATTTTCCAAATATATTTCTTTCTGGAAAGGTAGTAGGCGAGTTGCCCGACTTCTCTGACACCTCGTACAATAGTTTTCAGCTAACTGTCTCAGCAACGATAGCAATAATTGCTATCGGTTTCTGGAAATTGCGTCGCTTTGCTCCGTTACCGTACTTTTGGCATGTTTAAAATATTACAATAAAGCCTCTTTCTCTCTATTTCGGGCACTGAAATTCCAATCTTTTCTCTGTTTCATTCATTGTCGAGAAGAATACGAATGATCATAGAGTTCCGGACTTTGTCGGCGATTTCTGCACTTATTTTTTCACATTAACAGACGATTAATGGATTAATTGCTACGAGGGGCTTTTAACCGTATACATGTACCGTACTGTACGGTATACCGTAGTACTGTATGCCATCGTCCCGTTGCAGGCTACTAGTCCTTGTCTATAACTGAACCTGTTATGATCTGCTTATCAGCATTAAACTATGGTTGCGGTCCAAGCGAATTCTACTCTATGATTTTCGGGCAACGAATTATTTTGACAGTGGTTCGGGAATCATGAGCCCGGGAAAACACTGGGGCCCACCGTCGGTTTCCTCTTTTGATTATGCCGTAGCTAGTCAGCCGATCCACCCCTGTAATTAAATCTTGCCATCTCTTGTAGAGGAAAAGACGACCACAAATCAGCGATTTTTACAGAAAATTTCAACTTTCTGTTTGTGCCTAGGGGCCGCACCTAAAGAAACGACTTTATATGGACGCTCACATTCGGCTTGAATTATCATCACGCCGTTGATTATAGAAAGAAGGCTGCTTTTGACTGGTTCACAACATTCTATAAATGTTTCTATTGCAAGGAACCTTTCCATTGGAAGGAGAGTTCTCCGTCATAATCGTTTCGATCGATTTACAGTGGCGGGGCTTCTCTGGTTGTATGCCATTTACTTCAACACTATTAACGCGCCATGCATATTAAGCGGTCTGTCATCTTCAAATTATTCTTAATCCTTGCTATTAAGATTGCCTTATTAGCTTCTGCCCAAGTTTCTGATAATGAAGTATGCCCTACTCTCATTCCCGAAGATCCCCTGTCGATCTTGTCGTCAGAGCTCAACGTGAAAATGATAGCGATTCTCGAATCATCAATCGTTCCTTCGTCTCTGAAGAACTTCGCCCATACATGGCTTATATTTCAACCCGCCACGAGAATGGTAGATACACAAATTGTACAGCCATATTTGTCTCATCCCGCTGGCTTATAACTGCTGCTCAGTGTGACACCAACGAGAAAACTACTGTTCGCATCGGCTATCCAAAGTTGGAGGATAACAATCAGGATTCCATAGGTATCGATTTGAAAGAAAACCACCCTAATTTCGACAGGACTAATTTCTATTATGATATTGCTGCTGTGCGCCTTAAAGACAAAGCCCCGGAAGGTACCAAGAGCATGAAAGTGAATGTTGACTCATCAGTTCCGAAGGAAAGTAACCCCGCTCGAATTGTTGGATACGGAACGAGTTCTGCAGGTGGGGGTAATTCTGAGCCTGCTCACGCAAGAGGATTTTTGCGACAAGTAGACGTTCTTATTTCAACGGCACAGGAATGTATAGGGACATATAATAATATCAATTTCAACCTCCAGTTCTGTGCTGGATACTACGAAACTGTTGCCTGTGATACTTGGTACGTTTAGTCAAACATTTACGAAATTATGCCGTTTATGGGTTGAAAAGTTCCACTGATATACTGACACTTCTCCGGAAATTCCCATTATGCTGAACGCTAGCGTCGGAAATGAGGGAAGTCCTCTGATTCAATATGTGAACGGGGAGCCAATACTCGTTGGTATTACATCGATTAGAGAAAGCTGTGCTCAAGCAAGGGCTCCTACCATATATACGCGAACTTCCATCGCAAAAGACTGGCTAGACGATAACGAGGTTCAGTACAAAGAGAGCCCAGCCGAGGAAGATGGAAATGAGGATGGCGGTTTATCAACAGGTGCAATCATTGGCATTGCGGCGGGCGTAGGTGGGGCCGCACTGATTGCAGTCATTTCAATCATAGCTTGGTACATCATTTGCAAACCGGGGCCAACTGATGAGCCTTCTTGGGAATTTGATGAAGTTGTGGGATAACATTGCTGGTCACACTCTCAACATTGTTTTCATTTCATCTCAACACGTCTAGGGCGGAGAGGCAACGGAAATATCAATGCTTCCTTGCAGGTTTGCCTGGGAGACACAGGCTTGTTCCTATCCCTATTTCCAAGCTAGGCGGGTGGTACTCGGAGGCGTATTCTGTTGCTATTGAGCATGCGAAAATCGCGACCAGTCGTACAATGGAACGGTTTTCGCATTCCCTTGCAGCGACACTCGGCGTTGGCAGTAATCTCCAACACGGCTTGTCTCCTGGGTGGCCTCGCATCCAATTTCTAGGATAGATCATCGACCCTGTTAGCATTTTACAGCAATGAATTTTACATTGCCTTGTCAGCAACTCGGCATGCTTTAGCCAACATTTCCATTACAAGGGAAAGTATTTTACTCTTGGAAGGTACATAAATACATATAATCGATATATCCTATAGCTCTATCTCAATTACAGTTCATGAACTTTCCTCTTTCCTCTTTTGAGTATTAAATTGCGTAATTGTGGAGCACTGGGGCTTCAATTTCTGTAGCAGATACTGCAAGGCGCCGATACCCAACCAACCTGTATGGGGCAAAGTTTGAGTAAATTAATATTGGGGAAATGTGGGGTGATTTAAAATTAATTTAATTTCCTTGCAGCAACCTTTTAGTCGCCGTTCCATACAACGCCCATTTTCACCGTAGTGTTCTCTCCGCCACGCCCCATTGCAAAGGTCAATAGCAATTTCACCCTATATGTATTCCACTCGCAGTAAACTAACCCAAACGTTTAAGTTAACCGCACTTATCCAAACGTTATCAGCTGGCACCCCACCGCTCGCGACTTCGCCAACCGGGTTTCCACTGGCATTGCCGCAAGGGCAGCCGTTCCGATTGCTGATGCGCAGCAAACATTGCTCGCTCGTCACGCGGCGAGAGTCGTCCAGAATAACGTCAGTTGTTTGTTGGAAGGGGTTTTGAGTGACATTTAAGGCCCAAACTTGAAATTGTGTATATTCCAGAGAACCTCCGTTCTCAGGATATGTGCACTAAGTGGTTACCCTACTTATAGTAGTCCGCGTCTGCGATTGTTATTATCAGCAAAATTAAGTATACAAACCCATTCAAGTAAACCCCATTTACTCAAACGTTATCAGGAAATGTAAGTAAACCACCCTATTGAACTCAAAAGTTTCCAATATTTGGAAAGTGATGTCATTTCCTAAATGAGGCCACATGGTTCCATTAAGGATATACACAGACCTGCCCCCACTAGTCTTATGAAAATAGCCGTCCTACATCCCTAATCAATAAAGCACCCCAATTGGGATAGATTGGATATATCTTCCAAGAGTAAAACACCCAAACCTTTCCCCCATTTCCCCCCTTCTGAGGAATATAATGCACAGAGTTGATGGAATTATTTGAAACTTGTGAGGAATACAGTACTAAGAATCATTGCAATGCAACCTGCGCAACCTGTACGCTTGGTACGCAGATGACGGTAACATTGTTCTTCCTCGGTCCCAAGCCGCTACTGCCATCCGTTTCATCCAGCTTGAAGGAGGGCCACTAGGGTTCCAGCTCAACCTTGCCAAGACCCAAGTTTACGGCTTCTCCCCTTCCCACTCCCCTTTGGCACTTCTTTGCCCCTTTTCAACCTCCCCTGGTTTCATCGTGCTGGAATCCCCGATTGGCTCGGACGCCTTTGTTTCCCAATTTTTTTGCAAGCCGCCAAAACGCATTTGACCGCATCTTCCAATCCCTTCGAGACTTAGATGATGCTCAATTGGCTTTCCACTTACACCGCTTCTGCGCGAACGCCTCCAAGGTCATGCACTTGCTACGTGCGTGACAGGGCACTGGAGACGTACGGAAAGGTAGCATTTTAGGGAGCGTAGTTCCTTCCCCATTACGGTGTCGGTATACCCTTTTTGAGTCGATTTTGGTTGTCTGGAAAACCATGGGATAGATCGGATATATCTTTCAAGAGTAAAACACCCAAAAGTTTTCCCTTGCTACGTACGCTTCCCTCCACTCAATCTGCGGTTCTCGCCGCTAGCTTCGATCAGAAGCAGAGGGAAGCGTTCCACCAATTGCAGCTGCCCTGTCCAGAACGAGCCTGGCTCCAAGCCTCTCTCCCCCTGTGAAAACTGTTGTTGAATATTGATGTCAACTGATGAAGTTTGATGAAATCACTAATGGTCGTCTTTATTGTTTGAAATGCGGAATTTGTTTAATGGTCGTGTTTGTAATTTTTTGTCGTGTCTGCTCTCGATATTGGTTTCGGTTGTACTTGTTGTAGTACATATATGCTGTGTTGTGTTCTTGATAGTTGTAAAAAAAGCTACCGACGTTTGTTTGTTCAAAGGGAGCATAAGATCAGAAACAGCTACCACTGCTATTTATTGCTGAGGTGCAGTCGAACACCTTCTTTCATTGTTATGGCCTATCAGACCCATCGTCGGCATCGTTGCCGACACGGCCGTTTCACTGGGATATACGTAATGTCCCGTGGACGGATGGAAAAGGGAATCAGGAAGAATATGCTAAGGCTGTCGAACTTTGGAATGCCTTTCATGATAGTTACCCGATTCTAATTCGAACAAGATTTCCAGAGTTACGTGGAATTATGCTCCAGTCTCAGCTCTTTGGGGAGCTAGAGACATGAGTCGGTCGATTCCAGATAGCGAAATCCAGACTGCAGGAGGCTGGAAGAAGATTGTAGAAGCTATCTACAAGCGTGACGCGCTATCCGTGGTGAGTGAAGTGTACCAGAATTTCACAACACTGTTGTCCATGAAACGTGGATCGAACGAGACGTTCAAGAACTTTGAGTCTCGGTTTTTGCTCAGGTTTCGAAGTTTCATTCGAACTCTAGCTCTTCGAAATTACCTGAAGCATTGACTGCATTTATATTGTTGGCTAACTCTGCTGTTGACAACGGACAAAGAATTTCAGTCCTAGCGGCTGCCTCTAATGGCACATCGCTAGATGCGTCAGCTACAACTGATGAGTATTTAGCAACTGTTTCGTATGAGAAAGTTGCATCGGTATTAAGGCATTGCGACCAAGTCAGGTCGGATGCGTCACTGTCTATTAATGTGAACGCAATTAATATTGAAACTAAAAGCGTCAGGGAGGACGCAACGGCAATGGTAAACACAAGATGACGCCAGCACAGTTTGCTGCGTACAAAGGCAAATCCAAGTGCCACTTGTGTCAGAAGTATGGTCACTTCCGCTCTGACCATGAACCCGATGGACGTCTCAAACCGAGTTCGGTCCAGTGAGACTCCAATTATAGGAGACGACATAACTAAACCTAGAAAGACCGTGACATTCAACATGGTCCATTTGGGCGAAAACAAACATTTGATGAAGGGTTTGTCGGGCCTCTTCTAGATGACGGTGCTCCGTACAGCGGAATGGGATTAGCAGAGTTTATGATTTTGCAGCCAATCATGTTGCCTAACTGGAATGGGCAGCTTCGAGCTCTACCAGAAGAACTGCAGTCTCGACCATTCTGGCAGTATGGAAATGGAGAGCACTCTAGTGAGTGCAGAAGAATATTAGGTTCCGTTCAACTATGCGCCAACAGTGATAATGACAACCTAATCAGTATTCGTCATCTGATTATCGAAGGTTCATCACAATGGATTGTAGGAAGGAATGTTACAAAGCTGTGTAACATCGAACATATTGACGTCAATAGGCTGTTATTGCCTGACAAAGGGGACTCTATATCTTTGGTCGATCACGACCTGCACAGTTACATTCCCTATAAGTCCTTTGTATTCGAAGACACCGAGTGCTCGCTACCTGAGGTTAATAACAAGGTTTCTGTGCCACAGCCCAGATCAATCACCAAGAAAATCCTCGACCGTGGGCAGAGACAAGGAATAGTGGAAAAAGTACATAAGCATGTCTGCGGACACTCCAATACTCAGATATCAAGACACTGCTGGAGCGCAACAACCTTTGGAGCGCTGAAGTACAGAAGTATTTGATACGCATCCTTGACGAGTGCCCGAGTTCTGACGACGTCACAGCCGAAACAGACTAGAAAAGTCTCTTCTTAGTGCCATGAGCCGTCAATTCAACACCTTTGTATGTGTTGATCATATGAACCTGGACGACAATCGAGTATTTCACATTATGGACTCTACATCCAGATACTCAGTTGGGGATGTAGTTGACACGGTGTCAATGGGCAACGCTATACCTCTCTTTGATTCACTGGGTAAGCTCATTCTGGACACCCGAGACTGTTTTGTACGATCCTGCCTTCGATAACACTGCCTTTACGGATTATTTAAACAGTCTTGGAATAGAAGCACGTCCCATTCCGCCAAGGAGGCACAACAAGAATGTGCTTGAGTCAAAGCAAGGACAATTCGGATGTGTATCTCAGATTGAAGGACGAAGTCCAATCGGACTCTAACCAAACGGAAAGAGTTTTGGTCCAAAGAGCTATACGAATTTCGAACGATTTGTATGGTACAGATGTGTGTTCAGCTCATGAACTTGCAAAAGGATACACAAGGCCTGTGATAGAAGGTTCATTTCCACCAATGTACCAACTGAAATTTTGGAGGCGCATGACAAGCTCATCGCCAGTAGAAAGTTGAACCGTATTTTGCGGTCCAAATCCATATCTGAGGAGACCGTGTGCGCCGGTGACACAGTGCAAGTTTACGTTAAGAAGCAATTCGAAAAACGCGGAAAATGGTCTGCCTAAAGTTGTGCTGTCCTATGATAAAAACTCAGGGACTGTCACCGTTCCAGGCAAGAATGGAACCAAAATGCAGGCTGCCATCGAGGATGTCAGGATGGCTCTACCAAAAACTCTCTAGCTGGTAACATCCAGGAAGGAATAGATACTATTACTAATAGTATCGAGGAACGCATCGATGAATTATGCAAAGAACCTACATTGTCCCACGGTGATGAAGCTGATGGCCAGTCGATCCATCAGACCGTCGACGACTGCGGTATTAACAATAAAGAGGAAGAAGATCGACTAATACCACTCCCCTCCATCGGTGATGATATAGAGGTATATTGGCCAGAGGATGATACCTCTTACCCAGGAACTGTCGCCACAATTAACGATGACGATAGCAAATATCATATCGATTACGATGATGGGATAAAGAAGTACTGGACATGTCTGATGAAGTCTGGAGGTACTCTTCAGGTAATACTGTCGACTCCAACAACGTTCGACTTGGTGAGCAAGAACTTTGTAGCTCAGAGCAACAAGTTCTGACTGATTACGCTAATTTGTTTGGTCAAAAGCATTTCATAGTGTACCAGGCTCAAGTTCTGCCTTCCTTTCCACTCTTAAATGCGTACAAGAAAGAAGAGGAGGTTTTTAAGAAGACAGTGGAAATGGTACCTATATCAAAGGTACCAAAGAATACAAATGTCATCAATAGTCACGTCTTATACAAGGTCAAGACAAAGGATGACAGCTCCTTGAAGATGAAAGCTAGAATTGCCCCACATGTCAATAAGAACTCGGCAAAGCTTCATCTGAAGACTGATTCAGCTGTCTGTCCTCCTACAGGAATCCGGTTTTACTGTCACTGGCGACAATTTTTAAATGGTGTTTGGCTAAGATCGACTTCAAAAGTGCTTTTCTGCAAACCGGAGATGCCTTGAGGGACGTTACCGTAGTCCCACCTCGTGAAAGACAGGACAAGAATCACTACTGGTTACTGCTGACAGCAGCCTATGGTCTTGCTAATGCTGGAGCAAAATGAAAACAACAGACTGACGCATTGATGAAGTCGCTCGAATGGATGAGTTTTTGTGTGTTCCTCAGCTCTTTTATTTTCGTAATTCAGTTGGCAAACTGATTGCTCTCGCTGTCAGAGTTGTTGACAATGTTTTGTTTGCCAGAGAAAAGTCTTTCGTACAGTCACTCGTGAATGGCATTAAGAAACAGTGCGAGCTTGGAACCGTTGTCTGTGGACCTGGTACTTTCCTGATTTTTTGGACTGCAGATTTTTCAGCATGCAGACTACAGTATTGAGATCCATGGAGACGAAAAGATTAAAAGAATTGAATGCTATCCGATCTCTAGACAGCGAAGAAAGCAGGGAGGAGAGTTGCTGAACGCAGTTGAAATTGGTTCATATCGCTCAGTGAACAGCTCAATTGGATTTTCAGGTATAGCCGCTTCCCCATTCTGTGCTTTTTATGCAAGCCATCTGCAGAAAAGTGTACCGTCAACAAGGGTACACGATTTGATCTACCAGATCAACGCAACGAGGTTGCTTCAAAAATTGGGATCGACTATTAAGCACGATCGCCCTGCTGACGACAAGGGGTACACCATATCAGTGTTTTGGTCTTTGCCGATGCTAGTCAAAATGTTGACTATGGTCAACTTGGAATGGTTGCTGGTCTACTGATTGGGAATTTTGCTGTTGGATCTATGTATCACACGCTGTCATGGTCCTCTCACAAGTCGAAGAGACCTGTGAAGTCTATTGGTGCAGCAGAGATCCTCGCAGCCGGAGAAGCAATTGAAGAAGGGAAAGTCATGGCAAGTGCATACAAATCTTTACTGGGTATAGAAGTGGAATTGCTCGTTGCTCTGGACTCGAAAGATTTATTCGAGACTTTGTCTACGTGCCGCAATTCTGTTGACCGTTCTATTCGCGGCGACGTTAGCGTGATTCGCTACGAGTTTGAAACGCACAAGGTTAATCGAGTAATCTGGATACCTGGAAAAGTTAAATTGGCTGATACCTTGACCAAACAAAACAGCCCATTGGTCGAGCCTTTGCAACTTTCCATGTTTACGGGAAAGGTAGCTCTCTCCTTTGATGAATGCGTCAGTCGGTCTTCGGTCCAGTGCACGGGTTAGATCGATCTAAGGAAGGAGAAGGAGTGTGAAAACTGTTGTTGAATATTGCTGTCAACTGATGAAGTTTGATGAACTCACTAATGGTCGTCTTTATTGTTTGAAATGCGGAATTTGTTTAATGGTCGTGTTTGTAATTTTTTTGTCGTGTCTGCTCTCGATATTGGTTTCGGTTGTACTTGTTGTAGTACATATATGCTGTGTTGTGTTCTTGATAGTTGTAAAAAAAGCTACCGACGTTTGTTTGTTCAAAGGGAGCATAAGATCAGAAACAGCTACCACTGCTATTTATTGCTGAGGTGCAGTCGAACACCTTCTTTCATTCCCCTTCTCCATGGGCGGTCTAGGTCACCTGCAAACTCCAGACATTACGAGGCTGCATACGCAGCATCTGTAATTGATTCTTTTGGACTTATATCCGACTTGCTTACTCTTTCCCAGGACCGCCACCTGGAAGAGATCCCTCGGTCTGCCATCTCGCTCTTATCCTCCCGCCACCCGCAGCTGTCTTCGTCGCTTACAGATACGGCTTTTTTCGAGCGTTGCTCATCGCCGGTCCCCGGCGAAAGGCTCCAGTCTGCGATCACAACTGAACTCATGCTATCGAAGTCCGATAGGTTGGTCTCGTCCGCGGCAGCCCACGACGAGCACGGCTCCTCTCCGTGCGCACATCCTCCGCATTGTCTGTTTTCTCTTCGCTTCCTCACCCCCACCGCGGTACGTACATGTCCTCTTCTGCGTGGAGAGTCGCTCTGGCTCCACGTCTCGGCATCGCACTATTCCCTGGATCTACTCGCTGTCCTGTCGGCTCCCGCCGCTTGCGACATCGCCGTCTTAGATCTAAGTGGTCAACACGCGTTGACCTGCAAATACGAAGACGGAATGACTCGTCGTTATCACATCCTCCGCAACATTCTTGCCCGCTACTGCAAGGAAGTTGGGATCGTCGCTCTCGCCGAACATCCCCTCCTCTACCAGGTTCCCAACTCCTATGGGCATTCCGGGTCCCCCGTACTACAAATGGACACTTATATACCCGCTGCATACGGGCTTCACACTACCGATATCGCTGTCGACGTTACTGTTGCCCTCCCCTCCGCACGCCGCCACATTTCGTCAAGTACGGTTACTGCAGGCGCTGCCACAACACTCACAGAGCGCGAGAAACATCGTCATTACGGCACTTACTGCAACCAAAACGATATCCTCCTCTCCCCCGTCGGGATTGATATCTATGGCGCCTTGGTCGACGACGGCAAGGGTTTTTCCGCCGCCTTGCTTCTTTCGTTGCTTCGCGTCGCGGTTCCTCCCCTCAACAGGAGCTCCGCGCGCTTCGTTACCCGTTTTGCATTTAGTCTCCAAATAATACAGGCCGACGGGTCTCTAGCCGCCGCCCACATCTGTAGTTAATTTATGAATACCCTCCGCCCGCCTCGGCGCGACATTGTACAACCCATAAAGATCTACCACCACCCTAAAAGGCTACCTTCAGGCCAGCCACAAAGCAGGCGTTCAAGACAAAACTTAGTTTTCGAAACGACCTTTGGGTCTAACTATGGTTCCTTTTCTATTTTATCTGATACAGAGGGTGCTGCAAGGCATTATTGGCTGATCCCCAAGAACATGGGATTGCTTTTGTGGCACCGTTTCCACTGTATACCTTTACAGCTAGAGGGCCACTCAACACTTATCTGATTTGTGGTTTGCGCAATCCTGAAACTATCGCTAAACCAAATGGATAGCTGGAGTTGATGAGGTGAGTCAGTTATGAGGAACGCGTAAAGATTACATCGCAATCAACAATAAGAAAAACCCAGACAGCACCTCCCAGACTATGTCCTGAGCATGAGACCTGGCATCCCAGACGCTTTAATGCTGAGTTTGCAGCAACTTGTCTATCGGGTATTTTGTTAAGTTCTTTTGGAACTGATGCTATACAGGCATTGATAAGCAATATCCCCGTGGAAACTGCCATGCAAGTATGCAAGTTGAATGGGTATCAGCCAGTATATCTCTTACAGGGAATGAACACCCGTCTTCCACCATATCCAGGTTTGCGCGACTTACATATACTCTACTTGTGATTTTCTAGAACTTCTCTTATTGTCATTTAGGAACACGACATTTAGGCACACAAGTGACATTACCCATTATCCTGAACACATCAGCATACACCGGGGGTAGCCGAACCGTACTTTTCAAACATTGAAGAACCAAATCGACTTTCCTCTTACTGCTATGTTTTCATAACAATAAGAGAAGTTCTAGATTCTACGTGTTCATTGTCACCCTAAACTATTTCCAACAAGGCCGTAGATTACAGAAAAATACGCAGTAACACAATCTCTTGAATGCGACAGAAGCCGCTGACACATGGTTTTTAGAATACCCTAACCAATACGACATCCTATTGGGTACTAAATTTCACAGCTGTCATAACCCGGTTGTTTTCTACAGCAGTCCTACTGTTACTGCACTTCCCGCTACAGAAAAAAAACTATCTTTCAACACAAATCTGTGTGAACTGGTGGTTACTAGCCGGATTGGCCGGATTTTGTGTATCAGCTGGCCGCAGAGCCAGTCAAAGCAATTTTCCATCATCCAATGCAGTTTCATCTAATCGGAACTATTCATGTAACTGTCGTCTCTGCCGCCATCGCTGAAACCACATTATAGGCATACCCTACATCCACCATGCTGCAGCTCGACGAGTGAGCATGATAAGGACGAAGATTTCGCACTTCCACCGTTTCCCAATCCCCTCTAACATTGGAGAAAATTTAAAGAAATATTATCGAATTCAATTACGGCACGAGATAGGGAGGAGGAGATTATATTTGCGCGACAGGGGATGACCGACAGCAGTTAATTTGCACGGTTGTACCCTAAATATCATCAATATTTATTCAAAAAACTTGTCCGGTGACCTATTTGAGACACCATTAACGAAAGCATCAGAAAAGTACATACTGAAAAATGTGTCGCAATCCTACGGAGCAGGAGCGAGTATCACTCCATTGTACAGGTTCAAAATGATAGTTCGCTTTCCGTAGAATTCTTTGGCCCTATTTGGGATAATTGTTTAAGGTTTCTCTACGTTCTTTGTTCAAAATGTAGAGGAGAGAATTTTGTTTCTGGCTGCCCTACTAATTAGAAATATTAGTTGAAATCAGGCCTGTAAATGAAGAATGAAAGTATCTGTTTCAAGCGCCAGTCCCTGAACATGTATTTGATACCTCATCGAGATTATCTTTCTCCCTGACTTGTTATGTTAGGGAGACAGCTCGAGAGTTATGTAAACATAGGTCAGGATAAGAAACGTTTCTTTCTGTAGGAGGAAAGGCTTTGACGTTTTACTCGTGGAAGATACGTGCAAGCTATCCTATCCTTCTGTATGCATAGATTGCTTTATTTGCTTCGCGGGAGATCAGCAATCCACTAGAACCACTGAAGCGGCCGCAATAAATCAACCCCGTTTATCTCCTTAGTACAAGCAAGTACCTCTTAGAGCACATATGGAATATAGGAAGCAGTATGGTGGATTGAAGGAAAAATGAGTCACGATGTAATCGGCTAGGAGTTTCATACCATGCAATTTCACTCAACAACAGCTGTTCAGAGATTTCAGCACGAGGCTTAATGAAGACAGGATGTATATACTCGGTTACTTCTTATAAAAGGCTGCCCCTAACAGCCACTTCTGCTCCCGAATTTCAATCTCATCAACTCCTATAACTCTTCATTCGTCAAGGATCTCAAGACTGCTCAAGCCAAATCGTTGCAATCATCAATATGTCTCGTCTTACTCTGCTTCTCACTACTGTCCTCTTCTTCCTCGCTGCTTTTGCAGTTGCCATCCAAGTGAAGACATTGAAAAGGAAAATTTCGCAAATGGGATCTAATGGAGGATACAGTGCGCCCTGGGGCGATATACAGGGGTCCTTGCGGAGGTCGGGGCCGTGCCGCAAGCCAATGTAGAGCCATGATGACCGATGACTCCAACTGCATCATCCAGGGATGCCAGAGGGGAACCAGACGTGGCTTCCGATGCACATGTCGCCCTGCATAAGATAGAAATGTGGAACAGGTCTTGAATGTAGTGAACGAGCTAAGGAATAGCAGTGCTATAAGTACACAACACCATTGCACCTGATGTCATTGCTAAGTGTTGCAAGAAGCACAACTACACACCAAGTTTGCTCTGCATTCCGGTTCGAAATTAGTTGCCCTTCATCTATTTTCCTGTTACATTCGTCCTTACAAAAGCCTATGTTCCCGTGTAATAAACATCTTGCATTACAGCGATAAGACTCCCTGTTTGCGCAAATTTTCTCCATTTAAGATGTTGAGAAAGGGAATACACGAAGAAAGAAGTAAAATTTTCCTGAATACATAGGAATTCTTAGGTCATTTTACGGGCTGTCTGACTGCGTTGGGCTTATACGCCATATTGAATGTAGAGTTTCTGCAGAGAATCTCGTAATGGATCCCTTGACTTAGTCCCAAAAGATATTAATCTGGCTGAACCTGTCACTAGAAGCTCATTTTACTGCTCTCACGCAACGGTAACATGCAAAAAACATTTTCTTCCAACTGAATCCAAAAATATCAAAATAAACCTTTATAGTGGAATGCAGACATGCTTGATGTTTTCTAATTCAAGGATGGAGATTGCAATAGTCAGTCTAAGGGAATGTGAAATTTTGAGCTGTTCTCTATACTTTTTCCCAGTTTTTTAATGAGTTTTAATGCTATAAAACTTGAGAAAATACTTCTATCTGTTTCAAATTTCCTTCCATTGATCCTGAAAGGTGGAAATGTCTTTATTTCACTTCCAAGACTTACACATACTGTGAGTGATCGAAGTATGTACGATCCTTATTTATATTGTTCCTACTTTTTTCCATATTCTAACTTCATTTCTTAGTACTGTTACTCGAATGGATTTGATAGCACAAAGGATATTTTTGTTGCATCTATCCTTCATAAAGATACAAATTGGATGCTATTATTATTTTAAAAATAATTTAATACACATGATTGAGCCTAATTTGTGTTTACAATTTTCATTCAACTGCGTAAATGAAAAATGTTACAAAGAATAACCTCTGCTCTGCACTGCAGCAATAAGAGTCTTAAGTTGCTAAACATATTTTCACATAATAACGCAATCAAGAGATTCTCTCCAAACATAAACTGTTAGATTTAGGTTATATGGCTATTAGTTAAAGGCAATTTGTAAAAAGATTAAAAGTTAATGGAATTTGCATTGTTAATTTTTAAATCTATCTATTTAATAAGAATCTGATCTCATGAAGAATCCTTTATGATTGGTTTTAACGTCGAAAAGTTCTAAGGATAAAATATTGATAGTTCTTTATGACACTACTGGACACCATAGTACTTTGTTTAGTGGACGCTCGAGAAAAATCAAAAAAGTGCCTAGGAAATCCATCGGAAGTGCATTGTAAGTCGTTACAAATTCATCGTAGAGAATTCTTCCTTGACGTACTTATTTGGTACAATTATAAAGAAAAAAGGCAAAGAAAAGACGTATGATATTTATGAAAAAGGTCATAAAAGCCTTGAAAGTCACTCAAATGCTTCGAGATTAAAAATTTATGATTAAAAATTTTAAAACTTGGGCGTTGAATAAGCTGATGGTTTCTATATGAACTTCAAAAGAAACTGTGTTTTTAGATGTTGAAAGTCTGCCCTTTTGATAGTATTTGGATGTTTTTTCTGCCTTTCTCTTAGACGCCAGTATCTCAACGAGGATCTGCTGGGATTAATAAGATTTTTACACTGTTTAAGTACAAAAGTTCAAAGCTTTGTAGGAGCCAATAATCAGAATATCTTCTTGATTTCAATAAGTATTCGAACAAAGAATATGTGTGAAAGAAATATTTCATGGGTTTAAGTGGAATATTAACTCCAATAACGACTCTTAAGTGCACCATTTGTTTATAAATATTTACTAGAAAATCAGCTATTAGTCTATGTATATTTAGATTAAAGAAATTACCAAGCTATTTACAAACTATTTTGAAGAAGATGAGAACCCCATTTATTTCTTTCTCTTCAATATTCCATTCAAATATATTACATTTGCAATCTTCTTTTGACGATTCATTAAATGTTTTTATAAAGATGTGAAATTTTTGGATAATTTTGAAACGGTAATAACCTTCAACAGAGATATTTTGATCTACAGGAAGGTCTGAAGGAATTAAGAACTTCTTACTTGACTCACTATAGATTTTGCTCTGAAAGACTACAAATTTTAAAACAGGAAACGTGCATACTAATTGTACAATTCTCATTAGTAATACAAACAGTGAGCTCAGAGAGGCTCGTGGACAAATGGAGGAGATGGGAGATCCAATTTTAAAAAAACTGAGACACGTAATACGATCTTAGCAGAATAATTACAGTTCTATTGAACTCTGTGGGTTACAATCGATTGATTTTTGGACTTCTCCTTTTATGACAATATTCTTTTTATAGTCCTCAAACATAAGGATTCCTTTTGGTTAAATATTAAGCGGTAGAAAAATTCCTGATTTCCTTTTCGCCCTCTACTTATATAATTGTTTTTTATGCTCACATTTCTTTCTTCTTGGCTCGTCCGTCGGCCTTGGCTTTTCGTAAGTTTGATATAGATACCCTTGCCTTCGCTAACATAATATCTTTATCTTGGAATGCAGACATTTTTCTATTTTTTGTACAAATATATACTCGGTCTTAACCATTCGATGCTCAAAAATCACTGTAATGTATCTCAAAACAATTGCGCTGGCCAAACAATCACTACAAGTATATTATCGGTGATTACCATACCAAGCTGTAGGATTTGGAGTGACATTGTCGGTTTTTTAGTTGAAGAACTATTTTGCTCCAAGGTTCAACTTTGACGAATTCAGGTGCCAGTGGTCCGCCTTTTTCGACGAATAGAGAATGTGCCGAGAATGAGCTCCAAAATGACTTTCTGTCGGACTTTTTGTCTTCTCTACAACTGCTGTTCCGAAGCAATCATTTTTTGCGGCTCCAACTCTTTACAATCTCTACTTGGCCCCGTTTACAACTGTGAAGTACTTTTGTTTCTGTTTTCGCGAATTCTTTACTGCATGTAAAAGATTCTCTAATTCGTAAACGTCTCGTTTTAGGCATACATGAAAATACCTGGGTCAAACTTAGGTTGAGACTTGGGTTAAAACTGGCTGGATGTAGTCGATACTCCAAAATATGATTTTATGTAGAATAGCAGATAGCCGGTTGCTGAGGGAACCGGTAGTCTAGTCGAATCAATTTCCAAATTTACCCATAAACCAACTCTGAATGTGCCCTAATTTGGAAATCCAAAAGTTGTATACAGCACGAGTTACTCACTCCGAAAACATTTAAAACCTAAATTCTTCCAGGTTTCATCGGAGAGCAAGGCAGATTTTGATTGATAAAGTAATAATATAATATCGTATTCTTCTAATTTCTTGTAAATATTCCGAGTGTAATGATATACTAAACATTGTATCAAGAACTATAAGGAAAACTGTAACGACGACTAAGTGTGTAATATTCTAGGCTATGAGGTTACCATTGATTTCAACCGAAACTGTACGAAACGAAATCTTTTAAACCTATCATGGCTGCGAAACACCAAATTAAATAGTAGGGTACAACTGCTTACAACAGTACCACTCCTCCCTACAGGGAAGAATCGCGCCGATTATAGATTTTCTACTTCTAACTTATCATATATTATTGTGAATTTTAAAGCTATTAATTTAGATGTCGCGAACTTTTGATTTACGTACCACTTTCTGTGACTAGATACTAATTTTTACGCCGTGTTTCTTGTAAATGAGAACATGATTCATTATTCACATGTCCACGTTGAAATTTGAGAGTTGACTGAGCCATAATTTATGAGATTAAAGCATCTTTGGAGATCGAATTCTAGACGCTAGCTTGAAATGAATTGTATATATCTTTGTCAATAATTGATTGTGATAGCTTCGCATGGTTCTTAATGCCGTTGACATAATCTGTTATCTGAAACTGATCAAAAAACTTTCGGTCAAGCAAACTGAACTTCCGGTTCAGTTTGCTTGACCCACCCGTATGTTCGATCGAGAATCTCTTTGTTAAGAGCCAAAAAAGTTTCATCTGCCTTGAAATTAAATGTTCGTCTCTGTAATGTTTTAGTATTTCTCTGAAAATTCATTTTCTTTTCTGATGTAATTGTATGCATAACTTAGTGTCTCTTTAATAACGTTTAGAAACCCTTCTGATGCGGGCTTATCTGATGCCAGAATTTCCAACCGTACTTTTCTTGTTGAAGTCCATGAATGGGTAAGAAATTTGAGAAATTAGTGTTTAAATTCAAAACTGAGCAATAAGAAAAATCAAAGCCTACCAGGTACTTATCCTACTACAATTATTCCAAGCTAACGATACAGCAGATCATTTACTCAACTTTTCTTGTCAATATCTCTGACGTTTCATCAGTCTGTGGATGATAAGCGGTATCTTTGTCCCTACACTAGCAAGAGGTCTATTCAAAATCCGCTAATACAAATGGTATCTTGGTCATGCATGAAATTGAATGGTATTCCATGGGGTGTGTAAATATTATTCCGGAATAGTAGAGCTGTTTCAGGAGCATTTTCCTTGGTATCTTTGGTATTTTCTAATCATCGTAGAAGGTCTATCTAACAATTTCGACATCCCGGAGGGAACATGCTAGATTAAATCCGATTTAAAATATTACAATTACAAATCGCTTATATTCTATTCCCCTTTTTGATCAATTCTAAATATCCCATTTAAACATGCAGTGGTACTCATGCAAAAAAATTGACCTTTAATATTCCTTTTGTACAAGATCTTTCTTTTTCTAAGTGAACGAATCATGTCACACTCAAATATTGCCCTAGGGCCTTGAAACTTGGTTTTGAGATTTTAATACCTACTAAAGTCTTCTTGTTGCCCTACTTACTCCGTTTTCGTAAATTATATGGTAGTAAATGTTTTGTTGTAAGAATGTCGTAAAAAGAACTTCTTTGAACAGTTAATTGTTCCAAGTATCATATTAAGAGACATCTTATAATTTTCTTAACAATTCATATACCGCTTGGTTTCATTTTTTGAGATGAGTATTTTCATTAAGTCCAAAATAGTAGTTATTCCGGGCGGTTCACTTGTTTTGGCGACAAGTTTTTTCGGAGTAGTACATATCTTCAGGTATAATGCTCCTAATGAGCCATGAATAAGTTTCCATGACTAAGTTATGTAAAGTTCCGATCTCAAATATTGTGTGATTTTACATTGACCGACAGATCTCTGATCGTCTTAATTGTTTTGCTCTGCATTATTAAGAATGTTGGACGAAAGTTTAAACAGTCTCCTCGAGCTCGATTCTCCTTTTTACCAACACGGCGCAAATTGGATACTTATATGCACCCGTAACTAAGTAAATGGGACATATAGCTTCAATGTTTTGATTACTGGTTCAGTACAAAGTGATTCCATCAGTACTTCAAATGATTCATATTTGTCGCGACTTCAGAACAGAATTGAAGTTCTTCGTTAAATCCCTTCAATTTCTAACTCAAATTGAACAACTTTTAAACGTGTCTCTCTTCGTAATAGACAGAAATTATAAATCCTGTACATTTTTCTAGTTTGTGGTACTTTTCATTCGATAAATCAATTTACCTTCTTTGTCATTTCATTAGGTTATTTCAATGAAGGTTGCATTTGACCTAAAAGTGGACAATGTGCCTTTTTTCTGGAGAAAAGTGGTATAGCTTGGGTTTCCTTGAAAACTTGAAATTCATTCTAATTTTTGATTAGGATTAAGAACTGAATTTGGGCCTCGATTCAGTTTTTTGGGGTTTTTGGATATTTATTAGCCATTTGGTTCTCCTAGCTGTAGCTAGAAAGAGGACATCCGCGCATACATCCTTAAAGTTCCAGTTCGTAGACCTATTTTGACTTCAATTACAGTTTCCTAGTACCCACTTCACTTCTACGTTCTCGATACTCATTTTACTTAACCTGCTTATCCGGAAATAAGAGCTTCCAATTCCATTAATTTCTTCTGAAAAAGTTTGCTGGTTAGCCAGAATATAACTTAGATGGGCCAATTGAACTCGTTCAAAATCTCTCAACCGGTATGGGGGATTGAATTATTACTTTATTTAATATCTTTCCAGATTTATGGCTTCAAACAGATTTAAGATATATTTCAGATTCATCTGTACTGAAAATTATAATTTTGTTGAAATACTTGTTGAGGAAAATAACATCATTGACTTTTATTTCAACAAGCGACTGTCTCTTTGTTTATAGAGTATGAACCATTTATGTGACGGAATCTATGGTATATTGCGGTTTTCAATACCTATTAGGTGCAAAAAGGATATAAAAAGTGCATCTTAATGTATAGCAATGGAGTTATGACTTATGTCTGTAGACGTTGATATGCATATACACTATTTCTGAAATACATGGAGTGATTAAAATTTCCTTCGATAGATTTTGGCGTAGCTGTTGCGCAGAGTGCAGCAGATCGGTTATAAAAGACCGTTGAGATAGAAATATATATCTGCGTATTACTTATGTAAAGTCTGCACCCATTGACTGACTATTAAATAAAATGAAATTCATATATTTGTGAAAATAGAGTCGTCAAAAAGCTTCATTCTGTTAAAACATTAGCAGAGGGAACTCTATTTAAATGCATTTTTATCATATTTCAAGTCAATATGAAAAAATATTGGTAAGAAAAGAATGCTTTAAGTCGGTCATGCTCAGTGGGGCTGGCGGTAGAATCGACAATGAAATAGATGTTTTAGCGTAAAACTTATGGGCCGATAGAGAAGCCTTGACATAGCTCTTTGCTACATTAAATTTCTCCGCAATATGCGAAATGTACCTCTCTAAGAAAAGAATGGAAGAAGAGGATAAATAATCCAGCAAATCGAACACCAGGGGCTCAAAGATGAGTTGGGTGCCATGAGCGGTCGTCTGAGTAGTTCAGCAGGCGGCAAGACAGTTTGGGCTCAAAACTATCTGAAATATTGTCTCGGTGAGCGATATTCACGGCGCTGCTGGAGAGATGTGCTGTCGTTCACGTATGATTCTTATAAACGAAGAGATGAAGATAATTTTTCAAGCTATGGGGATAGTCATTTGCCCACTACGCAGTAGCAGGGGTTGCACAAGAATATCCATAAATCGGGTATTTGTTCCGGGGACAAGGGACAAAACCTCTCATTGGCAGTCTAGATCCGCTGCATAACCAAAGTTGTAGGCGGATACATTGCGAAGCAAGTTCTGGAAATCCTTGTGAACCAAACTGACTTGGAAAAGAATACAAAAGTGACTTCTGAGTGTGTGCATATTTTCTTGTCGTCATGCGATGACTGGGAATGATTCATCGTAGATTGAGGGTCCGATAGGTCAGGGAATCATTTTATACTAGGGAACCGTTTGCACGGCCATGGTGGTGGACGTGTGAGCGAAGAGGTATATGGTGGTGGGACTATTCCGGGACGCGGGCCGCGCACCATAAGTTGTTGCGGTCAGCTGGGGTTAGTTGCGCCAAAAATGAGTCGTCACGCCGATAGTTACTTTTTTATGACTCCTTCTACACACAAATTATTTATCTTCGGAGGCTTGATAGTTTGGCAGCAAGTAGGGTTGCAATGGCTTTCGAAAATCTTCATGCTTTATGTTCTGCTTAGCATACCTTTCACCTTCAAATTTCACCCTTCGTGGCCAATTTGTTAAATAAAAGTAGTTCTTGACGAAATGGTCACAGTTTCAATTCCCGCCAAGAGCAAATGCAAAAAAAGTGACTCAAGTTTTGATTAAAGCCGCGTTTGATGTTGCCCTCGACAGGGAGGGTTAGTGGGTCTGAAAATGAAGTTGGGTATTAATACCAGGGTTTACACAGCAATCTTACTGTTTTGACGTTAGGTTCACTCTTAAAAAACTCGCTACTTCATTCTGTAAATTTACAGAATCCCAGAAACTTAAAAAATGGACAATTTGAAACAGTAATTCAGTTCTTTTTCGAACTCTTTGAAAGCTTTCAAATTTGCGTAGAGCACATTTGTCCACTAGATACATCAATCCAGTGCACCTTTTCCCCAAAAAAATCGAAAAGGAATTCTTATGTGACAAAATATGGGCACAACTTCTCATGCAAGTCATAGAAGACGATAGAGTTCAAGTAAGCCACCCCAAAGATGTACTCAGAGACGTAGATGTAACTAGAATTCCAATAACTATTATGGAATCAAGGGTCGCTTCCTTAGTTCAGCCGATGGATGCAGCTCTACAAGCCATAATAATTCTGAAACCCTCAGGCACCTTACAGAATCAAGTTTCTTTTTCGGGATGAATTCTAGAATGGAACCAACATATTTATCCGTCTATAGTGCGTAGCAGTGAAATGCAGCAATAAATGCAGCCAGCCATCTACTGTACCCGAATGAATGGAGGTTTTAATCCTTACGAATATTTGCATCATTACCTCTTACTGCATGAACGCAAGTACTTTAAGACATATGATACAGAGTAAACTTCCTTACCTGACAATAGTACAGCATGTGGTTACCATTGCAGTAGAGTTTTCTACGCTTTGCTGTCCTACGTGTACATTACACGTAATAATTCTACCCTCAACAAGTCTACATATTCTATTCTAATACTTGAACTCCTTCTTGCCTTTATGTCTGATGTGAGGAACAGAACTACTTTGCTTGATGTACTAAACTTGAGGGCCTCAAATGATTTAGAAATAACGAATATTGTACAACGAGACCTTCGGAAACCTATCCATCAAGTCGGCCTTTTCAAGAACCAGGCCTTTTGCATTCGATGGGTTACAATCTTTTAGATCTAAATATAGTCTGATAACGAAAGTACTTGAAGCATTACTGGATGAGCCCTTGGGCTCGTCAGTATACTTCACGAAACTGGGATAGTCGAACCTTATTTATTTCTTCAAAATGGGCGTAAATACCCTAACCAGGCCGATGGCGGTAGTTCAAACTATTAGAGACGACTACGAAGCTTTTCAACCATAAAAAGGGGAGGTGCTCTGGACTTTGAAATTGCATCGGGTAATAATAGAACTTTTTCTGGGAGACGGATTGATTTGGGTGTTTCAGGTCTCTTTGGGATCCGCAGGGAGAAGTCTGCGAGAGGGATCCTTCAAATCGACGGGCCGGGTGGTGTCTTGGGATAGTCTCCCCTTTAAAACGGTATTAGACGATGAAATGGACAGGAGGAATAGTTAGCGAGGTAATCTGAGTCGTAATCTGAAGTTTCCAGGAAGCGAAGGGCGGCCTCATGGATTCTCAATTTACACCACATCGGGATACTGCGGAAGGATCAGAGTTGAAAAAGATGAGGTCATCCTGTGTCTAAATCGAAATAATGGGCCATATCTACGAGTTTCTATCTACCATATCACTGTTTTCTTGTAAGGCAAACTTCTTCCACATATGAGGACAAATATATTTTTTCAACCAAATATTTAAGATACGGGAAACATTTTTCGGTTCCATAATTACTTACTAGAAAAGAAACTCCAAAACTAAAGAATTACATTTACATTTTGTTCACTACACAAAAACTTAACAGTGCTTTGGCTAACTCATCCTCCCACAGGTATTGAAAAGGTAAATTTTTGCAAATGAGCACTAAAATCGAAGTTTCTGGAGTAGGAAAAGGTGGTGTGTACTCCAACCACCTGTAAAACTATCGATAATCTTGTTTTGATCGACCATCCCTGCTGTCAGAACTATAGCACAGAAAAAAAATATAATAAATTAAAAAATAGACCTAAACGCTGTCCTTATATCAAGGCGATTGTCTGAAAGATACTAGATATTTTAGCCGAGCTGGCCTATTCCAAAGATGTGCAATGAAGCACAACTTACTTGAGATGGTACGAAGGTGTGGGTTGGCAGACGTACCAGACAACATTTCGGTTAAAATGTGGTATATATTATCTTTCAGGTCAGATGGATTGAGACGGCCTCTCCATAAAACATTTTACTCTCAACTTTAGATAACCAGTTGTGGAAGGAAAAAGTAGTCTAACAGTATTAAATGCAAGGAATTTCCAGTAAAACAGCACTAATGGAATTGTAACCTTTCTTTTGGGACCTTGCAGACAGCACAAGAGAGACAATCTCGCAGCATGTAAGACAGGTATTGGTCAACATCGCATCGAGTAGCAAGGAACATTTTGATAGATAAATTATTAATTTAATATACCAGTGTGAACTCTGCCCGAAACTTTTTCAAGGTAAAGATGGGATTGAATATTGTGTCACGAGTTGTAAGAAAAAAGTCTAACGACAAATAAATGCGTAGTATCTATGCCTATGGGGCCACTCCCTGTTTGAATCTAAAGCATATACAATAAAATAGTAAAAAGATGTAAGTACTGCGAAATCCTAATGTAATATGGTCCTCCGAAATCAACATCTTGACTGCCTGGAGCTGAAATTAATTACCATTAATCAGTTTACTTTACCTGTGACGAGCTGCAGAGCATAGAACTGATGCTAACCGAACACATTTATCCCATGAAGTATAACTTTGTAGGGGAGAGATCAGAGAAAGTAATCTTGGAAGAAAATTTTCGTGATCCGTAAATTTCTCATTCTTTATGTTTGTTTCATCTGAAGTTTAACGGGAATATAACTTTACTTATTAACAAAACGAGGGAACATAAGCATCCGAGTGGTTTCTTTTGCTCTGATTACTCAATATAATTAATCTATATCTTGAGTAACACATGATCCTAAAATCTGAGCAATTTCATATTCCCTTAGTTCTTTTCTAGGCATTAATAATAATCAATCTCTGTCATCAACTGTAACCCCAAAAGTTTTATATCTTTAAGGTAATAAATTTATCATCCTCTATAAATAAAAAACATACTCGATTTTATTGCAGTACTTCCAATATTTAACCAAACCATGTTGCGGTTACATAATTTTAAAATATATCAAAGTGTTCAATAGTTTTGGTTAATGTTTCCTTTCATCTTTTTGTAAAATGGAGTCCTCTACTCTCGGGTTTAGATACAATGAATGGCCATTTTAGAGACCTTGAAGTCGAAATATCATATAATACGGAATTTATTTCGGATCCATTGACTTGAACTAGCAACTTTTGCTGCAAACCGATTCTTAAAAGATTAAAGTATTATTATTTTACAATAATATCTTATATCACGGATAATTCCATTTCTTTTGTAATACTCAGAACAGAATAGTGCATAAGCTTCTTCCCGAACTGTTCCCCACAGCTTAATATGTCGAATTACTTCCATGGTTCAAAATTAATAATATCATATGGTATTAAATAGAATTAAGAATGGCACACAATCTTGGCAATAGTTCCAAATACAGGAGAGTATTTACTGGAAAAATACGCGAAGCTTTCATCGAATATGTATTTACCAACTTGATTTGGAAACATGATATAACCACAACGAACCCTTTCAGGTGCTTTTACTCTGCACGTGTTTCTATGGAGAGGTAAAAATATTTTTTTCAGCATTTTGAAGAACCGAATTAAATTTTTGAGAATTAAATATCGGGAATGATGAATAAAACTAGTTCCGCTTTTTAAATTCACATTTGTAAGTACCTTACGACCTTAAGATTAAAAAATACCAAGCAAAAGCTGCACTGTGCGAGAAGTTTTGGAATTACCGGGAGAGAAATCATCAAATTTTCTCGTTGATGTCATCTATATGAATAGTCTGAAAAAGAAAGAATCAAATAACTGGACAACCAGTTTTGGGGAATTTTTAAATTTTATATCTCAATTTTTTAATCTCTCCAGATGCCATAGATCTTCCATCAAATCTGCAAACCTACAGATTTCATTCGTTTTATCAAACTGTAACAAACTGGGGAAATCCAGATAATGACTTGATCTACAGCTGCCTAGGTACATTAATTGAGTTAAATCTATCTTCTGACTACTACCGGGATATATTCTGAGCACGAAACGTACGAGAAAACTCTTAATGTATAGGTAAATATAGTTTGCTGCAATATATTTTCTGGATTTACATGACCATTTCAGTCGTTAAAGTATTCTCTAGAAAGATAAATTCCCATCTAATGCGGCAATGCAGTATACCTGTTTTCATTTTCGTTACTGTATCAAATGTGGAGACAGAAAACATTTAATTCATCACTGACTGAAGCAATAAACTGCTGTAATTAATGTTTTCCAATCCTTTAAAAGGCATAATATTCCATCAAAAACGTCATCTTCAAATATTATAAAGAATTTCAGGAATATTTTTCAAGGATAATGGAGATGCTCTGATACATTCAACGACACTGAGGAGAATATCATATCCTCTCAATAAGACGAATACGTTTATGATACATATTCGCAAATAGCGGATACATCGCTCTGCGTTTTAAATATGTCAAATTAGCTACCGTTACCGAACTTTTTCAGGGTATCTATTTGATCATGTGGGCATTCTGTGAATGAGAGTAAAATTTTATCCTGCAAAATCATAGTTTTCTTGTATTACTAGCTACAATAATATTCAAGTCAAAAACGAAAAAACAGTCAAAATGTAGTTGAGTAATCCGATAGTATCGTAAAGAGGCAAATATTTACACTTTATTAATGCACAACATGCTAAAATCGCCTTAAATCTGCCATAATATCAAAATAGGAGATAACTGCGCAAGAACTACATAGATCTACATGATTTAAGATGGGGTTAGATCGTCGAGAGAAGAGATACTCAAAACCAAATAGTTCAATAAGGAGTGTTGCAAGGGACAAGAGTGCTTCCGTGGTATAGTTGAGCAAAAATGTAGTCCGCAATGAAGAACGTTTAGAGGGCCACAAGAACGTATAAAAGGGCAGGATATAGCAATGATGCTCTGTGACCTCCGTAAGAAAAATGATTCTTGGGTCTGAAGTCGACTCTCAACTTTCTTACTATTCTGGACTTGGCTTGAAGTTGTCTGCAAACTTGCTTGAACTCCACAAGAGGAGGCCGTCTACTCAGCTTATATAGACTTTTTGGCTAACCGAAACGTCTCAACCAAACAAACTCAGTATCACAAAATGAATCAAATAGAATCGTGTGAACGAGAAAACCTACAGCTGATACTATCTGGATAAATATATATAGATTTTCCTTACAATCTTAGTCATCGAGATCAGAGCCAAACAAGTCCTCCAAGATATCCATCTCGCCCAAGAAGTGCCCATAAATATCCGCGAACGTCTTACAATTCTCTATTTCCTCCTTGGAGATATCTAAACCACTAAAAGTGTCCCTATCTGGTTCCAGCGTAGAAACCACCTAGTCCATACTGTCCGTTCCTATCCCCTACATTCCAATACTTTCCATGTCTCCCTCCCCTTCAACCTCTTTGTTCTTCTCTTTATCCTTGCGATAAGAGTCAGAAAAAACGGTTAATCCCTCAATCTCCCCTTCGTTCTACACAGAAGATCTCCCACCGTTGTACACTAGTGGCTCCAACGGGTCTCCATCAAGTCCTCTTTTGCGTCCTCCTCTTCCGCCTACTCTTCTGCCTCCTCCTCCAATACCTCCTTCTCTGTCACTTCCCCGACCCTTTGAAGCAGAGATGTATTGGATATCAAATATAGAGTGTTGAGGGGCGACGGCCTCGGGATGACTTGATGATGGTGAAGGACTGGCGGAGGTTGGTCATGTTGAGAGCAGAAAGGTGTGAGGCAATAGGGTAGTTGATGGCGGGGTTTTGCCTCAACGACGTTGATTTCGAACTTTATATAGGACCCTATAACTCCTTCAAAATGTTTCACGTCCTTGGCCGAGAGAAAAAATGTGAGGTAATGACGCAGATTTGAATTTTCATGCAATCTGAGCAGTAAACTAAAAATCTGCTTGATAAAATATCGGAACTGACTTTGGAGGACGAAGCGGACCACGAGTCGAAAGATTTCTTTTTTAAAAAAAACCGAAATCCTCAGAGATAAAATGGAAATGGATTCGGACAGTGAGTTTCGATTCATAGGGGAAATTTCGTCTCATGGTTTTGTGTGTAAAAGAAAATTGGTAGGAAGAGTTGTTTTTAAAAACTTACAAGGCAGAAGAATAGTTTGTGGGTATGACCGCCTTTCCTACGGAGAGGACCGTTTTTATAACAAAAAAATAACTCTTTTGCAGAAAAACAGGTATCATTCCTAATTGGGTCGCAATTATTTCCCACTATTATTGTGGAAGTTTAAAATGAAAGAATCAAGAATCTTTTCCAGTTTCGACAAAACATTTAGCATACTATAGGTTCGACCAATTTCGAAACCTTCATACATTTTTACATTTTTAACGTCAAAGACTAATGAATTAGTGAACCTTATTGAGAACATTGATTCAAATGTTATGATGGTCGGGAACATATACCGAGATTGCGTAAAAAGTCAAGGACCTGAACTAATTTCACGATATTTATGAGATCTTAGCAAGATTAATAAAAATACTTACTTAGGGAAGAAATTACAATATCTTTTTATGTTCCTTGATAAATTTCTGGTTCTTCATATACTTAATATTGCGAATCATCCCTTTACGATCACCTCTTAGATACGAACTAATTTGCAAAATCAACTTATTGAAGAAATATGCTAATCTGAGTATTTATCTCAGTTTCGTGAGACGTGTATTGGTGTTCACTCCTCTCCAGTATAAAGATATCCTACCCTATTTTGATGTCTAACCTAAAACCTCTGGTGTCAGAGATCATAATCCTCTTGAAGTAGGCGGGAAACTTCATGCTTCATTGTGGAGAAGTTTGTCAAATGTTACATGAAACGTGGCTCATCTTCAAAAGAAAGCTTTCAATTGAGACTAATAGAGCAATGAACGATACAGTCTGAAAATATGTTAGTTTCTTGGCCTTTTTTTGGAACACAACTTCGCTTCTCGATTATGAACTTTGTAATATCCACGTAGAGAAAGTATAAATATCGTTTCCTACCAGATGATTTTGTCGCTCAGGGCCTTATTAATATCGCGCTACACACTGATACTGAATATCCTCAGGAAAGACCCTACATTACTTTTGAAGGGGTTCTCTTCACCAGAGATAAAGAAAATAATTGGTGTGAATTTACACCTTTATCTATTCCCGTGACAAAATTGTTTACAGTAGAAGCGCAGATTCTACCGTCCAGCATTTTATTACCAAACAAGCGAAGTCTCTACTTCTATGAACCGAATGAGTATCTCGACAGCCGGTTTGAGTTTGGTTCTCCCTTTGAGTTGTATAAAAATATCTAGAAACTTTTTCGTTCCACAAATGGTACCTATAGGCCCATCTTCAGCGACTAATACTACAGAAATAATCCATCCCAATAATCTACCAAAAGCAGATTTCAATCGAGCTAAACAAAAGGAAATTATAGGATTTATTAAAGTCAGCACATGGGTAAATTTCAAACAGCATAACACCATTGACTTCCCCTTGCCTTTATTCCATTCAGAATAAACAAACTGAAATTTCTCGAAGTCGATATATCAAACTTATAGCTCCTCAATTATGGAGAACTGTGGCAAGAACCGAGCGGGGCTTACCCAAAGGCACGCTGCCATGGCCGTGATATACAACGCAGCTTGCCTGCTGGCCGGTCGAGAGCCGGCCTTTTAGGGCAATTAAGAGGTGCAACTGGTTATTCCCCCTCAATTAGTATCTTGAGTAAACTCCCATGAGAATAAAAGTATAATTTTAGAACACCTAAACACCGAAAACGGGAATAGAAGAATGTAACCTTCAGATGATTCTACTTTGGCGGATGCAGTAATGCACTGGTACTTCCTACTCAAGACACCCTGTCATAGTTGTTGGAAGTTGAGGGCAACTCTCCTTGAGCAACGCGCCGTGTTTATGGTCAATTCCAGCTCAGATTGCTTGTTGACTTAGGTACCAGCCACTTTTTTAGTTAAAATAAGCCGCTACCCGTACAGTCGATGCTGCAAAACTTTGAATAGGAAAAGGTTTGGGTGTTTTACTCTTGGAAGATATATCTGATCCATCCTATGGTTTTCCAGACAACCGCAATCGATTCAAAAAGGGTATACCGACACAGTAATGGGAAAGGAACTACGATCTCTAAAAAGCTACTTTCAGGGCAAACATTGAATGCAAATTCATGGGCCTCTTAAGTATCACACCTCTCGGAGTAAAGTTGCTTCATTTAATATATTGAGATAATCATTTGGATCATCTCTACTTGAACTTGCTTCCTTAGTGAAAAATGACGTGTCTCGAAATGTTCTGTTGTCGGAAGTCAAACTTTCAGATCAATTTATATATATACAAATAAAAAATAGATAAAAAATTGTTTTCATTGTCAGTCTTCAGCTCATAACCAAGGGAATGTCAATACTTTCAAAACGACAGGATGGGAAGGAATAAACCGACAGCCAAATGTATCAACTTCCCAAAAAAATTCAACGCAATAGCTGCCTGTGTCGGTCTGCTATTAACCTCTAAATGCTTTTGCTAGTGTGACTAGTTTCACATTGGGATATGTTTGTAAAAAGCAAGGGAGGGTAATTTACGGCAAAGATTGTAACGAGACGGGATGAAAGGGAACGTATCTCTAAACGGTTGACGACCAGCTGTTCTTGTCCAAATGTACTATTAAAAGCCATGATCTTAACCTATTTCAGCTGGAGTGATAGAGCGTACTTCTGACACTGTCCTTTTCTCCCCCTCTACACCGTTCCGAGCTCCATCATATTCTTGTCTTAAGCGGGACGGCAAGTGCAACGGAAACTACGGCGCCTATTTCCACGCTTACAACCCTGAATGATGCAGTTGACCCCGTCAGCCATCATGGCTCGGCATTGAGTGGCGGCACGGCCACGACCCCCACAAGGTCCCCTGTAAATCGCCCCAGGGCGCACGCTATCCTCTATCATATAATCACTGGCGAAATCTTCTTTGGACTCCTCATTTGGGACGGCAACTGCAAAGGCAGCAAGAAAGAAGAGGACGATGGTGAGAACCAGAGTGAGATGGGCCATGACTGCAAATGCGACTTATCGGCGATTGAGTTCCTGTAGTCTGAAGGTTGGTGTGGTAGCTGTTGAGAAATGTTGCGAGTGTGATGTCTCGAAAAGATCGAGGATCTGGGCCAGGTAGGCCTTTATAAGGACTAAACTGGAGAGTTAAGGTCGTTTTCTTTCAGCTCCGTGTGTTAGTAGTAACTCTGGATAAAGTCGCAGGGCTATGTGGGTTACGAAAAAATTGCGATACATCATTCAAAACTTTGAACACAGCCTTTCAGCAGCAATCTTCAGCTGATTCCATCATATTCTTATTGAATGTGATCGTTTGCAGAAAAGCATATCTCGCATTCATGCAGAAATAGCTCCTGGTTTCCTGCGAAGACAGCAAAGGATGAATTTCTACACAAGCTACAGAGTCAAACTTGTAGCTGCTAGATTGTGTTCGCTAGCTGAAGGAGCGCTTCAAGATATTTTCAACTGCTTTCATAAAACAAGACTGAAACAGGAGTAATTTTTTAAAACGGAAATGAATCTTGAATCACATTTCATTTCCACTTCAATCGCTCTAATGAGGAACTTAATACAAGGGAAATTGAGTCTGCTGCTAGATGATTTTTATGTTATGCACAATTCTGTTTATTCTGTCTATCGATTCTGAAACCCTACATGAAATAATCATGCATGTGGAAATAAAAGATTTATACGAGGGTTTCATATATTTGGGCAACTGTGAAGAAAACTAGCGCTATATTTCTGCGGGATGGGATCATAGTGTATATGTTTTGCGACTGTAAGTATTTTCCAGTTCATCATAATGTCATGTAACCGTTAGCCTAGATCAAACAGTTGGATAGACAAATTGAGGAGATAATCTAGGGGTTCAATCAAAAATTGGTCAGGATGGGCATGAAATCAGCCACAATATCCTGCTCAATTCTGCGCCCCCTTGTTTGAAAGCGTTGCTCATAAGCAAAAAATTCTTCAAAGGGATAAATATCTCTGATAGTAATAAATCTCTGTTGGGCTCACATGTAATGTCACATATTGTAGTATACTTAACAGGCAAACTATGAGGTCCAAATGTCTCATTCTGATTTGGGCTCAAACCAAAGGAGACTTGTGTTGCTTTATTGTTTGAGAAGAGATTCCAGCTAAACTTAGGCAGTTAATTCCAGAGGGATTGTTGTAATGGGTACAGGATATACAAAAGGATTTCACTGTCGCGTATTCAGCGAATGAAATGTAACGAAATAGAACTCTTCACAAACTTTAGTAGTTTTACACTAGAACTGAGGTGGAAGAAGTTTGCAGCGCAGTATTCTTGTGTACAGAAGCTACGTGTATGCGTGTGAATTGAAGCGTTATTCTGACGGTTTGCGTGTTAGTTTGGAGTTGCTTTGTGCCTGTTTATGCGAGTGGTAACGTTTTGTCTCATGATGAAACAGGGCTGTGCATACTGCGATACTTCGGATGACCGAAAAGTAGGAAGATTTTTGAGAGGCCTGAAGTAACAGAAATTGGAAGACGTCTTAATTCTATCCAGAAAGCTATGGGGAGACCAGACGGCAATTCGGTGGCATTTTGAGTCAATGGCAGCGCAAATACTGTTATCATTTTACTTATGCTGATTCGACAGACTCATGCTAGCAAGAAAATTCAGAGTGGCATTGTCATCAGGGAAAGAGCACCATGTACAAAGTGTGTGTAACGACTATATGAATAACGAGTGTTATATATGATATCCCTTTGGTGCCTTTCTTTTTGCTGCAAGGTCTTTGTTATCAAACAGAACAAAAAATGGTAGCTTGGATACATGATTGAAGTTGTATTGAGGGGCCAGATGTGTGGAGCAGAATTACAACACAGTACATAGTCACTCTATACGCAAAAGGGCAAGTGTGTTACGAGGGTAATGAATTTAAAAGTTGAGTAAACATGAATATCTGAGGTGTACTGTATGCACTAGGGAAATTGAAAGACACAATTGGAAGACTGGGATTGAAATTTGATAGATTGTTTGGAAATAGGGTGACAGTTTGGGTGCTTACTACAAAGCGACACTGACGGTTTTGTCGCGTGAGAAGGAGGTACACCTAAATGTATTCCCTGTCTTCATCGGGTGCACATTTCGTAGGCAGGATGAATAACGATTCTCTACTGTACCGCACTGCCTTGCTGGATGGAAGGAATATAACATGAAGAGTGACAAGGCAATAACTTGCTTTGTTAACTGGGCTACCAGGTACTTGGTGGAAATGCTCCGTTAATTCCACTGTGGATTCTGAAACATGGCTCGGACTCTTAAAACTTCACACCATTCGCAGTAAACAACCATTTGCTTCGTAATAGCAGTCCACGGAAGGATTACAGCGACATCGATATTTTGAAAAAGGAATCCAAGAAATGATCTGTGCAGTTCTAAATAGCACCTTTGCGTCGTGTGGATTCGTGGTTGAGATTCACGATGGGGCGTAAGAGGTTTGCCTTGGGAATATGCATGACGATATTGAGTGGCAGGGTACAGGGTACATTCTTTCCAAAGAAAGGGACAAGTTAGGTTTGCTTACTGAGAGAGTGTGGGCAGAGTTCCCGAGTTGGCTGCTATTAGAAATAGGAGCTGTCATCCACGACTATGTTTGGGGGAACACGGAGGTCATGCACTGAGACAGATATGCTGGCTTATACCTAGTCAAACTGCAATAGTACAGTACTATACACCACTATTGCCAGCCAATCCCTACCTCTCTAGCACGGTAAGTTGGCCCTGCAGAGACAAACCGGTGGCTATCTCATACTCTCATAACCTCAGCTACGCGCCCAGTTGGCGCATAGAGTCTTTTGGAGTTGACTATGATATCATGTGCCCAGTCTTCAGCAAAATTTGTTGTTCTATGCTCCTTCGAGATGCTTACTGGAAAAGTGTGTTGGTTTAATGGGGAAACGTTTGGATGTTTTTACCCTTGGAAGATATATTTGATCTATCCTAAATTTAAAATGTAGCCAAAGTCTTTCTAGCCACCATATCTCGCCTGGCCTCATACCCGTGTCGGCCACGGCTGCGTGTGTCAACTATGTTTACTAAAGTATAACCAAAGAGTTGATCCATTGAAATGGAACTATACTGCTTTGGCACTATACTGCAGCCGCAAGTGCTACATAGGGGCGGCTTACGTAGAAAAAGAGTTGGCTCATCACCGAATGTGGACGTGCGAGAGGTTTCGGTGGACAAGGAGTTGATCGCATTCCTGTTGGTCTTGGGCTATGAGAATGGGGAAGACAGCTACACGAAAAGATAGGAGACCCAGAAACTTCCACTGAAAGTATCAAACAGAGCAAGGCATCTACGGCTTTTTAACATGTTCCTTCGCCTTCAAGTGCGGATCTTAGAAAGATGCTACAAACTGTACCCCGGGCTGACAACTTGGAAGAAAAAAATACGGAGCCGCTTTACAGCTCGGGTGAAAGGGGGTTAATGTTTGGTTTACTGCGAATGGTGGAAAGTTATGAGTCGTATGAATTTCCATTCGAGAAGCCACGCCATCCCTCTACACCACCAGGGGCTATGAATGACGGTACTTAGACAACGGTCTCGATGAGAGAGAGGTGCAGCCAGAGCACAGCGGTCACAGCATTTCGATCTGCAGTGAAAATGGGCTAGACGGGCAGGATTGGGCGTGCCGCACTTGACGACACGTCGCATGGGGAAAGGTTTGGTGTTTTGTTCTTGGAAGTCATGTTCGACTAGATTCCTAGAGTACGCGACTTTTCAAAGGGGAAAGGTTTCGGCGCACTACTGAAACTTGGTTTGAACGCGAGTTCATTGGGCTCCCAACCTCGCACCACGAGTAGAAATCAACGCCACTGACTTTCCCTTACTTCTTAGACACACTGATGGTTGTGTCCAGAGTGGGAGGCAAGCACTTGTCAGGGGAGAGGGGAGATTATGAGGCCTGAATTGCTTCGGAATGTGTTCATGTTGGCACATTTCAAGGGCATATACACAGTTCCAACGCTGTTTTGAGCTGTTCAGTGAGAAAAGAAATGTACATTATACCCAAATCGGTTTGTATCCATCAGAGACAAAAGCAAAATGGGGGAGGGTTGGGTGTTTCATTCTTTTTTAGTTACTTCTACAGTAAAATGTCCTCTACAATGCTTTGCATCGCTTCTGCAAGTTGGCATTATTGCTCTACTGGAACACCCCTTCCACCTAGTTCCACCTCTTCTTTTTCGCCTTTGGCGCTTCTTGCTAACCTTTACATTCCAGAGGGTCACGATCTCGATCAGCGCGACTAGCCTTTAATATTACTGTCGCCCATCCCCTCGTCCAATCCCGAGTCCACCAGGCGCTCTGTCCGAACCCGCGGAGCAGCCCACGCCGAACGTTCCATACATTCGCACTACGAGGAAGTTTTCCTCTCCTACGATGTTCTGCTTACTCCCATAGACATCGACATGTAGGCTGCCCTCGGGCTTGAAGGCTTTCAGTTCTTCCGCTGCCGTGCTGCCCACGTCGCCACGCGCCACAATACCCTTGCACATCAAGAGTTTCACGATTCTCCGCTTCACCTTTTGCCTGCACGGCATGCAAGCCCGTCAGGGACCTTTCCCCCGTTTTTCCGATTACTTTCTACCCCACTCCATCCCGGCGCCTCTGAGTGTTTTTCCCACCGCCGTAGAGACCCCCGCATTTCTATTTTGCCACTGATGTATGCTTGTTTTGGAGCATACTGTATATTTGACAAGCCATAGGGACAACGCAGTCTACAGAGATGCTGTAGAGAGTTTTAATTTCCTCGTGGAGTCGGGTGAGGAGAAAGGTTCGGGTGTTTTACTCTTGGAAGATATATCCGATCTGTGAGTCGGGTAAGTGTGGCGCGTTTGCCGGTAAAGAAATCGGGGGAAACATAAAGACACATTGCCTTGACAGCACTGCTGCGCGTTTTGGCCAACATCTTCATTACAGTAAATGAACTCCCCCTTTCCCAGTTGTCGCTTGCTGCATAGGGGTACCTTAAAGGGGGGTTGGTTACTTTAAAGTATGGAAGATGTAGTCGCTGGGAGGGGTGACCGAGAAAGAATCTGGCTAGGAAGGTGGGTATATTCGCTGACCTTATAGAGGAATGATAAGGACGTAATTGGTTGAATGAATCGGCATCACGCTTCAAAACAAAGATTATTGCTGCATCCATGCCTATGCACAATAGAAAAAATGGTACGAATGGCCAAGTCACCTCTCGATACATATCAATAACATGACTGCGAATGAGCAGCACTTTACTTTGAGCGCCAGAGGTCTTCAGATAAGGGGTTGATGGGGTAAATAGGGTGTTATTCTCAATTTTATGGTGTAGGGTTACTGCGAATGGTGCAAAGGATACGGTATGAGTCTACAAACGTGCATTCAAGCAATGTGGTAAGATCTACAATAAAGTCATGGAGCGTGTCCACCAACTAGAAAGTAGCTGATAGCTTCGCATAAGAGCTGTGAAGATCAGTTCGAAATCATGGAGCGTTACACCCTCTACTAGTTAGGTCTTTAGGGACTTTTGTTTCAATCTGGATCAAATGTTACATGAATTTCGTGGCTTCACTGCTGTGGACGCAGTGATTGGACCATCAGATTATCAAGAGATGTAATCTCCCTTGTACACCTCTACACATCTTACATTGTGAAAGAATTGTGGACTCGTCTTGAATTCAATTTGTTGTTGCTGACGCATACACCACTTGTTTCACTAGATTTTTGCATTCATTCGCCTTGATTGTAACTGCAATCAATACAACTAAGCGACGTATTGTCACACGTCGACATAAAATCTCCTTTAACTACCTTTTTTTTGTTGCCCCCAAAAAATTGCAGCTGCGCTTGAAGTGACACCACAGAATTTCACAAAAGTCAAGTTTTTATTTCAGTATTTCTCAAATTCAGAGCCGTTCAGCCTAGTTCAACCTCTGCTGATCACTCAAAAAACTACCTCAATCACAAGTTCTTTTTCACTAGAATCAGCATCAGAGCTTCAGTCCGCTGTCCGCCCCACTTCCATTCCGCTTTTTAACTTGTACATTTTGCGATACTTGACTTAATCTTAGCGCTAACACTATATTTAAACTATTCAAATAACTCAATATTAGTCGTCACTAATCTTATTGCTGTCACAATTGAAATCTCCCTTGAAATCGGCGGCTGCCAAACCCCTTTCTGTCTCAAAATCGAAATAGAGCATCCAGCTGTAAACTATTGTCCTCACAGAATAATTTCTACGCCCAAATTACCCAACTACGATGTACAGCAGCAACACACAAGAGTTGATATCATACTATTTGTTCAACATCACATAAACTGGTCAACTGGTCAAAACTATAAGGGTATATCATAACCTAGGGTTTTTGTCCCACCCTTTCGCAAATCCACCCTTTCGACCACCTTCCCTAGGTTCCTCCATGTCGTGCCACACCTCTTTTCTTTGTCCAGGCAGAAATACGAACATATCAGCGCCACTCCGTGTGGTGCCTTTTACAAACGACCACTTCTTCAATACATTGAAGTAGCCCAAAAAACCTTCCTTTTTGCCATTCAACTTGGAGCCTCATTTTTGAAACTTTGTTTCATTCATACATTCCCACTCGGGCATAGTTAAACCCCACCTTTCAAATACTAAAGAGCGAAATCGTCCCCTTCTCGTTTCTTTATTTCGAAAACCATTACAATTCCCTATCCACGTACGAAATATTACCATTTCAGGTTTCCGGTCCCTTATCTTAAGAAACAGGGAACCGAATAGGAGAGGAATCCAGAAGATCTAGTAATGCTGAGATATTTGAATACAAATGCTTTTCTTTCGTAGCGAATAAAACCCCATGGCTGCAACAACTTTTTATGAGAATCTCAGCCCGGCCTTCACGTTCTCAAATAAATCGCTGTGGCTCCTATCCTTCCAGCCATAATCTCGTTTTTATTCGTGGTCATTCGAAAAATATATAAAGATATTTAAAAAGCCACACATAAAAATCTTAGTCCGAAATGTTACACTGTAAACGTGGGAAATGGGCGGTTCATTTACTGTAACAGATAAGTTGGTTCAGGCCTAGTTAACTTGTGTGGTAGTAATGAGCATGTATGCGAAAGGTTACGATAGGCACTGATGGTGCTTTACCCTATCAGCAAGTAGAGGGAGGTCACTGTAACACTGCCAACCTGTTATCGCCTGTATTCTTGTACCTGCCATGCTCTAAACTCCGAGATACTTGAAAGACCAATCTTTGTTCTTAACGGAATTTGAAATAAACAAAATCTTGCTGACAGTATCACCCTTTTTCAAATAACAGAGTCCACAATGTAAATAGGAGGTGCATGTGCTAGGGAACTTTGCAGGGCTGAAAACCAGGGAAGTTTTAAAGTGGGCTCTGCGTGACGGAGAGGATGACTGATTTATTCATGCCCTCTGGGAAGAAGTATGTAGGCCCAAAAAAAATTTCACTCTTGCTTGCTGGCTGGCCTGCCTTCCACCTTCTGGTAGATTGGAGTGCCATCTACAGTTTTCGACGCATTGAACGGTTTCAAAATTGGCTTGGCCATGATACGTATCTACGCTCCGGTACAAATTTACTGGTACCAACCCACATATCTACCACAGTAAATTAACACCCCATTTCCCCATATTTACGCAAAGGGACAAGGTGTAGGGTGCTTCAATTTTGAAAAATATCGTGGTTGTAATCCGGCGTTGTAGTGTGTAAAGTGGGGCTAACTGATGGAAGGCCACAAGGGTTGCCACAGTGTCCCTTAGAAGACCAGAGTAAGACCAGTCATAAGGCTCGCAGCGTTTGGTGTCCCAACCGCCGCATATCTACATGGCACGCACATTACTTATAGATGGATGTTTTGCAAATAAACATAAAGTGCTGTAGCTGCTTTCTTGTTTGTCAGTCGCTGTAGTTGTACTTTTACATAGGAATAGAATGGCAAATTGGTCATAGCAAATCAATCCCTAGTCACGGAGGTGGCCTTCTCAGTCGCTAATCTTGCCAAGACAAATTCCCCAGGGTCAGGGACACCCTTCTACAACGGCATTCTGCGTTAATTGTAGCGCCGAAAAATGCATGTCTGTTGATAGGGCTCGCAGCACCTTTTTAGTCGCTGTTCCGTAGCATAGCACGCCCATTTTTACCGGAGTGTTTTCTCCACCGCTGCCACACTGGACAGGTTAACAGGAATTTCACCCTATGTTCCACTCGCAGTAAACTACCCAAAACTTCCCCCTAGTCAAAGGAAACAAATGTGCCTTACACTTTCCTCTTCAGTTTCTAGAAATAATATCATTTATAATTACAAAATTGCATGTAAGCCGCACCTTTGCTTTTTCTTGCGCCTTACTTCCTTTTTCATAGCCATGAACCTCCTAGAACACCTCACGTACCACCCCTATCTTTTCGAATATTTTGCTTTCCTAAATTGTTATTGAATCGGATTGAGTATATTTGAAAACAGGCGGTTGCTAATACTAACGGGAACGTATCTAAATTCTACCCCTTTAGCAGATTTTCTCTTTTAGGAAGAAAATATGTCAATTGAAGATGAGATATATTTCTTTTTGTCAAGCAGAAGTGATATTCTTAGACATGATATCTAATTGAACAGGAATTTGATAGGGGATTATGTAGATCTTGTTGGTGACACTAAGATATAAAGGCTTCAGTACTTGTTTGAACGATTTTTGTAACTGTCACAGCAAGCGTCTCAAAAAATAACCCGGAATACTTTTTCACGGGTTTTAAGCTGAAATAGACTTGCAAAAGTTGTAAATCTTTGCAATGAATCAGCGTTATTGTAAGAATAAATCCGTTCCCGCACCTTCTTCGGAGAAAGGCAAACTTTTGATCGAGGTAAACGTCATTAAATTACCTAAAGAGAATGGTATATTCACGGACCCTGAATATTCTTGAGAGGACAAGAAACGAGAACAAATCTGTTTACTGGTGGTATTCACGAATTCTACCCAGAAACGACTTCTCGACAGTAAGGACATTTCAGGCACTCTCCCGGACACACTCGATTTCAATACTAACTAGTTTTCCTGACCAGCCGAACAACCAATTTCTGGAAGCGTCGCTACATTTCGTAGAAACTGGAATTATCTACTTGTTGCTAATGACTGCAACTTCTTCCCAATTACGGGCGACAAGTGCAACCGAAACCTCTGCGAGTTCCACGTTTGCAGCCGACGACCCTGCAGTCGAGAGTATCGTCTTCCATCAACATCATCCTGCACTGGCGAGAAGCACGCCCACGACCTCCACATGGTCCCCTGAATATAGCTCCCGGACGAACTGTGTCTTCCATAGTATCATCCATAGCGAGATTCATGTCGGAAGCAACAGAAATAGTGGCCAGGAGAAGGGCCAAAAAGGAGAACAGAAATGCTGCGCGGATCATTTCGAGGATCTGTCTGGTCGGTTGGTAGAGGAGATTCAGTTTTCGAGCCGTTGATTGCGTTTCGAAGAGTTGTCGTGGTAGCAGATCTGTGTGCACCTCATGTTTTGCAACATGGCTACCTTTATACCCACAGAGAGTCCTAGAGAGTGCCACTCATTGTATGGTTTTCATTGTTTGGTATTATGCAGTCGCTATTGAGGAATGTATCTCGGCTTGTCGGCATGTTAGGGAGGAGAGGTCATCCTGGAATCCTTGATCCTTACAGGATGTGAGGAAGTTAGTGTGTAAATGGGGGGTTAATTTACTGTGGTAGATATGTGGGTTGGTATCCAGTAAATTTGTACCGGAGCGTAGATATCGTATCATTGTCAAGCCAGTTGTGAAACCGTACAAAGCGTCGAAAGCTGTGGATGGCACTCCAATCTACCAGAAGGTGGAACGGAGGCCAAAGGTAGTTGCTGACATATTTATTTGTTACAAGACCACATCTCAATCAGAATTGATTTTCTAAAAGTAGAAAAATTCTACCCGACATTATTATGCCTCATTTCGATAATGATTATGGCCATGTTATTCAGCTGTGCAAGTCATGCATTGACGTTCATGAAAGATTGAGCCGGCCCTGTAAGGAATGTTCTTTAGTGTTACCCATCAGTGACGACTTATCCTGTACAACGCACTAGCGGCGTGGATACAACCGACCATATCTTCCATCCGTTAAAATAACCCAAAAATTCACCCTCAAAAAATGAATCCCTTCTCTATTTTACTGGCCGCTGTCCAGAAATCAAAGCTTGTGGAACAAATTCCACATGTTCTACACTTTTCTTTAAAGAAAGGCAATAATAATTCGGTGCTAATTTGAAATGCATAGGCCTTCAAGTTACATTTCGCCGGGAAACTTTTTTTTACTCCCACAGTCTTACTCATTTATCAGGAAAGAGATACCAAGAGGTAATACTTACCTCCATCATCAAAGGTTTCTTATGAACAGGTACATTGAACCAGTCCCTTCCTGATGGACGGTATTGGAGCGGCTTTTTTCTCTGGTCTGAGTCATGGTAAATACTAGTGCAGTCAGTTTGCACCTATTAATTCCTTTATGACAATGTCTTTCTGCGACGACTATGGTCTTACTGTCATTTTTGACTTCGAGTAACATCTAAGGTTGAGGTAGTCCTTCCATTGGACTATCAAATATCGACTATTGCATGCGTATCGTTTTCAAGGCACTATGCAACATCTCGCTCCACACTTTATCCAAATGGAAGTCTTCTGGAATTGATGGAAAGATATGATATAAGGAATACAAGGATAGATCTAATATACCTTCAAAGAGTAAAAAATCCCAAACTTTTGGCCTAATGGAGGGCACATTCGTAAAATTTTTATGTCAGTACGATTTAGAAGGAGGAGATTGACAGAGTTTTCTTGGATCTGAAAACAAGCAAATCACATTCTGCTTGTAGTTAATCCCAAAAACTTTAGAGAAATCTATATAGTATTTACAAAAGGAACGAAGAACGTAATCAACTGTGAACCTTTTCGTTAAATTCCATCTTTTCATTACCTGAGAGGAGTGAAAGTAGTAGGTGGATATTTGTTTGGAACCCATGGTCGGCTAGCAATTCTTGAATATTCAACCCTTGAAGAGAGGTCTCTGTGTTCTGCTATGGTCCCGTCGTTCGTTTTTGGTCATATCACGAAATGTGCTGAATTGACAAGATTCTTTAAGGTCAAGCCAATACTAACTTATCTTTCAAATATATCGTTTAACAGTGCAAACCTGGCGACATAGATGGTCAGAGTAATAATTGTAAAATGCTAGGCGAAGGAAAATATATTTCCCTGAACTCATTCATCAGGAAAGTTAAGAATTGTACAGAGTGAGTAGAAATTACGCAGGACATAGATAGAAGCAATGAAAGCCAGTGAAATCAAACGCACTGTTCTATTTAGAGGGTTGAACATTCATTTCTGAATTCATTAAAGACCCCCCATGCTTTGTTAAGTGGGGGGGAATTGGGGGTTCGTTTTCTTTTCCGCCCGCGGCACAGATATTTAAATCCCTAGCACATACGGCCTAAACCCGGAGGACATCGCCTTGGATGTAACCGTCACCCACCCACAAGTCAGCTCTCGCGTTTGCCAGAGTGCCATATCCGGCGGCGGAGCTGCCGCTAGGGTTGAACCGGTAAAACACACTCATTACTATCCATTCTACCGGACAAATGATATTCGGCTGCTTCCTGTTGGTATTGATGTTTTCGGCGCCCCGGGAGCCGAGGGTGCCACTTTCTTCTGCCTACTCTCTACGGTCGCTGCTGCCCGTCGCGGCACCACTCTGCAGTGTGAGCTAAAATACCTCATTTCGCGCTTTGTTTTCTGCTTGCGCGGGTTGTAAGCGAGAGAAGTTTAGGGATTTTTTACTGTTAGAAGACGTATTCGGGTTGCAAGAGCGTCAGGTTCTTACGAGAAGTTTTTCTGATTACATGTTCCCCTGCTGGCTTTCTCCAAATCCCGTAAAGACTACACAAACACACAGATAAGCTGGCTGATACCCAGTCAAATTGTTTTGTGGTAATAAACATGTACGTGAAAGTTTGCAGTAGGCGCTGGAGGCGCTTTACTCTACCGCAAGTCGATTGTGGTTGTCTGGAAAACCATGGGATAGATCTGATATATCTTCCAAGAGTAAAACACCCAAACGTTCCCCTCTACCGCAAGTAGAGAGGAGGCCAGCAAGCAAACAAGCCGCGTGGAGGTTACTGCTAATTCGGAGTGTCGCAGTAAAATAATTCCTTGCACCTTCGAAACATGCTAAAGCACGTGTATACAGGTGCATATACGTATAAATATGCATACAGATGGGCAATTAGTCCTTCTATAGTTTTTCAAGGACATTGCACATGGACGCTGGACAACACGATAAGCTTAGTTGTCTCCGTTCTAACATTAGATTGTTAATTATAGGTCTACACTGTATAAGACATTGTAGGAACTGTTTAGCAAGTGAGTCAAGGACGAAAAAACCAAATTTCTTTCTCGAGCCAAATCTCGACTGATACCATCGAACTAACGCCGGTACTGAAAAATTCGACACTTGCAGTATCTTGAGATCCTTGTTACGACTAACATCGTAAAGTTCATCGTGGTGCATATCCCAACTAAAACCGGTCCAACATATTTACAAAGAGTAAAATACCTAAACCGTTCCCCGTTCGAGACACGTTCCATCGCGCGGCTAGCGATAGTTCTCACAAGTTCCGTGAAGACGATGAACATCCCCGGATGCAACCATTCGGGCGCGCAAGGTAGCTGCCCACTGGCACAGAGCCAGGTTTGACTGTAAGCTCCCTTCTTCTGTAGTAAAAGGCAATACAGATCAACGTACATGATGTTAGACCTGAAGTTGTACAACGTGGCTTATTGAAAATTTGAAAGGATAAGTGTCCTTGCCGGAAGAGCTGGAGAAGGTACCACTGCACTTGTTGCTGTCAAAATGCAATTTCTGGTGGCCTACAGCCCCCTCCAGGGTCAGTACAGAGTCTCTACTCAGAGGAGATTAAGCAAAAGTACTGCGAGTGTAGTTCTGACCTGAACAATACACCAAGCGGTCGTTTATGAACCAAGTGATGTTAACAGACCGTTCCTAGAGATAATTACTGACCTTGAGAATAGGCAAGTGGCGTTCCAGCTATTTCGTAACTATTTCGGCGCCCGTAAAGTAGGCCATTCTTGCGCGTAGTGCCCCTGTCCTGCACCAGTGAAGGCGCGGAAGAGTTCAACCATTGATGGAATACTGTGTTCTAACATTGGCATGGGGAGTACTGGACTCTGAAATATTCCGAAAACTTCAGTTACCAGTCCAACCCAAGGACGCGAAAAAACATTTCTTGGCATCAGGCTCGCCTCCACGAACACCATCGCGGCTGCGGGATTCTTGGCTTCTAGCTTACCCTCTATCCATCCTCGCAAGATCTTGCTCCCCGCTCCTATTAAAGAGCTGGAAATATACAGAACAGCTGCAGACGCCTATCGGCGGTGGGCGACCTCTTGGCTGAAGTGTGTGATCATCTTGTTTAGTGTAATTTGCTAAGCAAAATACTACGCCGTAGTAGCCGTTATGTACAATGCGCCCAGCTTGATGGCTGGCCTGAAGGTAGCCTTTTAGGGAGCGTAGTTACTTCCCCATTACTGTGTCGGTATACCCTTTTTGAGTCGATTGTGGTTGTCTGGAAAACCATGGGATAGATAGGATGTATCATCCAAGACTAAACCACCCAACCCTCTCCCCTGTACCCAAAGACATTGACGGACGCAATCCATGAGACAGTACAGAACAGGTTACAAGAGGCAAGCGTTATGCGCTTCTGTGGCCCTCCCTGGTGCTAAAGAATTGGTGTACTGCCCCCATGCTCCGGAACATAAACAAGCATTGAACCTCTACATTTCTCGGTGTAGATACTATACTATTACAGTGTCCCACTTTTCAACCTGGCACGCCACGCCCCAGAAGTATTTGCCCAGGAACCCTCTATGCACATGGCGATCAAATCATGAACTGCTTGCATGGAGCCGACAGGATCAACCAACATGATAGCCTAGTCATCCTCCCCAAAGACCTCGCTAGAGCTGCTCCTCACCCTGTCGTAAGGCCACACCATAGTTTCTGCCAAGCGATAAAATGAAGGATATTGTTTACGGGAGGAAAATCTTTACCAATTTAATTCTCTTAACGTGTAGAATTTTTTCCCTTTTTCATTTTCTTTATACTTTCTGATAGGGTAAATCGTCGCGAGAAAAGATATTCAGAACCAAGTAACTCAAGAAGGAGGTGCTGCAAGCGACAAAAGTGCTACCTTGGTATTGTTGCGCAAACAGAAAGAGATGGGAAAGAAAAAAGTTGGAAGGGCTTCAAGAGAGTATAAAAGGGGCGGGGTCTACCACTGATGCTCTGCGACCAGTGTTGGAAAAATTGTTCTTGGGTCGAAAGTGTACTCTCAACTTCCTAACTACTCGGGACTGGACTTAAAGTTGTCCGGCAACTTCCTTGACCCCAACAAGTGGAAGCAGTTTACTCAACTTATAAATACTTTTTTCGATATCCCTAAAGTCTGAAATAAACATGCCAAGTAACACGAAATACATCAAATGGAATCATATAAATGGGAAAGACTAACAACCGATATTATTTGGATAAATATCTAGGTTTATTCCCCACAATCTTAGTCCTCTAGATCACATTATTACCTCCAATGCAGTCCACAAATATTGCTTTGAGTGATTCAGATCTTCTCCTGGTCTCCAGCTACAGTATCTAGATCACAGAAATTATCTTTATTCAGATCCATGGCCTGTGCCGCCGCGCATCCCCTCTTACCTCGTTATACACCGTTTCAAACTCACAAAATGTGTGGCACCTGAGCAGTACCTATGCCAGCGCTGCAATGCTACTGTACTGTACAGTACAGTGCACAGAATCCCACTAAGATGCTTGGAAATAAATTTGCCAATACAGTTCCAGCACAACATGCAAGCTCAGCTAGCGCTGTAACAATTTTCTTTTCGTTCGCCAGGTTTGATGATATTAATTTCCTTTCTTTTACTGGACGAAAGTCTTGTCTGTTTACACTACTTTTTTTTGTAGGAATATCTCTTTCGTTGACAAGAATTATTTAAATCCTCTCGGATTTTCTGATCTAGTAAGACCCTGTCCGAAGCGAATTCGGCTTGGAAAGGATTTGTGTGATAGGTAGCTGACTCTTATTAATTGGTTGGCTTTTGGACTAATTAGAGCAGTTGTCGGTATTTTCACTGTCGTGATCCTCTGATACATTGATATTCTATTCAACAACGACGATACTTTCTAATTTACTGCTGATACTGATAAGCAATTGCGTGTAGTGAGGTCAGGTATTAGTCAGCTCATGTTTAATGTGAGCCATGTTGAGGCAGTGACATGATCCCATGTCCACAGCTGTAAGAAATTCATGCATGAGTGAAGTATTAGCACTCAGATACAATGACAAATCTCAAGACGTGTGAGCCTATATCGACAGATTGGGCGGTACAATTAAAAAAGCTGAAGAATATGGAGACTACAATTGATGAAGCTAAGGCGGCTGGAACTCTTATTGCGATACTTTTGGCAGATAATCCTCAGCCAATAATGCATCAGTCTGCTCTGGCAGAAGAAAGAATCAATATAGAGGTGCTCAGTGTACTAATCCTTGAAGAAAACAGTTCTATGATCTCTAAGAAATCGACTAGACATCGTTTGAGTGCCATTGTGAGCAGTTAAAAACAGTTTTAGATATGCGGAAAGACAACTCACACAGCTCCACGCTGTTTTCCAAATCCTATCAGTCATATTATGAAGCTCATTCTGTCCAGCAAGTCAGTCAAACAGTTCATGGGAATCCAAAAATCAAGAGAAACGCTCGGTGATGGAGTAATGTCCAATATAAGGGAAGAGAATGAGAATGAAAAAAAAGGATGGAAAATCCTTTAAAAAATTAGTTACTTTGAAAATCAGTACAGCGATCGCACGTACGACGTTAGGCACTTAAAAAACTCACTATGATCAGGACACTGTTGAGATGTGGGACAACGATACCGATGATTCAAGAAGTAGCTTCTCACTTTGGACTCAGGAACAACATCTCACATATCACCTGATGCTGTATTGATTTATGGAGCTCAGAAATGCATACAAGCTATCCTCTTGGGTGACTACAGCGAAGTTTCTGCAAACTATAGAGGTGTTCGGAAGGTTTAGCATTCAAGTGAGGAGGGTGTAATAAACGTGCCACTTAGAGACATTCTTGTCGTTCCTAGACTGGTAATGAGTCTTCTTAAATTCCTTAATTTGGCCTCAAGAGTTATTTTCAACCTGCTTACCTCGCAGCCTGCATTACTAATTGAAATCTGTTGTAATTTCGTACAATAAGACATGCACCTAGAAATTTTAATGGATTTTACTGTATTGGTGTGCACGCCAACGGGCGCTTGTGGAAAATTGTTTTCCAATTTTGGTCAGATCGAGATTATTTCTTTTTCTTTTAATGCGAACCTGCCCACCAGGACTGGGTATACACTATCTTTTTCTGATTTTTCCTATACCTTCATTTCTATTAAATGCATCTTCACAAGGAGACTCTCGGACTCTATCTACACTAATTACCAGAACTAAATTCAGACAGTTGAGTACAATCAAAGGTACAGTGCTGCAACTTGCACGTTAAATGCTAATTATCGCAATTAACTGGACACATTACCTGGTCACACCCCGCTTCTTCAGGGAGCATGAATCTCTCGTGTTTTACTAGCCAAGTCACAAGGTGTATTTTCGCGTAACAGTAGGCGCGTTCAAATCTGTGGTACATTCTCAAAAATTCGTTTAGTTGGTTCAAAACTGTCTTTGGTATTGACCGGTCCCTTTCAGCTGGCCAGTACCTTCAAAATATTCTTTGTTTCTGATAGAAGCAAAAGCCGTGAGACTAGCATTGCATTTTCTTGTTCTCTAATGATATAATATGTGACATGACCACATTAAGATCCAGGGACGAATCAGAATAAAACTTTAGTCTACTTCAGAGAACGACCTCTACTTCTCCATTACGAAGGTCTTCAACCTGAAAGATGTAAATCTCTCAGGGCTTCATCTAAACGGTATGGCCTAGAAAATCTAAAAAAACTTCCCTCCTCTCTAAAAACCAGATCTTGCAACCAAAACGAAATCAATTTTCAACAAACTTAGCAATAGTACCCATTGGTACATTTGCCCGCGAACTTTCGCGATTGAGCTGATATTAATTTGCACCAATGGATAAAACGCAGCGCTCGCCCTCTAGAGTTCTTTTTCGGTTAGCTGTCTTTCTTCTTGCTCTTTCTCAAGAGACATAGATCTAGCTTTTGAATAACACATAAGAGTTGATGTTGGTGGCGTTTTGTACCAATGTCTCTCTTACACCGCTGTGTAGTATAGAATTGTTCGATTCTGTTATTTCAGTTCTCTATTACACAGTGATGTAACATTGAAACTGAATCGTCTTGAATGAATTCAGAAGTTTGACTTTCCTTCAATATTTTTATTTGATGTGAAGCTTAACGCCATCGTTGTATTTACTTGTATTCATTCTATATAGTATAATTCTATAGTTACACCTCTACTTTCCCTTAAGTTATACTAAGGTCAGAAAACTAGACCGTAAAAACGATGGGGAGCGTCAGAAGACTTGATGGAGAACCGATGCTTTTCGTGCCATAAAATGACATGTAAACCTTGAAAAAACAAAAAAAGGAATCGGGAATAAAGGTAGCAGGGGTGGTACTTGTATAGTGGCAAACAATACGCAGGCAGAACACAGTAATAATTTAAATGGCTTCGATTCGGAAAAATAGTAGTTCATACACATAGTAGCTCCTTTCGGAGTACTTAAAATGAACTATTAATCCATGGGCATTAGGGTAGCGTGATATGTTGTGGTACATTAAGTCCCTTCGAGAGCAAGCAAACATTTTCATTTTTGAAATGGGTAGGTTCATCTGATACTAGTTCTTTTTGGAAACCAAGCGGCAGCGTACCGGTCAATAAGCGCATGAGGAGCGTTCTCGGATGCAGTATCCTGAAACTCAAGAAAAAATTGTAGTCAGAGTGATCTCCTTTGCGCATCAGTACTTATTTAGGTCCAGCAGTTGAATCTCCAAGATAAATGTAATCAAATTGTAATAAGTAGCTTGGCTTAGTGCTATGAAGAGCCGTATATAAGGGCAAGGGAATTCTCTCCCCCTAAGAGTTGAAATTCAGTGCGTACATAATCGCTGTTTGGATCGCGATGTTTAAGACTATTCTGATGAACAAACGGCGTTTTTGCAAGCCGAGAAATACCGTGACTATATATCGCGCATTCCTAGGGCGGAAACCTGAATAATTTAAACTGCGTATTAGTCTATTTATTAGTGATTGAATGCCCTCGTTCCATAAAATCATGAAGTGACGAAATCAATTTGGTAAAAACTAGTATCCCCTGTTTGACCCTTTGCAATGCACATAAAAACTTTTGTAGATGTGAACCTGTAGATGGCGGCTGCATTGAAAGCAGTCCACCTAGAAGTTTAGAATCGAATTTAATTCTTTTGACACACAATAGTCGACTACAGCAACTAATTTATGTAGAGAGTAGAATGCATTTCAGGTGGTGCACTTTGATATTTTTTGCAATGTAAAACCTTGCGCATGCATTGAATCAAACCGTCGAGAGTACAATGATGTATGAGTATGTCATCAAGCTACGCTAGAAGATTAGGGTGAAGCTCGCTAAGGCATTCGGCATATGCAGAATGCATTTGTACAGCATAATTTGTTGTACTATGTCTTACTCTCATCGGCGTTGAACTTGCCGTCAGGGGCTGAGAGGGACTGACACTCTTTGGAGTGTGGGTGGAGAAAATAGTTGCCAATATACCTGGGATAGATGAATTGCGGCAAAAGTGATGGAATATTGGATCATCGAGACGAATTTTGACTCACTAAGAATTGTATTGACGTTTATTGATGTTTTTTTGAGTCAACTGTATTGTTCATTTTTAATTTACTGTCGTAAGAAACGGTATATAAGCCAAAGTTTTTGTATTTAAATTAGCCATCGACCTCAAAAATAGAAGGCAAGCATCTGATCCCAATCTACTCATAGAAACGAGATAGACTCGCAAATCAATCCAAATCTGTTTCTATCAGCTGTATCGCAGCTCTTTTTCCTTGACTTTGATTGCCATTTTAGCTCCAGCAAAATGCATACCAAAAAAATTATCTGTGCCTAAGTTTAAAGACAAGGATAAAGAGAGTTTTCATCTTTGGAAACTTCGCTTAGAAGAAATTCTAACGACTAGGAACTGTATCGGAATTGTAGATAGGACTGAACAAGAATCAGCTGAAGATGCAGAGAACTATGACGAACTGCTTAATTGCTACAATAGACGTAAAAGAAAAGTCTCTTGCCATTATAATCATAGCACTTGGAGAAAAGCCTCTAAAGGTCGGTCAAAAGCACTCGAAAGATCCACAGGAAATGTGGAAAAGCCTTTCAACTCGATACGCGGGAAAGACAATAAGCAACAAATTAAGCTTCTTCAATGAAGCATTGAGCAAAATTCTCAGCTCTGACGAAAATATGGGAGATCAAATTGGTGATTTTGAAACGTGCTTTACGAAAATAAGCAATGTTGAAATGCAGCTAAAAGACCTTATGAAGTGTTTTATTTTACTGGCATCGATAAAAACTGTCCGGAATATGAGTCAACAGTCGCTACCATCAAAACCATGGACGAGGACAAAACAACGTGGGATGTAGTAAGCACGAAACTCAAAAACGAATACAAAGAGAAGCATCAATATGGAAATTTCGACAAAATGGATGGAATTGCATCTGCAGAATTCTCTAAAGGAAGGAAAATTACTTCTCACTTCTGCGGGAAAAAAGGCCATAAATTCAGCGAATGTTACTCTAACCCAAATTTAAGAAATTATAAAGGAAAACCAAAGTATAAAAAGGAAACAAAGCGATAAGCAACAAACGAAAGCCTTTTCTAGTACACGCAAGGTTACTAACTGCACAACCGATTGTGCCATAAACCAGAACAGAAGAAACAACCGTTCAATGCAAATTTATCGTAGATAGCGGGGCAACACATCACATGTGCTTTGACAGAAGAATGTTTTCCAATACTTGGGAAACAAAAAATCAAGACATTATTCTCGGTGATTCTAGAACAGTCAAAAGCAATGAGACGGGCACAATTGACTTGAAGCCTAGGAATGACCACGACTGAGGAAACGTGGGTACGTTATCCTTTACGTTCCTCAATTAGGCCTCAATCTGCTGTCAGTGCTAAGTCTTGATAATACAAAAAATACAAGTACACGTGGGAAATGGAAAATGTTCCATTTAAAAGGACGAATCTAATTATGCTATCGGAATTGCACAAAAGAAACATGACGGGATTTATTGGATTGAAGCAAAGCTCTTCAACAAAAATACTTTGGTAAGGGCAAATGCTTTACAGTTAAACGATAATATGTCAAATAAAGGGATCTAGAAAGGTAAAAGAAACTTTCATAAACGTGAATCACCTGAAATCATCCTGACATGGCATAAAAGAATGGGACTTGTGGACAAAAAACACAATTATGCAGATTAAAAATCGGAAATAAGATTGCGGTATCAGTAAAGACACTACGCTCGAAAGAGCAGACCGCGATGCTAGTATTGTATAAAAACAGACTAAGGGACCGTACAAACAAAGCTTAACCAATAATATCTATTCAGTGGGAGACGTTGTCTTTTCTGACATCTGTTGACCTATTCAAGAGAAAGCTGGGGCAAGGCTAAATATTTCTTGTTGTTCTTGAACGGATCAAGCCTTCATACATGGAAATACTTAATTCGTCGCAAGAATGAAACAGATGACATGCTCAGCAGATTTATTCGAATGTTCAAGAAAGAACATAAAGAAATACTTAAGATGCATACGGACAATGGAAAAGATTTCCTAAACGGTACGGTAACAATTTTTCTGTAGCAAGAAGGCATGGTGCACTTGATGTCTGCATCACATAACCCAGAATCCAACGGCATAGTTGAATGCATGAACAGGAAGGTAATAGAAAGATTCAGATCAATGCTGAATCAAGCCATCCTAAGAAAGCAGTTATGGGGAGAAGCACTACTCCGTAGCGCGTTCATCCAGAACGCGTGTTCACACAAAGGACTCAATGAGCTTTCACCTCCCGAACTCCTGCGCAGCAGTCCGCCAAATCTAGGTGGAATAAAAATGTTCGGCTGTCGTGCGTTCGTTTATACTCCAGGAACAAAGCGCAGAATGCTGGACCACAAAGCCATACCGATGATAATAATGGGATATGAAAAAGGAGCTGTTCTGTGCGTGTTCAATCCTAAAGAAAAGAAAATAATTAGCACAAGCCAGCCAAATGGAACGAAAGCGTTTTTCCTTGAATATCCAGAAACACACCGACCTGTCAATACTAATGCACTTGACAAAAAGCTGAAAAAGAAATTCGAAATGAGCCTCATGATTAACATATTGAAGATAGCGACTCAGAAACTATCACAGATAGCGGCTCTGAGGATGACAAAATTCCGGAGCAAGACAGTCAACCCACATCTGAGCAAATACTGGGTATGTTAACATACAAGCCATCCACGCTACGAAGAAGTGCGAGAATGCGAAGGCGGGCTTCTGTAAACATCACAAGATCAGCTAACCCTGATGAGCCGACCTTAAAAGAAGCTCTGGCATCACCTAAAAGGGCATAATGGAGCATAACCAATCAAAAAGAACTGAGTGAGCTTTGAAATCGTGGAACTTGGGAACTGGTTCTGAGGCCCGTGAAATAAAATATTCTACCTTACAAACCAGCACTAAAAATCAAAAGACACGCGTACAACACCATCGGTAAGTGCAAAGTTAGTTTGGTGGCTCTTGTATCTAGACAAAAAAAGTCCAACTACGTCAAAAGTTTTCTCTCCAGTCGTATAATTTACGATTATACGCTTTATCGTAGGCGTATCGGCTCTTGAAAAGGCCATGATACATCATTTTGATGTGAAAAGTGCTTTTCTCTCTGTAACTCTCAAGGAACGAATTTATATGGAGTAACCAAGAGGTGTCGAAACTAAGAAAGCACCGCGACATGTTTGCAGACTCATTAAGAGTATTTACGGTATGAAACAAGTTGGCAAGGTATTGTATCAACTATTTAGAGGTACACTGACTGAAATCCGCTCCACACCTCTCAAACACGCAGAGAGTGGTTAAATCAAGGAAAATAACGGCACCAGAACAATAGTTTTGACCTACGTTGAAGACATATTTTTCGTCACAAAGACTGAGACCACACTGGGAGCAGTCGAAAAAGGATTAGAGAATTCATTCAAACTAAAGGTTCTTGGCCCCGTTAACAGTTTGCTTGGAGTGAAAGTCCAGCGCGTAGACAACAATTTCTTCTTGTCACAAGAGGGATATATACAAAAGGTACTAAACGTTTTCGCCATTGCTGACTGTCGCCCTGTCCGTACACCAATGGACCCAGGCAGTTACAACGCACTCAATTTAAAGAAATAAAGGACCGACTCTGAAGCTGTAGAAACAGAAAATATTCCATATCGGGAAGCAACCTGCAATCTGCTTTACTTAAGACCCAGATCGAGACCAGACATTGCTATAACAGTCAATGGCTTAAGCAGACATGTAAACCAACCTGTACTCATACATTGGAGTGAGGTCAAACGCATTTTTAGATATTTATGTGACACTAGGTCACACGGTCGTCTCATTAATGCCCAAACTGATGCCTTGAACGCACATGCTGATTCAAACTGGGCTGAAGAGACTGATTGCATGTCGAAAACTGTCAATTTCATGCTGTTTGGAGGTACTTCTATCCTTTGGCGCAGTTCCCAACAATCAAGCGTCACGCTCTCTTCTACAGAAGCTGAGTATAGAGCTTACCGACAGTGGACATGGTTATTCAGTGGATTCATTATCTATTGTACGAAGTGGGGTATACGCAAAAGAACCAACACCAGTTTTTCAAGAAAAAAGTGGATCTCTTGCCTGGGCGACTGACATATCCAACTTTAAGCGAAACAAGCATATCGATGTCCGTTTGCAGCATGTACTAGAACTTATAGACAAAATAACAATCAAGATCCATAAAATTACAACCGAAAAGATGCTGCCAAGGGCCTCACTAAGCCACTACTCGGTAAAAAATCCAGAATGTCTCGCAACCCATTAAAAGTTTACAAACCTAATATCGCACCGAGTGGAAGCGTAACAAAGGCAATGACTGTATCATTAAGAATAACAAAGTAGCGAGATCTAATAATCGCGGGAAAGTCTGACGAATACATCACACCTAGCGACAATAAAGCAAACGCAACCAGCAACATTTCGAATGTGACAGAATCAAATAATGAGCACGTACCCATTGCAAATCTGACTGAATAATCAAGTCAAGATTCAGGAGGGGTGTTGGACACTGGATCATCTAGTCAAATATTGACTCACTTAGAATTTAATTGAATTTCATTGATGTTTTTTTTGAATCAATTGTTTTGTACTTTTGTAATTAACGGTCGTAGGAATCGGTATATATACTAAAGACCTCGTAATTGAGTTAGCCATAGGCCTCAAAAATAAAAGGCAGGCATCGGATCCCAATCTACTAATAAACAAGAGATAGACTCGCAAAACAATCCAAATCTATTTTCTATCAAAAAATAACTTAAACAGCTTGCTTACCTCCTGCTTGATATTCAGCATAGGATAATCGTGCGAAATATTAAACGTATTAACTGGAAGGAAGTCCACAGTGATTCGGAAAGGAGGACCTGGCCTCGGACCAAGGAGAGGGCAGAGGCCTGTAGCGATTCTGCATTTGCACGCTAAATGGTTGTTAGCAAGATCACAAACAAAGTCAAACAAAAATTTCCGTTTTTCCTGGAAAAAATTTCGGAGTCGTACTTTGGTGGGGCCGGCGTTATGAGTCTACGTGATTTTCAGGGGTGCTATGTTCGCCGGGGCACCCGAGAAGAACGTAGTTCTAAAAACGCCAATATGATCCATTAGCATATCTCTCAGTATCGGATTGTAATTTTTTGGAAGTCCATTCCTCGCAGAGTCCTCCATGCTATGCTGTATAGCACCTTTAATGTTTTCATGTTGTTCGACGTCCCAATGGTCTAATAGTGGGGATCTAGGAAAAGGATCTGACTCTGATTCTCATAGTAATTAAAGTGTGGTCGATGCGTTCTGTCATGTAGTGTTGTCCTAGACCGCCAGGATACAGTATTCGCTAGTTGTTTAGTCTAGCAGCCATCAAAAGTCCGACGAATCCTATTATGTTGCATGTTGGCTTCGGCGGTAAGCTGGATAAACTACAATCAGTGCCATCAAGCCCGGCTCTATTTGCTTCCAGAAGCGTCTTTGTATCAACACAAAAATGTCGAAGTACTGGAAAGCAGATGATAAGCTGTTCATCTGCTAGATCATCGTCAGGCACTAAAAACGTAATATAATTCAAAGCCAAAGGCGGGAAGAACGGGATAGTGCTGTAAGAGGGACTTTCCATGACATTGGGAACTTAAATATCTGAACTTCTTGATTGTTTGCTTTCAATGCTACCCGTACTAGTACTGGGCTTACGGATCTCATCTTCCCGATTCCATGTATTACAGAAACTTCAGCCAAAGTTGAAGAGGCCATCTTTCATGACTCCCGTCTTCTTAGCGCCCTACGACCTTTTTTGATGCACTGCCCTCAATAACATTTGTGGGAAATGAGGCAGGCTCCTTAAAAATTTCAGTAAGCCTGCTGGTAGGTTTTTATATCACTGCTATTACAGTCTAAAGAGTATTAGGATAGGTAGATCCAAATGTTAATAAATAGTTCCAACTTGAATAAATAAATAAATGCCGCAATTGGACTTCGAATGAATAATGAATAGAAAACCAAATTTAATGATAGCTGATTGAGGAGAATATTTGATAGCCCAAGGATGTAAAAATATTTCTAACCACTTAGACTATTTATACTCTACACCAGGTTGAACCTGCTACAAAATCAGGTGAGCCGTTCAATAATTTTGGTAGACATAATTCAGGCTCAGAAATAATTATTGCAGTATTTTCCAGGTAAGCAATCATCCAGATAATAATTTGTTGGTACCATAAATACAATAATTAGCGTGTATAATATAAAAACTCAGCTGTAGGACATAAAAATTATTTGACACTGAATTCAGCATAAAATAGCGCCAGTGTATATTGATAAAATTATTCCTTGATGAGTCACAATAAATATAAATTGTGGTCTCAATATAAAATATTGTTCCACAATTCAGCATCACTGTAGGACACCGGAATAGAGATTAAAATATTTGGTCAATTTTTACACAGTCTCTTTTTCTCGTTTTCTTGTTCCGAGTCGATTTAAATGGCCCTTCACGAGACTGCTCGGCAGCTAGCTTGCTTTTGAGTTCGGCATTTCGGGTTATATCCGGACAATCATCTATCCAATGTTTGATTATTTTTGATTTGCAGTAACCAAATAAACACAAAGGGGGATTACTTTGGATCGATACGTATTGCGCTTTCTTCTTTTTGTACCCTTTCCATTACAAGTGGTGTCCTGCGTTGATCCTTTGCTTCTCCCGAAACTTTTATCATGTCCTCTACCCATATTTGTAGTGCTTCCATGCGACTTCATACTAGTACTTGGACCGGCATCAATCTTTTCAACGCATCAGAAAGTTCAAATGTACGCTTCATAAAACCTTATAAATCCCTATCTATGTTACTCAGAGCATATCATACATCATTCTCAAGAAGCGTGCGTAGTTGAAGCGGGTTCATTGCTGATAAGGCGTGATGCACGCAAAGCGTAAGGTTATTTGTCAGAGTCCACTTCAACCTAGATTGTCGAAGATGAGATGTATAGGACATAAAAAACATTTCCCTTCGACTTCCAGCAGACTTGATAGTCATGTCCGCTTTTTAAATCCTTTTCTCCTATGTTCCAAGTTTGCTGTAGTCAGAGTTCTCTCTGAATCTTCAGCCTTCTTCTCAGGATATGACCGCAGGACGTCCTCCAAAAGCTCTGTAGATCAGAAACACCTCCAATAAACCCTATATCAATAAATTGTTCCAACTGGCCGCTATCAATGCAGAGCTTCATCGTGAGAGAATTGATTGGCTCGGTAGTAACAGCTCCATTTACTGTGAGCTAGGAGGTGCAAGCTGCAAGCTCGCGACAATAAATACCCTACTGTCGCAAAAATGACGGATAGACTCGGCATCAAGAAGTGAGAGTCGTGGATAGTCCATAGACCTGGGCAAAACGTTTGTGCTTGCTTGTTGCCCTTGGTGTCAACGTGATCCCGCGGTTCCCCCTGCTGGGGGGGAGATGTTAAACTCTCGCCAAACATTGGTTGTCATGCCCTTGTTCAGCTGCAAAAATTTGCGGCTCAGATATTCATAATGTTTTCTAGTCACAACACAGCGAGGCATTGGTGTTTAGTGATCACTCTGCACGCCAGCAGACGGCCGTGAATAAATTGTTTTCCTTTTTGATAAGATCGAGATTAACTTTTTTTAGAATTCGATTCTGCCCATACAGACAGGTAATATACTATTTTTCTGATTTGGACCGAGACTGACGGTTCAAGTAAATGAAACTTGAAGAAGAGACTCTCGGACTCTCCCTACAGCAATTATCAGAATTAAAAGCAGACAGTTGAGTAAAATTGATGGAGCGGTGTTGCAATTTGCACGTTGAATGCTATTTATCGTCAATTACCTAGCTATAATACCTGGCCAAAATTGGAGAGAAGGAGATACATAATTAAAATACAACATTTACCAATAATGACAGCCCAAATTAACATGAAATGATCGTTGTTCTAATTTCTGCTCTCTTGGACTCAAATTCTTTGCAAGTTGAGAATATTTTGTTTGCTAAGGTTAGGACTTACCAAACTGTGCCCTTGAGTTTACTTTGACCATCATTAAGTACCCATCAAGAGCTTAGAGCAAAGTTGTAGTACAAGTAAATCTACCTAACCCCACTATCGTATTTAGGCTTAAACTGCCACGAATACGGTAGGAGACAGCCACAAACTTAAAGGTCTCCCAGAAGAGAACTCCTCAGTGAATTTCATCCACATACTCGAGTAACATGCTACATCCAGAGGATGCAGCAAGAATGCAGTAATACTAAACCTCTGATTTCACCCCAAAATCAGCCATGTATCAGAAAGACTATGACTGATCTAACAATGATATGCCGTAAAATAAAAATCACAATCATAACATGAAATAACTATCAAACGTAGAGTAGAAATGAGGAGATGGCAATGTTGAGCATTTGTCGACTACCCTGATTTTATGGACGACAATTTTCAAAAACTTTGTTGACTCTGCTTACCAGCCTGAGGATATGGATGCGATAGATATGGATTTCCTCAGGAGTGGCAATTTGGATCAGAAAACTGTATCGTAATATGAGTGGGAAAATAATGTGGAAGACCCCGAAGAGTTTGACAGTAACCTTTCCAAATCATTGTGTAATCACTATAGAAGGTTTCACAGAGACTCTTGCCAATGTTCAGAGCTGATAAACTTTGATGGAAATTAAGAGACTATTCGAAAACTAATTTCAGACCGTTAATTGCGGAAAAAATATCTGCACAAGAGATTCATGTGAACATCGCTTTATTTAAAAGAATAGAAAAAAAGCAACTGAGTTTCTTTAACAATACCCTTAAATCCAACATATCTGCAAAAAGGGTCAGATAAATCATCATTCGCATTCAGATCAACATTGCTTTGCGGTGATTACAGATCCGCGCTCATGTCCCATAATTGCTTCGTCTCTAATGATGAAATGGGATACAAGCTCATTTGCCCTCAGAGTAGTACCCAAAGTTGAACGTCAGTCCGGACATATTATACTGCACTGTTATTTCTACAGAGGTAAATTCCCCAAGTCTATTGCTAAGCTTCAAGCAGACTGCGAAAAAGTGTCAACAATAGCTTCGTAGAGAACCTCATCAAATTGGTTAGCTGAGCGGAAAATGTAATAATATCATCACTTGGTCGCACTACGCTCGGCCAAAAATGGATTCCATTTACATAGTGAATAGAAGCCGTTGAGCATGCCATTTAAGCCAAGAATATGGTACCACATTTAGCCGCAAAGGAATTTCCGCACCATGTATTGTAAACAAAAATTCTCAAATATATCTGTGGATTCCAGAAAGCCCCGAAGCATTGGCACAAATTGATCAACGGATCGAAAAGTTGATTGTATTTGATGCACTGAGCTCCACGGTTGCGTATGTTCAAGATGTTTGGAATAAGGTACGATTTATTTGCTTAAAATGTCGAGGACCCTTTATTGTTCGTACTGAGACATCTTATTGAGGAATTCATGAGTACTTTATAAGGAAGATTTGTCAAACTACTGACCTTAGAATTCCGAAAGTTTTCCTAGGTGTGAAACTGTAGCATTGCTCAAAAAGTAATTTTCCTCTCGAAATCTGCCTTTGCAGATAAAATGGTCTGAAAAACAAAAAAAACTAAAAAACGTCAACCGGGATTAATACATCTGCCGTGTAACAGAAAAAAACTCGTGACTCTTGAAAAAGTGAGAACGATGAAGTAATTACCTTATTCTAAACGCTTTGGCTCTGTAATAAATCTTCTCAATAGGAGTAGGCCTTAATTAAGCACTGCAGACTCGATACAAGGAAAAGCCATGGCTGATCCATCCACTTGGCATTACAATGCGGTAAAAAATGTTGTAAAGTACATACTCGAACCAAATAATTGGTCATTTTACTGAGAACGACAGGCGGCTCTCACGTAAAGACTAAGGTGGAAGTCTGGTGCGATGCGGACTGGGAACAGGACAAAGAAAGGTGACGTTCGAGATTTGGCCTTATTTTTATGATCGATGATAGCCATATAATGTGGAGCTAAAAACTTCAAACATGCGTGATATTATCTTCTGCTGAATCAGAGTTTATTTCAGAGTTTATTTCTTTGTTGACATGTATCAAATATTAAACAAATATGTTAAATGTTCTGGAAGAGTTAGGACTTATAAAACCTGCCTCCCGTTTATTCTAAAGACAGGCGTCGTTCTAATAGCCGGTCAGATGCGGATTTCAACCTGAAACGTGTCCGATATATGAAACGGGTAATTTACACGTTGTATGCATTCAGATCGTTTCCAAAACTATCAAATGAACTTCATATGAGCAGAGTAGAGCTAAACTGTTCAATAATATCCTAGCAAGATGCTTATTTAGAACAGACTTTAGACTGGACGAAAAAGCTGAACCAATGTCTCATAATTTTAAGGTCTGGGATTCAGTCTAGAGGGTGTCCGAAAAGAATGTGGTTTTGAAACGATTTATATGAAAGATAGCTGTAACATTTAGCTAACTATCACTCGAGAGCAAGGTCCTGGGCAAATTAGAGAGGTTGTAGATTTCTTCACAGTCGCGGTCCTTCGATATGACGACAGTCTAATAAACTTTAATTTTCTACACTGAACGAGTAAAGTGGTTGTCGCAAAAATGGAAACGATAATTTTTGGAATCCTCAAAGAACATTAAAAGCTTATTATCTCAAGAAAAAATGATATTTTTACTTAAAACTAAAATTCCTACGCATGATTTTCGCCACGTATTGTATCATTTAAGGTTACTTCCACAAATAATCACCATATATAGACTTTTAGATTCGTTAAATCCGTTAATCGGATTTTTATGACCTTATTGAAACACAAAATTCGTTGTAAAAACTCATTCGTGGTCCCTCAAGAACAAGGCAGGAATTTTTACATCTCTTTACAGCCATCATGCATGTACTTTGCCATTCCCACCCCATTTCTAAATCTCGCAATTCTCTTCCCAACACTGTCTGCTTATTTCTGTCAGGATCACATTACTTAAAGGTATAATTACGTTTTCAAACGAGAAAGAGCCTGAAAGATTTCCTAGTTTGGCATCTGTTCGAGATAGAAACACAAGAGCATCAAGTTAGGGTTGTGGAAAGGAAGATTTTGAGTCCGTGGAGAGTTTCGAGGAGTGAGTGGTCCCTTATTCATTCTATGAAATAAACGAGGTAGAAACAAACAAGGAAGGGCTTGATGATGAAAGAGAGGAAATTGAAGAGCCCAGGGGTGATGAAGGGGAAGTTAAAACGTGTCATTCGGGAAGGGAAGGAAACGAATTGTATGGCACATGCGGTACAAGCCATAAATCCTGGTGCAGGAACATTACTCGATCTATATTCCTTGCAAAAAGAGGTATCCATTTGAGAGGCACCTAGTAAAATCTACAGAGACTAAATGGGTTTTTGTGGCGTCTTGAGGTAAATGCTGTGGTAGGATATAGGGGATGAAAGTTGCTAGGAGTAAATTTCTTTCTTTTTGGAAAGTATCTTTTGTCGAGATACCTGCTTACACGAGAGGTCTTTTCCAGCATTTCTGATGCTTTCAGTGATTTCATCATGATATCAGTGTGCAAAAAGTCTTAGTGAACTGCCTGAGCAGCTGCCTACAGGAGATGGAAGGCAACTTTGGATTTAACTTCGAACTAGAAAATCATCACCTTTTCAGCATATAAGCGAGGCGGAAGGGCTTTTCCATTCACAAACGGACATTAGAGTTTATACGACAGGATTACTCATATGAGGACTACTTTTAGCACTTCATTATCAGTACAATGTTTTACCTTAACGAATTTCTTCTCCCTCCACATTAGCTCATGATTATGGATCGACAATTAAAATAAACTTTTCGATATTGATGACTTTGGTTAAGGCTTGAGAAATTTACCCCCGCAAACTTCCGCGCTTTGCAAGAATGTGTGAAAACGACTTCATTTCGGAAGGAAATGTACATCGCATTATGGTGAGGGTTTCAGAAACGAAGGAAAATATACAGTAAGATTTAATGGACTGTAACGTAACAAAAAAAAATGGTCGCAGTAAACTTTTTCGAGCTTAAAAAATGTACCATTCCAAAATTTAACGTTAACTGTTCTCATATGAGAACAAAGTGTGCCTCATATGAGGACAGTACTATGACGGATAGAAACTAAAGCAGCTATTTTGTATTCACTTCCACTCCTTCTGCTTGCGTTACACCGTCTATTGAAGCTTTTTTCGCTTGCAATAGCTGACAATTCGGTTAGTTAGGGGTTTCTTTTCCTTTGAAGTAATTTTTACAACGCTATTCTCTACTACACAGTACCGGAAATCTAATTAATAGGAAGCATTGTATGGACTGCTTTTTCTATTTAACCTTAGTGAATAATTTCACTACATTTAACCTTCAAATGGGTATCCTCTCTGGGTTAGGCGCAAAATTCGAAGAACAGATGATATCAATCCTTTATGGAGACCATCATCAGAGGAAGGCTCATACCTTTTTCAAGTTCAATTATTAAAGGTAAGTATCTGGATTCATGCGCAGTTCTTAGTAATTTGGCAGTCAAAGTGGCGGTGAGGGCGATAGAAACGTACGGAAAGGCAGATTGAGCTTGGATTTAAAAGCACTCTGCAGTAAATTTCTTGTACAATGCGTCATGCCTGATAGTATGCCTTAAATCTCCCCCTTAGGGACGTTTTAATTCCAATACCTGCGTCAAAATGCTGTTTTGGGGGGAGATTAGTTTCCTGAAAAGTTTTAGAATAAATACCACATCATTTGAATGAGTAAAAATTCTGAACCTTTTTCCAAAGGGGAGTGACAAATGTATTTTATGCATTGCCTCAAGTAAATAATGTGTTGTACAATACAGCCGTTGAAACTTTTATCGTTTCACCAAGAGAGAGTCTAGTAAATATGACTATATCTGATGTTTCAGTTACTTTCATATTGGATTTATTACAGTGTTTACTTATGTTTCTATCGATGATTACGATTAGTTTTGGGTATGAAATACTGGTACAATAGCAAATTACTTTTTGGAACTCCCGTGCAATAGATAATTCTTCTATTCAATACGGAATATCTTACTCTGCTTTTCCATTCTGCCAAAAAGGCAAAAATGAAATTTAATTCATTTCTCCATCATACAGTAGGCTAATAGAAGAGCAAGAAAACCCTAAAAGTAAATTAATTTTTGTATATTTAAGTATTGGTTGCCGTTTTTTGTTCTTTAGTTACATGTCTTCTATTTGAAGTTGAACTTATTATGGCTTCAAACCCTTCTTTCTAAAAAAGTTTAAATTCTATTGGTATTAGAATCAAGTTCTTACTGAAATATTGAAGCGCTATCAGCGCCTCCCGCAAATTCTCATGCACATGTTCACCACCATCGAAGAAGTTAAATAGATATTAGCCAGGTTACCTCTTACAGTACAAGGGCCCTGCCATTCCTACCAGTTTTTTCTCTTGAAAGTTCTGCAGCGCTTACTAGAATTTACCGATGCTTCACTGGAAACTGAGTTTTAGCAATATTGAAAAAAATTCTTCTGGATTTTGAAATAGGATTCAGCTACCATGGGACGATTCCTCTTGCCGCTGTGGGAAAAAATAAAGTTTATTTAATTGTTAAAGGTAAGCTGTTTGATACTAAGTCCACCTGTGTGGTAGTGTTACCTCAAACTTTTGAGTATTCCAATCAGCTACTCTCGCTACTCAATCAATAGCAGGTTAAATACGTACCGTTGCATTTGAGTGTGACTACCGCCTCCGCAGTTCTGCTTCTGCTAACCTTGGGATGCGCTCCCTCTTGGAATGCGTATAAATGCTCTTTTTACAAATATAAATATGGATTTATTATTTTGATATATCTATAATTAAATTCTCGGTCCGATGGGACAAGTGAATTAGGCCAAGGCGTTAGTGAAGCTGTACTGTAAGGCTTCTTTCAATTTTACTCAGAAGTCGACACTACTTAGAATAATGCAACATATAATAGTGCTCCTAGCTTTAAACGTTTATTTATTTCAAACGTCATAATTAATCGACCACGCATAATATTACCACATGAACTCGGTCACATTATCAAGTTACATCTCTACGCAAGATTTATACACAATTTGTAGTGAGATCGATTGCACGCCATGCTTCTGGTAAAGTGGCTCTTAAAAAATAAGAAGAATTTAGGAAGCGTCTGGTGGGGCTCTCATATTGTATGTATCTATACAAAAGATACATAGCACTCGTAAGTAGGGGTTGTATTAGGTGGCTGAATTCCTGATCTGACACTTCTAGCCGGGCGGACTTGAAAGAAGTTTGAAGGAGTAAAGGGACAATACAAAAACAGTTCTGCATCTCTGTGACATGTGAAGAGATCATGAGGTAAACAACGACAGTGATATTTTCCGAAAACTGAAAAGAGTTTTTTACAAGAATTGTAAAATCTGTTTTAATTGTTTCCGACTTGGTTCAGTATCATCTACCTGTTGGTAGAATAAAATGTCGTTAGCACCTGTAGGAATCTTTCATAAAAGTGGTTATCACGAAAATAAAAGTTGGAATATCTGGAATGAAGTTGGAACGAAACGAAAGACAAAAAAGAATAGATATGAGTCGGGTGACAGCTGGAAAATAATTCATGGAATATTTATTCCAAGTAGCCAGAGTCCAAATGGATGCTACTCTAGTCGCGGCAATACTAAGATATTACGTAGCTTGCTCAGATTGAATACTATTTCATATCATCACAGAGATGATATTTTTAGCGATTGTTTTTCACAAGAATCTGGAAATTGATAATTTATGCGCTTTAGAGACCCTTACTATGGGGAATGGTACGAAAAATTTACTGAGAATTAAATTCTCAGAACCAACTACCCTATAACGGATGTGTTGCAAGCGACAAGAGTGCTACCGAAATATAGTCGTGGGAACGATAAGAGGTAAATAAGGCCGGGACTCAAGAGACCGAGGTGTCTAAAGAAGGGGCACGGTCTACCAAATACGCTCAGTGACTAACATAAAGTAAATGCTTCCTAGGTTAGACGTTGAGTTTCAGTTTCGACGATTTGGGACTGTAGTTAACGTTTTCTCCAACCATGCTCGCTTTTCCCAAGAAATAGAATATTACTAGACTTATTTTGACTTTTTGACAAATCCTAATGCCTTAGTAGAAAATAATTAATTCTTTTAAAGGTGTTTAATTGAATTAGGTGGACTTATATGACCACAAGGAAGACAATACCAAGGTAAATGTCCAGGCGTCTCCTTTGGGGCTCCTTATCAGAGACCTGTAATTGAATTGAAACTTATCGAATATCTTAAATCTGGCACCTTCGAGAACGCAATCGTCTACTGTCTTATATTATTGCCAACCCGTCACAAAAAATCGTTTCATGAAGTTTCTATGATGCCGTAATGAAAATCATGCATATTCAAATGCAGTATCCAAATAAGTCTTCTTTCTGATATTTTCTGCTGTTAAATTTTAATACATATTAGGCCACTCAATATTTTCACTATAATTGATCTTAAATTCGCGCAGAGCATTGAATCATAACTTTAAATATGGATAAGACTAAAATATTTTTATACTTTTAGGCTACCTAACCAGATTTTACAGAAATACATTTTGTTACCATTTTAAAAAGAGATACCACGGTAACTTCATCGAAGGTTTCTTAATTCAAAATATTCTTGATTTTCACTCAAACGAGAGACCAGAACGGTTTGACGATTAAACTTCTATCGCTTCATTTCTTCTAAAGTTATTTTTCCATTAAAGGCCAATTAATTATTTATAACTTGGCCTCTATTGGGAAGATCCAGTACATACTTCTTTTCGGAATTCGGACTGATTGATTATAATTTTTCCTGCTTTCGATTCTTGTTTTTAATACTTTCCTATTTAGTCCATTTATTTAATTAAAATATCCAAACGCTGTCCTTTATATATATAACTACAAAATTTGTAGTTTCATTTATATATAGTTTTGAATTCCTAGAGAATGTTCTCTACATCCATACTCCATTTCGGATGGAAATTTATGGTAACATTTTACAAACTAATACTGGTGAGAGATGGTTTGAAGGTATACTTCCTGTTCTTGGGGTTTAAAAAAAACGTGGGCCAGAAAAAGTGCCTACTAAAGTTTACTACTGAATGAAAGGTAGATCAAAGTTAAAAGAGAAGCATAGACGAATAGAAAGGTTTATCATAGTCTAATGAAGCTTACTTCTTTTAAATATTTACTAACTGGACGATAAATAGAACAACATTGCCAGTATTTTTGACGAGATTTGGCATGTACAGCAGCTCTGAGCAGTAGATCATTGACGTAAAAATTGGAATACGTCAAGTTTATGCATACTATTCTTTTTCTTGTTAGATCATTTTCATACACATCAAACGCCAAAGATACGCGATGGTAGAGATGTATTTCTCAACAATTCAGAAACAATATAACGAAGTTACTGAACGACAGTGACAGAGAAATATATACAATTTAGACCTCGGAAAACTTTTTCTGCAAATCAGTAAAGGTCCACATATATTTTCATATCGGACCGACGTTTATCACTTACAGAACATACTCTAAAGTAGACGGCAATATTTACTTACTTTAGAATGAAATTCTATTCAAAATATGCTCTTTTTGACCAAGCCTAGATTCGGGCATTTATTTAAGGATTATCTGTAACTGGTGAATATATATCAGAGCATCAGTACTATTCTTGAAAAGAAAAAAATAGAGAGATGGACCTATACGAGAATTCGGATCAGAATCTGAGAAAGCGTTTTAATAATATTTAATAAAACAGAGAGAATATACCGCAGATCTCTGAGTCAGGAATATGTGGACAAAAATTTTATGCAGTTGTCGAAGACTCAAAGTTTCATGCCTGGAAAAATCGTTTGAAGCTGTAGAACTTTCAATGATGGTCAAAATCTCATTCTATTTCTTTTACAGCCATTTTTCTTTCCTATACTTTCAAAAGATTAAAACAAGATATTTTATGTACACCAAAACCTACCAAAGTCTGAGTTAGTGACAAACTAAAGTCGAATTGTTCTTTAGTTGATCTCAGAACCGATTAATAATTGAAACAGATTTCCTCCATTATAAAATGGTCTAAACATTTCACTTGTAATAGATGAGCCGCCGTCGTCTGCGGGCAGATAACTTCTATCCTGACAATGTTTCAAAAAATCAAGAAATCAGCATGAAATCAGTACAGACTTATACTCTAAAAATATTGAACGTTTTTGTAGCCACATTTTTACCCACGTGCACGTGGTACACGTTCGCAGACATTGATATAATTTAGCAATCATGTGCAAATATTTAGCAAAATAGAGCCATACTTCCCATATATCCTGAAATTTCTAGGCTTTATTGAAATTTTTGTAATAGAACCGAGCTCTTGAGCGAGAAAAAATCCTCGGGCTATGTTACGCTGTAAAGAAGAGAGTTACTTTTACTTGTGTTACTATATGAAGATATTGCTGATGCCTAAACACATGTAAAAAGAAACCATTCAAGCTAAAATAAATAAATAAATACATGGTGCCGCCCTTGGACCTATCATCAGTTCAAGGCAAAATTTATGTATCTATTACCGATCCGTTCGTCTCTTTGAATCAATTTGGGTGATGAAACACTTTTTAACGGAAAGTAAACGCAGTAGCAGCGATTCCGTGACGTAGAAAGAATATTGTCGGAGCTCGCCTCAAATTTTCGTGCAAAATATTTGATAATGATTCCTACTTCGTATCACTATTTTCAATACTTACGTAGACTTCTAGGACATCTCTGCCCGAAATAATGTTCATGAATTTGCATTTTAACAAAAGCTATGAGTTATCAGCTAGGACAGGAAAATCCTGGAATCAAAATTTATTCAAAACGGAAGACTAATAATTTTCTTCGAGATATGCTTATCTGTATGAGAAGTCAGTTACCTATCTTCAGTTTTATGAACCCTTTATGAGGGCTTTTTTGTTTCGAACATAATAATTGCTTTGACCAGGTGAAGAAAGATACTAAATATAGTCTATTAGCAAGAATGATTCAGAATTCGAATAGTGCAATACAAAAGTCCTCATGACGCGCTTTCACTTTTTGTAGCGCTTGTAGCTGATATCTCCTTCAAGTTAATCGAAGCTATCTGGACTAGACTCCTTTTTCAAATTTGCCTTTTTGGACAAGCAGGGACCCGCGACATCATTTTGAAACGTAAGCGTCATAGTGAACACTTGAAATAGAATTTCAGTACGCAGAATGAACTAACTTTCGAATTAACCTACGTACTCTGGCAGAATACACTAAATTTCGAATTATTTACGTCCCTTAATCCTCTAAAACCTTTAAGATCTGCATATGTACATATAGATTCGAAAGAGTTGGCAATAAGTGTTTCTCCAGGAATCAAACTCAACAAAAGGGCGATCAAATTCTATGCAGGTATCCAGCGATATAATTTATTTAGAAGTATTAGTTAAGCGATGGAGTATAATCTTCTCATGAGGAGAGACGTAGTCTTTATATCGCTAACATTTCATGTGAACGAAAACATGATTTACTTGTATCCCATAGGGACAAACATAGCACGGGTATAGACGCATTAATACCTAGGAAAAAATGAAATGCTTCACTAGTATTTTAACAATGTGACTCACTCGAAGAGTAAATGAGTTTAGAGAAGAGGAGTGTGACATACAAAATCATCGTTTCGCGGAGCAAAATAAAAGAAAAACAAATGATAAAGAAGTGCGTTTAAAATAGGTTACGTAAACGTACAAGCGAAGAACTACTACTTACTACGAGCAAAATATTATAAACTGAGTACACTAAAAAACATAAACATGTTTTGAAAGCTCAGCATAAGAATTCCATGTATGTTCCGTAGGCTAAATATATCGCGAACTTGTATAGATGTAGTTCTAAGTACAGAAATTCTAAAATAGTTTCAGAAATTCTACTGCTGAAGATATCGAAAAAAGATGCGCGTTGCAGCATAAAAAATTATAGAATAAGGCCAGAAACTGCCTTGCGTAGTGAAATTTCCTTCCGTTATTTTTATTATTTTTTCACAGAAATACGCAGATATACTGTCACCTCTTCAGATTGTAACATCAACATGTGGAGTTGTTAAGTAAAGCGTTATAATTTAGAGATATTTCGTTGAACCAAACAAAATATTCGTTTGGGTCGCTGTAATGTCAGTAAAGGACTTTCTGAAACATTTACATTATCATGCATTTGGCGCGGTACTATGTCACATATATAATGAGGATAAGAAACACGAAGTATGCTTCTCAAATCAAAAAATGGTTTAAAAAAAGAGCAGGCCCGCGAGTTGGTTGAAGGGAGGCCTTGAGAAAGAAGTAGTTCTTCTAAAATACACGATAAAAGACAAAGTGGGGACATTTGAACTAGAAAATCTCTTTGAATTCTCTGATCTCCTAATAAAATGCTTTGCGTTATATATGTCGGATAGACAATACATTTGTGCTGAATTGGGTTATTTACAAAATAATTCCGCGAGGTGAAAGCTTCCTTATATTTTATGAGTATTATTCAGAATAGTTTAAGTGTATACTTGGGCATAATTATGACTAGAGACATTGTAATCATTAGAAGCTCTTAACATTTTACTTCAGGTACATGGAACTTGAAATGCTTCCAGAAAACTGGGGTCGTGCTCCTTATGCGCCAAATTGCCTTCCTTCTCAGTTCCTCTGCATAAAATCCGTTTTCTTTTATTCGACTATATTTCCATTCTTCGTAAAATTTTTCTTTTTATATATGTATAGTTTCATATTTTCCAGTTATTTGTTTGCTATTCTCTGTTTATTATAACTCCTCGGATTCTAAGTATCTTTATTCATAAATGATCGTTTTACATAATGTTTCCAATAGTTTCCATTCCAAAAACAATTATTGATCTTTCGATTCAGTAGATGTATAAATTGAAAATTCCTAGTGCTACTTAAATCTATTGGGTCCTGGAAACGGTATGTTTGGTCTTTCAAAACCACTTTGACAGTTTACAGCTCTATAATGCCAATATACTCGTAATTGGCTCTTCCCGTTCGATTTTCAAATCTTCCCCTTCTCTTTTCCTCAATTTCTCTCATTTATTTCCCCCTTTTCTAGCTGAGAGCTAGTCTATTCATATTTCTTACAAGAAAATTACTGAAGAAACTTTTCTTTCTACATCCCATAAAGACCGAAGAAAAAAAGGGACAGCTGAGACCAGGAAATTAGTATGCTGACCCGTTGAAAAACGTTAACCACAGTGGTTAACATATTCAACAGATCCGCGGGAGTGACCCGGGGAAAGGGTGACTCGGTAAATAATCTGATATGTATAGGAAGAATAGAATAGCTTAAAAGAGTACGTTTCTTAAGGGCTTGAGGGTGACCTTTATTAAACAGGACATAAATGAATGAAATGAATGGAATATAAGGTGCTGGTTATGTATCCAGTTGGAGGGATAAAAGATGAACCGTTTTGTTGCAGGAAGAGAAGCACAATAAGCATCCATTACGACTATGTGCCGGAATAAAATAGGTACTTACAAGTGTCCAAAAGATGTTCTATGTTCTGATAAAGAGAATATTTGTTTTAAGGAATAGATTTTAGCTTCTGTCACGTGTCCTTTGTCTATGTATAACCTTCCACATAAATTCTCGTCCTGAATGTTCTTTTGCTTTAGTACTTTAATGACAGAAGTACGAAGAAACAGAGAGTTTGCTGCGCAGAAGAAAAAAAAGTATAGAGAGAAGTGGAAGGGAAAACAATACCAGGTCGTAGAGAAAGTATCTGCATTTCTTCGGTTGACAAGCATCAAAGCGCAGGGTAAACGGCACGTTTTCTCACTAGTATAACTTTGTTTCTTTCAATGGCGTCGGCCTTCTTTTCAGAACATGACTCCTTCGAAAGTTTTGGGAAACAGGCAATTGTCATTAATTGTTCCAGGAAATACTTTTTTGTCCCGACCACCTCATTTGGTTCAATTTGTTCATTTATAATCCTCATCATATCTACTCTTGTGAAATTTTTCCCACTAACAGGTATTAATACTCAGACTGTAAAATAATCCATATAGAGCGCAAAACATCAGAGAGATGTCGGAAAAAGATACTTGTAAAGTAATAAAATACAGGCATCAACATTAAAGGCACTATCATATAATAGATTAGGTTCATGCGGCGCACAGAAACACAGAAAAATATTTACTATAAAAAAGCGAATGACTTACTTATTGCTCTCGTGTTCTCCCACATATATAATATAAATATACTTATAATTCTAGTGACTACGTACCGTATAATGTTGTAAAGTCGGTCCACAGGTGGGGTTGCGGAAGGTTCTCTCAGTGGACGTTCAACCTCATGCTGCGGTACTGCACCGCCCAAAACGCTCTCCCAGTGCAGAGCTTCGGTCTTTTTTGGTTTTAGTGGCCTTCTGGAGACCCTCTTTAGGTCATTATTCGATGTTTCTTCAATACATTCTGCTTTCACATTATATACGGGCAGAATATATAGAAATCCAATAGCGAGTAGGGACTAAAATGTATACTCCATGTCTGGAACAAGATTATAACTATTGTTGCTATATCCCCAATTTTAATATACAGGTAGGTCTAAGATAACTAACATGTTTTCCAACGACATTAAAGTATGCGTTTGCACAAATCTTCTGGTTGAGCTCCGCCTTATTATCCCACACTGAAGTGCTACAGGGCTTCCATAAATTCTAAGCCTGCATCAGAAATCTCCCATTTGATACTAAAAACCCCTAATAGCAAAATGTCGTCTTTTATAGAGAGGGAATATTATTCATAATCCTTATAATGGGTAACATGTTAATAAAAATGGTAGTATATCGTAAATTTTGTCATCTTCTCCCGTCAAATAACCAATCAGTTCTCCTTTTCTTCTTACAACTATTCCGAAAATCACATAGCTTGTGTACTAGAGCTTATATTGAGAAAACTTTGTTTCCAATTAGACAGAGATATTTTAGATGTTCATAGAACGGATAGTGGCGTCGCATATGAAAAGCCAACGTCGATCTCTTCTCAAATCTTAAAGAAAAATCTTTAATTGGATGCATTTCATTGATATAACGCATGGACTAGACTACTTTGTACGAAACGCGGGCCACTTCAAAGTACGCTATTAAATCTTTACGCAAACGAAAGATAAATTTGATCTGAGAGCGAGTAACAGCGGTTTGTCAATTGAACCCCTCATTTGCAGTCAACACACCTTGCGAGTTTTCGAGATATGTCTCCTTCTGCGGTACTGCTAACCCGCAAAAATTTCGACTAAGGTCGGTGTGGGCATCGGAATACTCCCCTGAGCCTCCTTTTACGGTATTAATTGCTTCACTAACCTTTTCTGAGATAAAAATTAATTAAGAAAAATTACAGAAAGGATCAATCAATAGTAAACTTTTTGTTAGCAAAATGGATACCTTATTTCCAACCAAAAAAAATGTGGGCTGCGCCAAAAGCTAATTACAATGGTAAATCACAAGGCATTGGTACAATTAATCATCATTTAAACTACATTGAAATCAGAGCACTTATTATTTGAGTTTATACAGGTTTAAGTTTAAAAAATAAATGAGCCATCGCATGGCCAAAGGGAACTGAACATTTCCAAAATAATTTATTCAGATCAGCACCTCATCCACTTTGGGATAAGTGCCAATAGCTCCCGGATTTTTTCCCATGGGCTACGCATCTCTGCTGCGCATCACTGTTTTACAGATCGTTTTAAATCGCTAGTGTTCAAACGATAGAACTACGGGATAATAACCAGAGCCAACTCATCAATGAAATCGTACGAAATGAGAACATATGGTTAGTAAAATGTAGTGCGACGTGAGAGTTAGTTAACTTACGTCAGTGTTAAAATGAGATTTTTGCTCAGGGTATCATGAAATTCTGATAACATTTCGTAGTTCTTAGATTGATTTTAGGCACGATTTTTAGAGAAAATACAATTCGAACATTCCGATAGTTTCTGTAGATTGAAAATTTTACTTTTGATTACACACATTTTGTACTAAACGAAAACCCGTATGCTTCCAATTTCGGTTTGTCCAACTTTTTGATACATTACGAGAAGAGTTGTAAGTCTAATTTTTACGGCTTTTTTGAATAATATAATACTTTCATCAAATGAAACTGTTCTCGAAAAACAATTCATATGTCAGCAAAAAATACATGGATAAATTCAAAAAGCAAATAGCTCCAGATTCATGCGGCTCAAGCTTTTGCCATATTCAATACTTAATTTCGATTCCTATACCATTTCAAGAAATCCTTTTTGTAACCAGTTTTTGATCAAGCTGTTACATAATTCTCCCGTAATAAATGCAAAATTTCTTCACAGATATGATTTCAGAAACACATCTTCATATTTACATACAGTTATTTTGGCTTGACCGTGAGACGATATCTACGCTCCGGTACAAATATACTGCGTACTTACCCACATATCCACCACAGTAAATTAGCCCCAATTTCCATTTCGGGGTCGGGTATGTTGAACTTGAATAAATGACTACAACTTTCTTGAGATCAAAAAATTTCAGATAGTACTCTTGCTATGTTACAAATATCTTGATTAGGTATTTTACTATTCAAAGATCTCTTTCCTCTCTTTTCCTCGAATATTATGAATATATAAGACCCTTCTAGACTAAGTCCGGGGCGGCCGAGCATACTTTCGCCTTTAAAGTTTCAAATGGAATATTCGCAACTTTTCATATTCTAATGTGTGAGAATATTGAGCAATCATCTTCATTCACTCGTAAATCTCTTTTTTCCCCTTTATTGCTAACTTTCGGAAATTGCAGTACAATTTATCGTCCTACTCTATGGTCACCCTTCGCGTACAAAATATCAATTCATCGTCAGCTCAAATAGTTTTCATTTTCAGTTTGTCGTCTCTATTCTTCCGTTTTTTCGTATCCAGTGCTGCCTGAAAGAATGTTAGATTTATGTTGAAATGGGTGGGAAAGAAAACCCCACAAAGGATACATATTTTTCGAGATTGATATAAAAAACATCAATCAGTCATGCAACGGTAAAAACTTTAACTTCGGAAAACTTCTTATTTCTGTCCTAAACCAATTTTAAAATGGGGACAAAATTCAATTCAGAATATTTCAACATATTTTCTCGTGGCATTAAAAAGAGAATATATAGCGGAGACACTATGCTGTAAAATAGTATTATATCTCGCTGAAGAAACCTTTGGCATTCCGGATAAAATTTCGTTTGACTAGTTAGTATTTCAAACTAATTCAAGTTTAACCGTAATTTTTCGGGGGCTACTGCACAAAAAATCTGGAGTACTGATTTATTTCAAATTACATTATAACGAGAAAAATTAGGGGTTTTCATTTGTGTAGAAATTGTTTAGTCTATGTTCCAAAGCGCATCAAATAATTTCTACGAGTGATCGGTATGGGGGAACCAAGAAATGGAATAAATCCGGTTCTTAGTGCAGAATCTTTTAGGCGTGTGTTTGGGTCCTTTTTATTTCTTGAAGTACTATTAATTTATCAAAAAAAATATGAATGCAATTGGAAAATTTTCAGGAAATCCTTTTTGGCTACAAATAAAGTTGTAAAGTCCCATTAACTTAAAAGTTTACTTATGCTGATAAAAATGCTTATGAAATGATCAAAAGTAAGACAAAAGTAAGAGCCTTGAAAATTTACCGTGCAAATAGAATAAAATGTAAGGTATAAATTGTCGTTTCTATTATAATCATCACTTCGAAACGTATATTATGTAAATAGGCATGATTTATATATTTCCCTTTTCCCTGATTGGGGTTTTCGAATAGATATGAATACTTATATAATTTACAAATTTATGGAGTATATCAAAATAAACCAAAATTGTTCCCACGAATCGAACAGTTAGCTCATCTCTAAGTCTACTATTGGTTTTGACCTTTAAAGGTGGAAAGTATTGCTTAAATACCACCTTCAGAAGGTGGTCGAAATTTTTTTCACCATGCCTAGTGTCACAAGAGCTGATCTACGCATTGCTTATCAATAATGGATGTTTCGCCAGAAAAATATCCATAAAAAATATATATGTACTACTACGGGTACAATTAAGTGATTTTGGCTACGTTTTTTACATAAAGTTTTACTCGTTTACGGGAAAGGATTCTCGTTTACGGGAAAGGATTCTCGTTTACGGGAAAGGATTCATTTCCCTTGGGATACCAATATCATATATCACTCACCACAAGAACCTACTTGTCACCTTTTTGTATCTTATTAGACTTTGCTAAATTAGAAATCTAGCCTATGTTTCTCAAAACAAAAACATAGACCTACATAGATTTAATCTTGAGTCTTTCTAAGCTGTTCAACAATAAAGCTTCTTGAAAGAGGAGTTCTTAAATATTATTACAGCTTAAGATCTTTTCTTTTCGTTGAGTAGATTTTTAACTCTATTTTATTTTTCAATTTTTCAAAAGTGGATATGATTTAAATATCCTTTAATGGAATATAAACTTAATGACGAAAAGATTTAGGATATATCTGTATTTCTATTATTTTACTGTTAGCTGTACAAAACATTCGCTCTGTAAACACTCCAGTAAAGAACTAATTCGCACACAGCCAATGAAAATGATAACTACTCCTTCCCAATATTTTGCATAGGGTCTTTGCCCTCCTTTTAAAACTGATCTTATAAATGATTACTTGATAAGAAGTTTTTCTGCTGAAAGCATTGATTTATGGCAATACTGAAAAATTGAAATTACGAACGATATAATTTGAATTATTTATTCATTTATATGTCCCACTCAAATGGAAAAATTTTCTTTGTGACTACTTCTTGTTGCAAACATGAACATTACATCATTATCAATCTTATTAGCTTATAAACGTTTTTTCTTGTCACTTCTAAACAATCGAAAGGTATTAAACTTTGAACTGTATTCAGATAAACAGTTCTTTCCTTCTGTCTATTTTAAAAATATTTTAAGTGACCGAATACGCAGATGAAAGGATTTTAGGTTTTACGGTATCACTCTTGAAATATAATTAAAATGACTGTTTATTACGTTAAAGATGAATGTTTTGAGTAGTCTCTTCAATTGTTTCGATTTCTAATTGGTTTTTAGGAAAAGAATTAGCAACAGTTATTTTCTAGTATTACAACTTTGAAAGAGAAGAAATTATATCAGATGGAGCTTAAAATGTCTAAAAATGAGCTTACAAAGGGCAGTTTATTACCATTTTTCTCCAGTGGACACATGTAAGTGATGCATGTTCAGGTCCTTTGATGATGATTTTCAGCTTCTTGAAGAATCATATTTGCTTACGCAGGCTTTTCACTCCATTCAAAAGTGCAAATAAAATCTCGTAAAATTTCAAAACTGATGCAGAAGAATCACGTTGAAGGGAAAACCGCAATAAGATCCTCTCAACATAAGTATTTATTCACACACGCCAAAAGGGCCAACTGCCAACATTAGTCAAAGTACAAAAATATTTTTTTAATTTTTTTAAAATCATTTTTTCAACTCATACAGGCCCTATTCATTCTTTTTTACGACTCAAAATCATAGAAATCATTTTTTGGAATATTTAGTTTCTTTTACCTCTCTTCAGAGCGCTATATTCAAGTTCTTCCCTTTTTAACGATTCCAAAATAGTAATGACATATAAAATTTCCACTTTTTTCTCTACGAAAGGATTTGGAAACCCAGGTGAAATCTCTCAAATATTAAATTTTACAAGCTAGTACTCACCCGCTCATTGATCATCAATGTTGGCATATTCCTGCAGGTCGCGTTCCTCGCCATCCTACTTTACCAAATGCAATAAATAATACTCCCCAGGGTTTCCCATTTCATCCTTTTGGCTTTCAGCATCTTATGTAAGCCCCTTTTACTGCTAAAACTAGTTTTTTTATGTATCTTGGTATTATTTTCGAGTCTTTCGCAACATGATATGTACAGAGGTTAGTCATTTTTTTGAAAGAACAGGGATCTGAACTGCGGAATGGATGAATGTATTGATAAATGATTTGAAAACTGTATGATTCTTTTAAAGTGCTTTAAAGTGAAGAATCTTTTCGATTTTTCAATACTCTGGTCGAATAAGACTGTATATCCACACGCTCAGTTCTTAAATTGTGTCATATGTGGGCCAATAAAAAACATTTATTTGAATGAATTTCGAAACGAAGTTTGGAGAACGACTTGTATCACTAATTGAGAAGTTTCGCCTCGAAAAGCTGAAAAATAGGTAAAAATAGGAACACAGTGCATTTGGTATCATAGAGAAATTTAACATTAGTAATGGCTTCTGTGGAAATGTTTGAGATTATTATTTTATTTCGGAATATCCTAGACATGTATGTAGATATGTAAAATGCAGAAAGTTTCACTAGGTTCTTATCAATACAATTGAAAAAATGTGGGTTTTTTTTGGTGCTTCTGTTGTTAAAGTAAATTCGAGTCTATCTGGAAACAATATGGAAAGCTAAAATCAACTAAAGCAGCATGCAGAGCAGGGAAGAGAAAGAGTTTATGGAGTGGTCATAGACTCCGCCACATTACAGAGTTTATTGGTAATTTCACACTTTGTTCCACTCGTAGTAAACTAACTCAAACGTTCCACTTTGGAGTTGAAGCATGTCTCCAACCGTGTGATAACATCCTAAATGGCACCGAATGGCTCATCATTTGTCTGTAGGAACCTTACAGTATATACCGAACTTGCGTCGTCATACACTGGAAAACATTTCTTGCACCAACCAGAGATTTGTGTCGGAACAATCCGAAAAAAAATGAACAAATGCTAAGCCAATACGCTTTGTAGATCTTCCATTACTCTCCTTACGTGTTGATCTGATTGCAATGCCTTTCATACAACGATCACAAGGAAGAAAATGTTTTTAAACCTTAATTTCAACTCCATTCAACAACGGGATTGTCCTCGTGATAAAAATCTTACTGAAATGACTTATAGGGTTACAAAATAGAGAAAAGAAATGGTAAGACTCAACTATCCCAAACAGGATGTGTTGCAAGCGAAAAAAGTACTACCGTAGTATAGTTGAGCGTACAGAAAGAAACTTGAAATGACAAAGGTTGAAAGTGCTACATACGAGTATAAAAGAGGGCGAGTCTACCGCTTATGCTCTGAGGCCAGCGTAGCAAAAACCTTTCTCGTGACTTAAGTTCACTTTCAACTTTCAAACTACTTGGGACTTGACTTGAAGTTGTCTACCAATTTTCTCGAACTCTCCAAGAGGAAGCAGCAGATTCAGCTTATATAGACAAATGGCTGCATCTCAAGCTCAAACATAACTATAACAGATACTAGATAAGACCTACAGACATTTTGTGTGGATAATATTCTCTAACAAAAGATATTTTAAACACACACAATCGATAAGGTCTTCTCATTTACCACAATCGATAAGGTCTTCTCATTTACCATACTATAGATCAGTCCCAAACAACTAATTCATAATATCCATGCTAACCAATCAGTCCCCACAAATATTCGGTAACAGCTTACAATTCTCTATTTACTCCGAGGAGATATTTAGACACCTAAAGATTCCCTTATCCAGTTCAAGCTTCGGGACTACCTAGTCCATACTGTCTAGCCCACGCCCCTTTTCACGGTTCTGAATCGGTTCCATTGTGTCCTTTGACTCAGTAAGTCCTTTTCATCGCACTTGTTCTTTGAGCTTGCCATCGTATCTTCTTCAATTAGTTTCATCAAGCGAGCCACCGGCATACCAGTTTCAGACGATAGAACGTGCGATGTTATGGCTTTCGCGTTCAGCGAACTTTCTGCGTAAAACTTCAGGCGAGAGCCATGCCCCTCTTGTAACGAGCCGTTGCGAGGTCTTGAACTTGAAAGACGTAATCTGATAATGGATTTACTACGCGGCGTGGGCCTTTCCACCGAAGTGAAAGCTTTTCACCAGCTGTAAACTCTTCTCGAGCTACCAAAACATAGTCCCCTACACTGAAGTTAGCATGTTTCCGAGACAATGCAGCTTCTCGAGCAGCACGACGGTTGTCGGTAAGAGTCTTTTCTACGAAAGGGTTTAAGTCCGCGACGGCCTGCTGTAAAACAGACTTGTTCATCGATCGTTCCTTCTGTACATCTGTCATCGTCACAGCTGCACCTGTATTGCTGCTGATGAATGTCTTGATTGGTGGAGTCGACTCTAGTCCCATAAATGCTCTCAATGGTGGCACTTTTCCGCGCTGGGGTAATGGCGCGTTTTTCAACGCACTTCGCACGAGAGGCAACATGTCGGGCTACCCTGTTGTGTGCAGTTGTAGTTCTGATAGTACTGCACGAAATGTCCGAACGAGTTCATTGCCTAGCCGCTCGACGGCTCCATTACTCCACGGGTAGTAGGGTAGTGTAAAGTGGTGCGGGGTCTTGAGACCCTTTAAGACTAAAAGTACGGTTTCGTTTTGGAAATGTGTCGGACCATCCGACACGAGTCCTTTCGGTACTCCGAACGCAGCGCACCAGTCCACAAGTTCTCGGGTAGCGTTCTCTGCAACTGTGTCCGGGAAGGCAAAAAACCACGAGTAGCATGAATGGTATTCTCTGACCATTAGGACGTACTTGCTTCCATCTGAACTTTATATTATCAAACTGTAAAAGGTCATTGGGCGTCATGCCAGGCACAGACGGTCCGAAGGGGCGGTATAATTTGTCCCCCCAACTGTCGACAGACAGTGAATACAAGCGCGCGCGAAGGACCGGACGTCCGATGTCATCGTTGACCCAAAGTGTGATTGGCGCAGAGTCCGCTCTGTTGAGTCACGCCCGCGATGCCCAGCAGGGCCAGTGTGAGCTATGACACATAAACGAAGCTGTAAATCATCGCAAGGGTCTGGGATCCATATTGACCCAGCCGGGTTGACCCACAGTCCGTCACGCTGTTCTAGATGTGGAGAAGTCTTTCAGATGTATGGAGGCTTTGTTCTTCAGCTATTTCATACAATGACGGCCAATCAAAGTCCTCGGACGACACAAACAGCAGCTCAGGAATGTGAACCAGACGACGGACCGTGCGCGGAGCAGACCAGTGGCCCAAAAGATCGGCCCAGATATTCTCCTTGGCTTTGATATGAATAAAAGTAAAATTGTAAAACGAACGGCGCACAGCACAGCGAAAAAAATTCGTAGGGAGGTTTGTGAAAGATCTTGCATCACTGAAAGTGGGTAAAAGATAAAAAGCAAGTTATTGTTGTCAGTATAGAGGTCGAGCCGGTCACCTCTGGCAGCAAGCCAATGCCTCCGATGCACTGCAGCCGTGACGGCATAAGCCTCTTTCTCTAATACAGACCACTCCAATTGAGGAGAGCTGAAACTGCCAGAAAGAAAACCGAGAGTCTCATGAGACTGTTCCGCGTGGGCTTAGCGAAGTCAGATCGCGGATTTTGTGTTACGATACCGGACCAGAAAGTATCTGAAGTGTCTGTGTAAATGCACAAACGCTTCTGGATATCTCGATGTGCAAGCTTAACCTGTTCGACAAGAGCGGCTTTACAAGCGCAAAAGGCAGCCGCTCGAACGATCCCCAGTCCAGTGCGGCGAGAGATATGCGGCTAGTGTCTATACGACCATGCTCTGTCCTCATATGAGGACAGTTTCCGTTACATTTTGGAAAGGTAAATGTTTTGGAAGGCCGAAATTTTAACTGGAAAACAGGTTTTTCATGTTGAGTTACAGTAGAGCGGCTTTACAAGCGCAAAAGGCAGCCGCTCGAACGATCCCCAGTCCAGTGCGGCGAGAGATATGCGGCTAGTGTCTATACGACCATGCTCTGTCCTCATATGAGGACAGTTTCCGTTACATTTTGGAAAGGTAAATGTTTTGGAAGGCCGAAATTTTAACTGGAAAACAGGTTTTTCATGTTGAGTTACAGTACAGTAATTTTTACTGTACGTGCGCCCTCGTTTCTGAAACCCCCACGATAATACGAACTATTTTTCCTTCCGAAACGTAGTCGTTTTCACAACTTCTTGCGAAGAGCGGAAGCTGGTGAGGGAAATTGCTCTAGGCTTAACCGCGGTCAATAATCTTGAAAAGTTTGTTTTGATCGGCCATCTACACTCATGAACTAATGCGGAGGGACAAGAAATGCGTTGAGGTAAAAAAGAATTGTATTGAAAAAAAAGGGCTAAAAGTTGTCCTCATATGAGGACAACGGTCCAATAGACACTAGCCGCTTGTTTAGTGCGCTGGCCTTCGCGGTCGTATACGCGTTCCAGGAAAGAACGCATGGGTCGATGAGCGTGGCAAAGTTCGGGATTCCGTGCTTTATCCATTGCATGGAACAGAAGAACTGCTGCAAATGTGCACCAGTCGTGGGCTCCTCCATAGAAACGAGACCATCCATGTGCCAGGGGTCAAAAACAAAGCATTTGGAGAGATAATACGGCCGCAGCATCGAATAGACGTCGCGAACAAAAGGCTTTTTGCCGGATGCAACTTGATGTTGTATTCAACGCAGAACTTGACCAATTTCTGTATGATCGCTAGTAATTCCTTGATCGTTTTAGCGAAAACCAGTAAGTCTTCGAGTCAATAGATGAGATTGGACCGGTTTGACGAGGGTAAAATGCCAGCGGGGCACGATTGGAGATACGTAACCGCATTTGTCGTCCCGTGTAAAACTCGTCTCGGGGTGTATATTATATCGGGTGTTATGAAGGACTGGCACTCTTGCAATAACTCCTCTAAAGGAAACTGCCAATAGCCATGGGACAGGTCGAACGTGGCGTATACAGTCGAGCCAGCCAGCTTGGTGAGCTGTTGCTCCACGTTCGTCATGGGGTATTGGTGCTGTATGGTGTACTTGTTGACCGGGCGGAGGTCTACGGTGAAGCGGAACTTTGCAGGTCCTGGCTTCGGAACGATCAATGGAGTGCTCGCCCACGCTGAGGTCGGGTTCGAGTACATGATACCGCAGCGAACTAAGTTCACGACAAAGCGTTCCAGGAAGTCCTTCTGGTCCTGTAAATAGTTGAGAAGCCGCACAAGGATGGGACGGGAATTGGGGGCAAAGTTAATCTTGAGGGGTTTAACTTGAGCTGAAGGTTTTGCAGAAAAACCCGCGCGGAAGATATCTAAATTGGCGGTGACTATATCCGCGGCGTTCTGGCTTCGGGATTTGTCATCCCATTTTTCGTGCGTCCTCGTCAAGGCCTGTGGTGGCACAACGGACCTCGTGCTGATCTCTGTTAATCGTGTCAAGAAGGGAGGGTAGGGGAACGGGTCAGGGTCGTTACATGCGTTGTAGTAGTCCACGAGCGGTCGTGCATCGGCCGAAGACATATGTAGTGAAGATTTTTCGTGCACTACACGGGTCAGAAGGGCAACCATCATGCGGTTGACTCTTCCAGAACGGCTGGAAGTGGTAGGGTTACCTACTACAGAACAGTCGGCGCGATCCAGAGCAGCACGGATAGCCTCCAGGAGTGTCTTTTTGTCTACTTTTAGATGACGGAGAACATATAGACAAATCAGTACGTCTTCGCAGGCGCGTTCATCATCAGCCACTAAGTATGTGACGTTTACTTGTGCCAGCTGACCTGCCATGAGATGCAGGACGGTACGCGGGGAAGTCCAAGAACGCGAGAACTTAACAGACTCGGCACTTTCACCTGAGCGGATAGCAACCTGTAGACTGACCGGTTCAATTGCTGTCAGCTTCCCGATACATTTTAGGGCAGCAGCTTCAGCGAGCTTGGGAGAGACGATGCTGTCGTCGCTACAATCATCTCAACGTCCTGTACACTTGTGCGAGGTGATTCCGTCCGAGATGGTCATGGGGCATGGTGGGGAGTCCAGTAAAATAGTGGGTGACTGACTGCTGTTCCCCAGACGGCCAGTTGTTCCAATAGTCTGTCCCTTGTCCTTGCCGGATTTGTCGTTAGCGGCAGCAATCTGTGTGCCTCCAAGGGCCATCTTTGGCCTTCTCACCCGCATGAGCGGCCCGTAGCTTCAATTTTTCGGCCTCTGGACATTCTTCGCAGTCATCAAGCGAATGTTTGGTGCCCTTCGACTGACACGTTTGATAGAGGCACAGCGGTGTGGGCTTTTTATCTCGTTTATCGGACTTTCCATCGGCTTTTTGACTGTGGTTGGGGAATGAGTTCTTTTGTTGCCCTCACGGCTACTACTAGTATTCATTGGAGGAATTTTGCTGCTTCGGCGCTGAGCCAACGTCAATGAGTTGGAATGCCTTCGATACTTCAACGGAGTGCTTCATGAACCCCGTGTAGTCCCGGAAGGGAAGCCGCATCTGTCTTGTTGAGTCTTGGATGATCCACTGAATTCGGTACTATCGACGGGTGCCTGGTTGTGACGGCGGTTGACTGCAAATCGTTCACCATCAGTCTTATCACAAAGTGGAAGTGAGCTTCAGAAAGAATGATCGAATGGTACAACCAACGCACGAGCGTTGACAGTGATCACGGTAACCGGTCGGCGAATGAGGTTGGTGTTCAATACCCCTTTTCCCGATGGGGGGAATTGGGTTGGTTTACTGTGAGTAATGGAAAGGTTAGGAGTCCTCTGTACTTGTAATGAAACCATTGGCAGGAGGTGATTTACTGAAACAACCCCGAAGTGAGTTTAAGAGTATTCGAAGCTAGGTCCCGTGACATACAGAACTTGTGCCACCAACGATAACGGCGGCGATGCAGTGTCAACCACGTAGACTGAGCAGTACTGATCTGAAAGGCTGATCCCAATTAATCTAAATGATCGATTCTGTATATTGGCACTGTACGATACAGTACACGTGCTACAATTATGGAACATTTGCTGTAAGCGGACCGCATCCCGATAATCCTCTTGGACACCTATGCTATCATTGCATGGAGGTGACTTATTGTCGCAGGAGAACTTAGGCCTTGACAGCAAGTTAAATTGGGTTGCTGGACACATAACGAAGAATAAATGGGCTGCAACCTGGAATCGAACTATTCGGTAACACGAAGATGAGTTGCAAGACAAGTTACGTAGTCACCCGTAGGATCTCCTCGTGTTTGGCTTTATTCACTAAGCATACGTAGACCTTAAGTAGCAAAACATAGAGCAGCAAAAACAAGGAATACAGGCTAGCGCACATGTAAAGACATAAAAGAATGAAACTACATGAAACAAGATAAAGAAGACGTTTGCTTCATGAAGCAACCGGCTAACAAGTAGATAAAGCGAAATCAAATGACCCGGTCGCCATATTCATAAAGGGGAAAGGTTGGTAGTCATAAAGTTCATCACGAGATTTAGATAGACATATAGTAAGGAGTGAAACATATATATGTCCTACTCTCTGTAATCAGAGCCATCGGAAGAGTGGGGAAATTTTTGGGGGTCCTTACTGCTGGATGATAAATTCGATTTATCCTAAAGTTTTCCAGACAGCCACAATCGACTCAAAAAGGTGTGCCGACTCAGCAACGTGGTACGAACTACGCTCTATAAAGGAAAGCCTTCAAACCAGCGATCAAGCAGGCCGCATTGGACATATCGGATGCTGCAGCGTGCCTTTGCATCAACACCCCAGAACCTTTCCGTACAAGAAAAGTGTGCAGGTATCAGACAAGGAAAGTGCCATAATCCGTACCAAATTGCTTGCTCTCTTTTGAATCATCATCACGACTCGTTCTTTGTGGACCACCGTCACATTTGGTACCTTTGTTCTTAGACATATTCAACCTTTTATGACGACCCTCGGGCATTTATTCATCACTTTCATTATTAAGGAAGCGGTCTTGGTTTACATGCTCATTCCCGCGACAGAGAGTAAATTTTTCCGCCCTTTCATTCCGCGAGTAGTTAGAGCAGTCTAATCAGAGGAGGCACCCTCGTGCTCGCTTCAGTTGGATATCCTTGGCCACTAACATTCAAATTGCATCTGAGCGTTCCTTTTGCCGCTCTCTACTAAGTTTGACAGTGTGTGAAACTCATCTCTCAAACCACAGAGTAGAGCTCGACGCTTCTCTACATTTTTTATTGGACCACTGATACCATCAGGAGAAACTGGACCTAGGTGAGGAGAGGGTACTAGGTGCCATTGGTGCGCATCGGTTGTTGCTCTATGTGAATTCTTGTCGGGGACAACATACACATCGTAATTTCAACTCCTTTGGCTAGAAACTTCCATCGGATATCAGCCCTACGAACCCTCGCAGTAAACCATCCCATGTTCCCCTGATACCATCTAGTTTGTTCTCCAATTGGACAACGTGATTGACGTATTGCTAGATGCTTTCACGAAGCTTCCCTAATCCGCTGGTACTTGTCCACGTAACAATCAAATGCCACAACCGAAACAGCATCAAATTGAGGTTTTACAGTATTCCAGACCTCTTTAGGGTCTTCAATATCAATAAAAAATGCACTGAACTCGTCATTTATAGACAGAAATATGCCACCTGGGTTGAATCTCTACGCTGACCATACTCTGCCATACTTTTGAGTTTGCGATCCAACATCTCGTGGTGGTATTTCTTCATCTTCTGACACGATGTCTCCATGTGCCTTTGTTTTTGAAAACCAACTTCGTTTTCTTCGACAAGCGATGTAGATCTCAGGAGTCAGTTTCTCAATCCTGTTTCGACTCGGTCGGTGGTTTCTTCAGGTAATAACGAAAACAAAGTCGACGATGCCAAACCGTTACACAACAGGAAACCAGAACGACAATCGTACTGGGCCCATAAGCTAACGCGGGCAAGGCTAGAGGTGACTGTTCACAGACAATTTACTGTACGGTTGGTTAACTACACTACAGTACTTAACTCTTCGAGCCAGGAACCCGTTGTCCAAGAGCCGGATGCCCGGAAACATTGGACGTCCACGGCGACCACTTGATCCACTGCAGGTACGGAGCGCAACGGATCGTCCGCCACGATGACCATGTCACCTACTAAGTAACGACCTGAGCCTAGGCGCAAGGCATCCTGCCGTCGAGCCCCGGGTCGCACGGGGACACAAAACAAGGCCTGTCGAGAACGGCCCCACACTGTCGCACCGATTATTTTCCATGTGACCTTAGTGAACCCGTTGGCCCCTTCTCACATCGGAATGAGAACTTTTAACCCCTTACCTGCTTGAACGCAGCCCTTGCAGCCCACTTGGACAAGCTACGAAAATACTAGGTATTCTTAGCTTACCTGGCAGGAAACAGACTCGTGCCCGTTCCTATCTCCACTCTCGGGTGGGTCACCTCGAAGCGTTCCGCCACATCACGGAGGTAGCCCGAGCCGTCGCCAACCGAGCCTTGGACCAATACTCCAGGTGAGGGCAATTCTCCTCCAACGACACGCGGCGTTGATGGTCACTCAGACGCAGCCTGTGTCGGAACGGAAAAGGTCCTCTTCGCATCTTGAAATCCGTCCTTGACCAAACGTCCTACTGTTTTCCTACGAAAACAAATTCTAAATATCTTTTTCCTTTATGAATCCAAATTCACTGTACAACTCCATTTTCTATTTTATGTTTGAATATTTGGTCCTCCTCCTTCAAAGAGATGCCTTTCAATTCGTGGTCACTTCGCCTCCCAAATTCAGTTCCGATATTTTATCACGCAGATTTTTATGATGCCCCGAATTCATGCAAATCCAAGGCCGCAGTATCGCCTCGTATTTTTTGACCAAGACCATGATGATTACCAAAGACATGCCCCTATTTAAAGTGCTATAGCATTGTCGCTGAAGCATCACTCCTACCACCAACAATTCGATAAGCTGATTACCCTTTTTGTCAATCGCAACCCCGCTCACCCCTTTTCCAGAAATATGACGTCAAATCGCCCCTCTGTCCCTATCTCCAAAAACCCCTTCCGTCCATCAATGGCCTCCGTCTCGCCGCCTACGGGCCAACCGATGCCGACGACTACCTCCGGCGGCAAACTAAGAAGAATATCATCGAGTTCGTTCGCCGCCTCTTTAAGAAGAAGAGGCGAGGGAGGTAAGTGAGGATGAGGCTGAGAAAGTCGAGAGGAGAGCGGGAGTCCTTCGAGAATGGTTAGCCCCTGAGCTGGTTTACGAGACTCAGGAGAAGGATGAGGAGAACGGATGGATGGAAGTCGGTCACGGAGGAGGAGGTGAAAGTGCAGGAATTGGACCGCAGCTCCGAGAACTTTGGGGGGGCGGGAGCTAGAATGGAGGATCAGTTACCGGTCATGGAAGTGGATAAAGATATCTTTAGTGGTCTAGATATTTCAGGAGAGGCCACAGCAAGCTGGGAACCGCTCGAAGGGATATTTGTGGACTGTATGGGTAGCATGGATATTTTGCAGGAGCTGCTCAGTTCTAGCCTTGAGAATGAAGATTGTGAGGAGTAGATGTAGATATTTATTGGAAGTATCTTATTGCTAGTCTCTATCGTCCGCATGATTTGTTTTAGTGCATTTTATGGTATTTAGTATGCGTTCTTGAGACTTTGGATTAGCCGAAAAGTCTATATAAGCTGAGTAAACTGCTTCCTCCTTGAGAGTCAAGCAAGTTGGCAGACAACTTCAAGCCCAGTCCCAAATAGTTAGGAAGTTGAGAGTCAACTTCAGACCCAAGAAGCATTTATTTTACTCTAGTCACTGAGCATAGGTGGTAGACCCTGCACCTTCCATACTTGCTTGTAGCCCTCTCAACTTTCTTCTATATCCGCTCCTTGTTTGGCGATCAACTATACCTCGGTAGCACTTTTGTCGCTTGCAACACCTCCTTCTTGGGGTAATGTTGCGATTATGCCCATAAATCACCAAATAACCTGGCAGCATCCCCCCAGTAACCGGTATAAAGGATATACACTATAAGATAACATTAGTGCAGCTTGTGCACTGTACTCACGCACCAGTTTAAAACAAAAGATCATACCTCTTTGTACCAATCCAATGAACTGGAGCCATCGTGGTTCTCTCGCGTGGGTCTCGAAACATTTCGGACCCACCAATTAGCAACCGCTTTACTTTATGCCTCCTTGCCAATTGGACCAATGGGACTTTGCCATGATGTTTATTACTGTCAGTTACACTGATGGCTGCTACATGAGCATTCAGAACCTTGTAGTTCGATATCTCTGTTGTCGCTTTTTTTAGAATACCTTTGAATTCAGTACCATTTGCTTACAATTTATCTCTGCTTGTGTTGAGTACTTTTCTATGTAAACCATGGTCAGAAGCTCCGGTCTGGTCACCAGAAGCTTCAATCATCAGTTCAACCACCGATTACCTCTTGGGCGCCCAAACCCCCACAGGTAGTAGGTTCTGAGGATCTCTTCCCCCGTCGATTTATCCCTATCAGCCTGCTTGTCAACCGGTCTACCAGCTACTTACTAGTTGGTGCACACGGTGAAGCTCTTGCATTGTAGGTCCTAAATGGTTTGATTACAATTACAGATGAATCCCAACCTTTCCATTACTCGCAGTAAACCAATTCACTTTACGAGTCTCAACTCCCCGTTTCTGCAGCTAACAGGCACGTGATTGCGCCCACGCTTCTTCCGAACACCTCGCGACCGGTTTCTGTCGACGCCGAGCAGCCCTTATCCTCCGTCATGAAGGCCGCCCCCATACTAAACAACCCCGAAATCGCCTATGGGCAGGCGAACACTGGGCGAGCGGGTGAGGTTACTAAGAAAACGGGAGCCGTCTTGGTGCTCAATCTAGCAGGGACAGTCGCAGCCGACCCGGCGGCTACAGGCTTACACGACTTGCAGAAGGTCCCAGAGTCACACCCTTCAGTTCCTGCATTTACCGACCCCACAGCCGCATCCTCGTCTCGTCTGAACACCTCGCGCCTGGCATCCCCCGACGCCAAGCACCCGGTATCCTCCACCATGGAGGCAGCCCCTATCCTAAACAACCCCGACGTCGTCTATGGGCAGGCGTCAACTGGGCGAGCGGGTGAGGTTACTCAGAACACGGGAGCCGCTGCGGCGCTCAATCTGGCAGGGATCGTTGGACAGGATTCGGCGGATACCCGTGTGGAGGCTGGTACCGGTCTGGTTTTAATGGGTCCATTTGGGCCCCATAGTCTGTGGGTGCCAAGAGAGTGGCTTCACTGGTCTGATTACTACAGCAATGACGAAGAGTATGGTCCAGACAACTACCCTCAGGAAGGAGATGAGGAAGACGTCGGAGGTGGGGTGGAGGTCAGAGGATACATACTAGGCACAACGGCTGATGACATTTAACATTTACCGTACATCGTCGATACCCAAATTCCAGACCCATTCAAGTAAACCCAAGTGATTAAATCAACCCACTTTACCCCAACCCATTCAAGTAAACCCAATTTACCCAATTTACCCCCACCCTTTCTTTACTCAACCGAACCACTGCAGAACTTCATCAAGACTCCGCCGCTTTCAGCGCCCGCCCCGTGCGACATGTCGTCGGTTGCGCGTGCGCCCACTTCCTCCCGTCTAGCCCGTTTCCCCTGCAGATCGACATGGCGCGACTTTTGCGCACTCGCTGCACCGATCTCTTCGATATCCTTGTCGACAGTACCGCCACCTCTCGCCCCCGGAGCTCGTTGGACGAACCGGGAATGGCGCGTAAAGATGGCGTTGCTTTTCGAGCGGCGCTGTAAAGCGGCGCTGTATGGTTTTCGTCAAGGTCGCCCGTCCGCCGTGCAGCCTGTCGCCGTTGCATCCGTTTGCAAGGTTCTTAATGGCAGGCGAAGGACCTTGTTTTTTCAAGCCGTGGTGCTCTATTCGGTAGGGTATTTTCGGTGGAATTTTTCTGGTTCATCCCTCTCTCGTTTCAGTTGTCCTCCCCACAACTCCTGCCAGTACCCAAGACTAGCAAGTCTTCGGTGAATCCTCCGTGTCTACCGAAACCCTCTCGCACGTCACCAATCGGTGATAAGCAGCCCCTATCTTCTACGGAAGCCGCCTCTATTATATTCAACCCGAAGGCGTCTATGGGCAGGCGTCAAATGGGCGCGCGGGTGCGGGGATAGCCATGGATTTGTCTGTACAGGGTCTATTCTTCACCTTGCTGGTGATGTGGTAGTGGTGGATGAGTTCCTCTTCCTTAGACCAACCCAATTTACTCAAATTAAGGAAAATTAAGTATACCAACCCATTCAAGTAAACCCAATTCACCCACTTTACCCCCCTTAACTCATTTACAGTGAATAGTTTCTATACACTACTGTAGAAGTCTAGCATTTGCTCACTCGTAAATGAGACTATCCTCTGCGACAATGCGTCCGCTTCGCACGTCCCTCGGTGCGCGCGCGCTCCTCTACTCGCGTGCCCTGTGAATGACGCATTCCAGAGCTTCCCCCTGCACCGAGAGTCAACACGTTCAAACTGTTCACCTCCCTTCAAGCAGCCCGAGCGGGGAAGCACAGAAAGTACCAACCCGTCGTTGCTACTTGCTCTCGAGGCAGACTCGTCCCCGTGCCCATATCCACTCTCGGCGGTTGGCATCCAGAGGCTTACGCCATCATAACCGAAGTAGCAAGAAGCGTTGCAGTCAGGGCCATGGAATCATATCGTAAGGTTCGCGGGATATTCATGCAAAGTCACGCTGCGGCTGCTGCCTGCTGGCTGGCCTCGAATCAGCCTTCTCTAGCGACTTTGAACCGGATTAATACCGTTTCTTGGTTTCCCCATGCCGACCACTTGTACTAATTTTTTGATGCGCTTTGGAACATAGGCTAATCTATTTTCAATCATTAAAACACCCCAATTTTCCCCCCTCACTGATAAGCAATAAATGTGTATAGTCTGAAGGCATAAAAATTGTTCTTATTGTTCTTATAGTCAGAGTCATAATAAAATCAGGATACAGTAAATAAATATGACTCACCTTGCTTCACATAATATTTTTTATTACGTTGGCTCCCTCTGAATTACAGAGTTGAGGCCGTACTGTGCGATAGATTACTCATGACACGTAACAACCAACATCAGCCACAAGGTATGCTACGTTGGTCGTGGTAGTTAGTACAGCGTGCCTTTGCATACGCAAGGGATGGATGGCGCTAGAAACGCACTGAACGTTTGCAGGTAGTGTATGGAAAGGGAGAAATATGGAATGTGCTTACTATCGGGCTCGGAAGGCCGAGAACGATGGAAGTTGGTGAGCTAATGTGATTTGCGGCGCTTTGTCGACAAAGATCAGGTACATCTTCGAAAAGTAAAACAACCAAACGTTCCCCTCTTTATCTAAGCGAAAGTTTATGGGGGTGGAGCCAGCATCCAATGATTATCCGTAAAAGCCAATGTTCAGTCATTATGGTCGGTCTAGGCAGAGGAAACGAGGTGGGGAAGTGGGAAGATATCATAAAGATGAAGGAAAATTCATCTAAAGTGCAGTGTCTGACGGCGAAGTGTATGACAAGAATGGCGCATTTTGGTGCTAAATGATTGATTGCAGCTACTTGAGAGAGAAACCGAATAAGCAGCACCGCGAGATGAGAATCTTGCGCAAAGTTTTGAGTGCCAAACGTACCTGTCAAGAGGCCATTCATAGTGAGCTTTTAATCTTTATTGTATATTTAATCGAAACAACGGAAGCTGTTATAAACCAATCCTACATAAAACTCTTGAAGAAAACTCGATATCAACTTCGCAATGCTGTGCAACAATTTTCATGAAGGTATTTGGTCCTGCTCATCTGCGTCCTTGGTAATAACTTGGTAATACTATTCAGTACGGCATGGTACTGTGGAAACGAAGTTGGAAAAAAGGATGTGGTAAGATGCGTTGCTGGATCTCGTGTGACTTGATAATGCACACATGCATCAACTTGCACCGCTTGCCAACCAGACATTCTTGCGACATACGACTACCGTACAACTATCTTTACCACGAGCACCTCAAACCTGGTGCAATCTTTATAACTTTGACAAAGCGGGCGGCGATCTCATTTTCTCAACTATTCACTGTACCATACCTGCGATAACGTACTTGTGACGACACAATGCTTTGTCATTTATGACATCTCAACACTTGTGCACTGTATTTACCAGCGACTCTAATGCGCTTACATGTTATCCTCATAATGATGCAAGTATGGAGAGAGCTCCGAGTGGGCACAAATTACGCACCAGTACATAGAACTGCAAGTGATCCACTTTGGAAGATGTTACAAGCCAAATAAGTGGAGAGGTTGGGGTGTTTTACTCTTGGAAGATACAGCCAAATAATGTAGCTATCTTTGCACTCAAAGTATTGAATGAATAAATATCTTCTTCACTGATCCTCGTGTGCCTTTATCCCAGCGAACAGACGCCCGTTTTAGCCGACTATTCTTTTCGAACAACACGTGTGTAACTTACCTAGACTACCCCCTCAGAGGGTTATCACCTGTAGTCTCTCCCTACCCTCCTAATACGCTCAAAGTGGCCACACTGTCGAAGCCGCTGCAGTATTTCCATTGAATCGGATATTACCTCACAATATCTCTTTTTTATGGTGCATCATTGTCGTACCAAAAATGTGGTCTATTCCTTCCATCACGTCTACTGCCTTCTGACAGCTCTCTTCAACAGACACCCGGTAACATCAAACCGTTCATCGATTTAATATTCTCTCTGCGGACTAACTCAACGCTGCATCACATGTCGAGAAGGGCTCACCTACATCTCCGCCTCACGCAACCTGCTCACAGTCCAACTTCAACACCCCTCGTGGCTTCTTGTCGTGTCAACACCACGCTCCAAATCAATTTTTGCCCCTAGAGTGTGCCCAAACCCTCAAAACGGTCCTCCAAAGTGCTCACACGCTCACAGGTACGAAACATGTTATCAAAGGCAATTGGACCCATCAGTCCATCAAACGGCGACAGAATCGGCTCTCCAAACCGATATCGAGCTCAAGCTGTAACAAGAACAGTCGCAGTCACCGTTGTGATGATAGTTACATCATCCCTCATCTTTATCACATTATTCCTCCCCTGGAGTGGCCTCTACAGCCACATATTCGCCGCTCAGCTGCATGCAAAGGTAAGGAATCCCTCGAGACCTGTTTCTGTCACTTCCATTGAGCCACAGCATTCGCCTCTTCAAGACCGAAAGGTGTTGAGGAGGATGGCCCAGAGAAATCCGTATTCGTGGTTGCGCTATTTACGAAGTTCAAGCATTACTGGCAAGGTAAATACGCAGCGCATAGGGTGCCGCGAGATGGAAGCAGGCGCCCAATCCTGTGTCTATGAAGGTTACTTGCATCAACACTTCTAGCACCACGAGTGGAGGCCGTCCGGAGGTATACTTCTGGGATGAAGAAGAAAATGGAAAGCAGGCTTATGGTGACATGTGGTGTGATTTTAGGCACCAGTCTACAGATCCACACTACTATGGCTCGAGACATTGGCCGATTCTTGAGGGGACCTTTACACCGCAGCAGTCTTGTTTAAATGCGTACTATCGTTCCCAGAAGTCTCTCTTTGGGGCACATATCCAAAGTTAAACATCAATGGTTCGATCCCTCTGGCTCATTGATCTGACTATCAGAGGAATCCACATAATAATCATTTGTTCATGGATTTGTTATGGGTACTAGATGTTGTCCTGTGGCAAAAAGTATGGATTTGCGTCGTCATCCGGATGATACAGAGAGAGGCGTGTATAACGACAGCTCTGGTCATCTTTTTTCTCAGGTCCCAAACATCTTTACTTACCACAAGGAGAGCTGGATTTCATTGAACAAACTTCCAAAGATGTCAACAGGCTGCTGTATTCTCTTATTCTCCAAAGAAACCTCTCGCAACTTTATCCAAACTTTCTGCAGCTGGTATGCGTCGACCCTCCAAGTTGAACGATTTACAGAACCTCTTTTAGATGCATATCCAGACCTGAAGCTCAATGAGCGACTTCTGTTCCATAAAGACCTTACCGAGGAAAAGTCGGTAGATTTGGTATGTGCACCACGGTTTACAAGCGGTGCCAAAATAGCGAATGGCGCCCATGAGCGTGTGTGCCGTCTATGCGACAACATCGTACGAATTCTTCGGTGTTAAGGAGCCACAAATGCAGCGCAATGGAATTGTATTACCCCCAACCACCAAACGATTAATCATCTTGCAGAGGCACATTTCACGCGGGATAGCGAATCTTAATGAGTTGGAACAACAATGAGAAAGTTTTTCACGCTACGACATTGAGATTGAAGTGTGTCCACAAGCGACCTAGTTACAGCAGAGGACCAGGTCCGAACTTTTTCTAGGGCTGGAGTCTTGCTTACAACCACGGATCACAGTCCATGGGTCAGATATGGATGCCGAGATACAGGTGAGTTTGAACCATCAAATTGGTCAAGAGAGGGTCGTTGAATTGAACAATTTCCAAGTCGCCTAACGATAGTTGCAATTCCGAAGCGCCCTTATTGAAATCATGCCAGTTGGCTACACAGATTACTCTTTCAAGCTTCTTCAGATTCATGCAAGGTTGGTATTACGAGCTTCAAGGAAGGGTTTCAAAAAGTAAGTTAATCACACTAAGCTGTTTATTTTAACTCATCCACAGAATGGTGCAAACTGGGGGCTCTTTCACTGTAAGTGATATGCGGCTGATAACCAGACATAATTGATTATGATATTCCTAACGCTTTTGAGCAAAAACTGCAGAGTCCGGGCCATCAAATGAAGAGTATGAGCGTGAGTGTGGTGAAAAAACGCCTCACTTAGTGAGTCCCTGCAACGAATTCAAGTCAGAACCAGTGACAGTGCATATAGATCAGGCAGTGAATAAGGTAAGATATGCCTTTGAGCGTATGGGACATGAGGTTGGACCGTGGCTTGATACAGTTAATTCCGGGCTTGGATGTCTTGACATTTTAGGTTTCTGATTTTATGACGCCTGGCGAAACATGGGCAGGAGTGTTTAAGACAAAATGACATTCAAGGGTATATATGGATTCATAGATGATTTACAACGAGTGGTGCTAATTAACGGTAGCAAAGACAGATGGGGGCAATATTGGTGCTCGTGAACTTGGAAGGGGACAGAATTGTGGTTTGTAGCACGAAAATCTCCACTTTCGGCTATCATTTCTTAAGTAGACAACTGTTCTGGCAAACAGACAGAATGCAGACGTCCGCTACCCTCTTCTTTAAAGAAGCTCATCTCTACAAGTCTCCTGGTTCTCAGTCCACGGAAGTTCGAAGCTGGCGCAGCTCCTATTCTGATCTTCAGCCAAACCAAACCGACCAACATTTTCAACAAATAAACGGGCAATTTTTACTCCGTGAACTCATTTGAGGCTTGATTTAAGTGGATACTTGAACCTTCCTCTGGGTATATATAGGGGTAAGTTTTGGATTTTACTGTTGAAAGATATATTCGATCTAGTATAAGGGCGGGGGGTTCTGGGTTATTTTAATGTACGGAAGATGTAGTCGTTTGTATCCACGCCGCTAGTGCGTTGTGCGGGACAAGTCGTCACTGATGGATAACATAAAACAAAATTCCTTGCAAGGGCGGCTCAGTGCCAGCGAACAGGCATATGTTAGACATGACGGCCTTGGCAACGTGCCTTTGGGTAAGCAACACTAATATTATATAATATTAAAAAGTGAAAAGTCTTTCTATAAATTTCCTCACACCAGAATTACGACATAACAACGCGAAATTTGCAAACTCTCCGCGATTGACCTCAATGGCAGTTCTTTGTTTTGTTACGAAAACTGGAATTAGCCGCAGGCATCCATCTAAAACTAGTCCTTTTCTAATAAGCGATTCAATGGAAAAGGTTTGGGTGTTTTACTCTTGGAAGATATATCCGGTCTATCCCATGGTTTTCCAGAAAACCACAATCGACTCATAAAGGGTATAGCGACACAGTAATAGGGAAGGGACTATGCTCCCTAAAATGCTACCTTCAGGCCAGCCATCAAGCAGGCCGCATTGGACATGACGGCTGCTGCAGCGTGCCTTTGCATCAACCCCCCCGAACCTTTCAGTACGTCTCCATAACCAATTCTGATCAATGATTTGATGCATGCAAACCCTAGATCTTGGACCAAAATAAATGAATATGGCAACAGTCATTGGAAAAATGAATTAGAAGCATTTAAGAACGGGCGATCGAGAATTTTTTGAAGAAAGAATTTGGATAGTTTAATACTTTAAAAGAGGGGAGATTTGGGGAGATTTAGGTATTGCAGATTTCGGACGGCTACTTCTCGACAAGGGGGATAGATCAGTGTATTGAAGGGATTGAAAAGAGAGAAAGAGTCAGGCGGGACTATCTCACAATGCTGTTGTAGGACCAGAGCCGTAAGATACGCTTCGTAGAACGAAACAGTTACCACGACTTGTCCTTGCATAAAGACGAATCACATCTAGCCGGAAGTCCCCACGGCTCACATTGTTGAGACTGTTACTAAGAAAGTGGTCGTTTCTGTAGCTTGTTGTTCCCCTCATCCCAAGATCCAACCTTGGCCTCTCCTTTTTCAAACTAATCGCCCTACATTGTCTTCGAACAAGGAATAAAGATTGCATATCTTTTCTTTTATTAGTCCAGATTCACTGTGCGACTCATCTTCTTTACTATATATAAAAATTTGGCCCTCCTTTATCGAAAGCATATCTTTTGCCTCGTGATTTGTTTCGTCCTCCAAATTCGGTTCTGATATTTTATCAAGATTGTTTTTTTCCCTGAATGCACATAATTTCAAAGCCGTAACATTGCTTCGCATTTTTTGTTTTTCCCAAGCCCTTCAAAAGTTTCTACGGCATTTCCACATTTAAAGTTCGATAGCAACGTCGTCAAAGCAGCACCTTTTCTAGCAACCAATTCATAAACTCTCCAACTGTGTCCTCAACATGGCCAACCTCTGTCTGCTCCTCAAAATCACAAATTCATCCAGAGGCCGCCGTCTCATGAAAGATCTGGTGAAGATAGCCAATGGTCCAACTGACTACGAGACCTTTTGCTGAAGGGTGGATCTGGAACGCGTTGAGAAGAGGACCGCAGTCATTGTTTTGAGGAGGAAGATTAGAAACAAAAAGAAGAGAAGGGGGAGAAAGAAGAGGTGGAGGGGCTCGAGGAGGGTAAGTTGGATGTGAAACAGTCGGATGATGAGTAGAATTGCATGAACTCATGGGGCAAACTGCTTTATAGCCTTGAGAGAGACTATGAGCTGCGGAGGACGTAGTGGAGAGTGAGGATGTAATCGTAATGTATTACTCGTCTCTTGACGATAGAGTGGAGGCTGAGGGTCTTGAGAGTATACTGGAAGGCATTGATATTTCTGAAGAGGCTAGCTATTATTCTGGGTCACTCGACAGAATTCGTAGGAATTGCGTTGGAGATATGTATTTTGTTGGAGGAATTGTTCGGCTTAAATCTCGAAGAAGGTAGGTTTGAGAAGAACACCTATGTATTTAACTTGATAATATCTTCCTTTTTGTCAGTTTCTTCGACCAAGTTAACTTGAACGCATTTTTTGGTATTTATGATTTTTGTTTGAGAATTTTTAATTAACCGAAAAGTCTTTATAAGCTTATTGTATTGATTATTCAGGTAGAGGACAGAAAACTAGGGAGGAAAATTCAAGGGAAGAACCTACTAACCCACGCTAGAAAGGTAGCTTCTGCCCAAAGAAGAATTTTTTACGTTAGCACCTGAGGAATGATGGTAGACCCTGCCTCTATTACAATCACTTGTAAGACTTGGTACACCCCCTTATTAAACTCCCCCCCTTCCCAAAATATACGTGGGTAGCATTCTTCTCGCTTTCAACACCTCCATCTTGAAATGATTGATTCTGAGAGTATTGTACTCTGTAAATTGTCCCTATTAGTTGGTATCATTTTGGGAAAGGTTCGACCCAAGGTATTCTATTTGTGAAGTATTAGGTTCTATTAAACTCAGATATATATATTTTAATTTTTTTGCAGCCTTAGATCTTGATACTGCTCGTATATCGTTCACAGAAAGTAAAAGCGGGGGCTTTGAGGATCTTTTAAATGCATTTGCTATTTTTTTCTTAAGAAGAAAGAACAATCAAGCGATAGTTGCAAGAAAACCAGTCTTTTTGGTGTTATAGGAGGGATTTATAAAGGAAATTTTGTCAATGTGTGGTCCCTTACTGTAAATAGCTACTACTTTGCTCAGTATTGTTCGTTACGTGTGAATGATTACCCTAACGAAGTTGAAGTAAACGAGATGATCCGCACATTCGTAAAGCGCCGTCTCAACTGAAATGGTTTGGTAAGGTCATTGGTTTATTTGTGTGATGTCTGCAAGAAGTCTGGGTTCAACGCCCAAGGCAACTACAAAATGCTACGTAATGCGGTCGTGGAGGATAAAAGGCTCTCTGATTTCCTCCTCATCAAAGGTTCTCATAGGTTGAATGATCTGAAGTGCGCGATTGTGTAATTTGGTAGGAATTAGGAGACATTTCAGTTCCTAGGTGAACTACCAAACGAAGACCACAAATCGATGTCATTTTTGCATCGTAAGAAAAGTCAGCGGCGTTATGGCCAGTGAAAAGCGATGTAGGAAACTTGGAAGAACGACTGGGAAGCAGGTTTGGCAATCGACTGGACATAACACCATCACAGTCGGTGATCCTTACTTTAACCATCAAAAACCCAAATCACATGCTATGAAATATACAAAGTAAATAAACTTCGAGGCATTGTTAGAAAGTGCCTTGAAAATATGAAATAAAATGCGTATTGAGACAAGTGCGGTGGCTACGTTCACCATGAAAGCAGCTGCTGGACTAGAGATAACAGATGGGCAACGATACCAGAGGAACAAAGCGAGCCTGAAACTGAGATGAAACGTTTACAGAAACAAGGATGATAAACTGAACAAAGTTGGAAAATTATCAACTGCTGGCGAATGCGGGGAAGTCGTTTTGACAAAAGGGATGCAGTAGTTAATGCGTTATAGCTTATATATATATATATAGATTATATATATATAGGAAGCAAAGATTGAATCATGAAATGATTAAGCATGTTACAAAATCTGTCCCCTCCCGGATAAAAAGATTTGATCAAATTGTACTGCGATCAGAAAATGCTCAGGCAAGGAAAATTTAAAAGCAGAAAAGTCAAAATATTCTGAGAGATATATAAGGGTATGCGAATAAATAAATTTTGGTAGCCTAGCTCGCTTGGGCGCCAACTGGATTCACGTTTCGTCAGCTCTTAAGGGCGGACGCGGAGTATAAGAAGAAAGCTCCGAAAGATTATGAAGTCTAGTAAGTCCAATAAGGACAAAATAATATTTCTAAGCTCAGCCTAGACAGCACCAATAAGTTCTGATGTGTAACATGTCAAAATTTAGAGCACGAATACATCACCTCTTCTCGATTCTTGCAGTTTTCCAAATTTGGTTTCAGAAAGCTTTGTGACGAACCTTGGTATCAAATTATATCCAATTAAAAAAGGATACATATTGCATATAGAACCTTTTCAATGTATGTAAGTTCTATTTGCAACGCTTTTGAGTTCTTGGGAGACTCCGAAGTCGATAAGTATTTTCTCGTTCTGACTAAGTTTCCTTTAGATGCATCCATAGGCTGTCTGGGAATGGAAAGCTTGCGGACGGGCATTAACCTCAAAAAACGAAGTCACTTAGTTCAAATTGGAGACACAGTCAAAAGAACGCCTTTGTACTTTGAAAAGTCGTAGAAAAAGAACACTTGCGAGATATAGACAGTGATAATATAACCTCTAGCTATGACAACGGTGGTTTAGAGCCAACAGCGCCTTCGAAAATGGAAAATTTGTGATAGAAGGATATTAATCTTTGAGTGGAAGTATTACGATTTTGGTGTGATAAATAAAGCGACTGTGATTTGAATGCAAATCTAATCTCTTCATTTCCAGCAGTTTGCGACTTTTTTGGATTCAAGAACAATATCAACGTTATGAGAGATGAATATTTATCCGTAGAAACGGAGGATACGGTGACGATAAAATTTGAAAATATATATGCAACGAAAGTAGATCACCAAAATGGAGATGGGAATGGTCACTGGTGAGAAGATAAAAGTATCTTGGATACCAGTGAAGATTTGGAACAACTCATCTCTATCATGTATAAGAAGATATTCGAGATATTAACATCTTCCGAAGTGTTTTGTTTTGCGGTCGTATACATTGATGATATTATAGTTTTCCAAAAAAAATTTGGATGAGTATATTTATTATTTCAAAACAGCAGTGGAGAGAATGTTGTAGTACTGCTTAAAATAAAAATAGGTTAATGACTTAATGTGCAGTTCTCCATCAATCTATTGGGCCACATTGTAGATCGAGGAAGAATCAAAGTCAATCCGGAAATTTATGAAAATTGGAACTGAAACCGAGTCTTAACTCAAAAAATCCCCATACTTCTGAGGATTCATCAAAGTTCTCTTCATTAACGCGATTCCACCTCATGACATAAATGCGAAAATTGCAAAATTTCTGTAATAAGTAAATGCAGATTGAATTCGAAAATTTAAAAAAAAATGCAAGCCACTCGGCTAAGTATTTATCCTATATGGTGGTTTACTTATTAATTTTCTTCAGTACTTGTTATTTATCCTTACTCAGAGGAATCATTTATATTGGGAAAATATGCATCTGATCGTTCTTTGGGAGAAAGTTTGTCTCCAAAAGATGAACAATGAAGGCTACATTTCGTTTAATTCGAATTTTTGTACTCTATATTATGCAAAGAGGGGATGATATGTTTCTGATAAGGAATCACTGAGAGTCTTTTTTTCATTCAATTTTTTTGTGCTTGTCTTTTATAATTCGAAAAATTTATTCTCAAAATTCATCACCAGAAACGTAAGGCAATGTTGAGGAAGAAAGATGTACATCACCGACTAGCTAAATGGTGTACCATTTAGCACAGTTAGTTCAAAACATACATATAAGTACCAAATGATAGGGTTAAAATGGGTTTTCTGGGAAGACGAATCCAACGACTATTCGAAATGAATATTTGTGAATGCGACTTAAGTGCTAAAGTATAATTCAAAGAGCAAGGGTGGGGATGAGTTTGAGGGAAGCTTGATCGCTCTAGCGAATAATTCTGAAGACTAAAGCTCTACTACATCGCAAAGAAGCTAGAGGGCTGATCTATTGTTTTGATTCGAAGTTGACTTCCAACTTTTCAATTATTTTGTTCGTCACTTGAAATTTACTCCCTATTTGCTTGCTCGCATTTAGAGGATGCAGTTTAGTCAACTGATATAGACTTTTCAAACAGCTCTAAAGTCTCAAATAAACATACTAAATACCATTGAACTCGTTCAAGAGAATTGTGTGAACCATAATGGTAAGAGGTTACACATTATCAAGGTAAATGTGCAAGGTCCCACTTCATTGATCCAAGCCACAGAGCTGGGGTTAAATTGACACATGAATAAGGACTCAAAGGTAATCTAGGGACTTTGGGGCACCCTAACATCTACTGTCTTCAATTATTGCTACTTATCTCCAAGTAAATCGTGAAATGAACTTGCCATGCAGAAAAATTAAAAAATCGTCCAAACTCGGAGTACCATGAGTTTTTTCATGCTATCATTATTAAAATAAATGTAATTTCAAATACGGTAACCGTATTAGGTCCTCTTACTTGTAAATTTCCACGAACACAGTTTTTAGTGTACATCACAATAATTGAAAACAGTATAAGGGAGGTAATCATGCGGGGAGATTTTGTTTGTAATTATGTCTCATTTAATCGAGAAAAGTGACACGCCGTTACCTCAGGCAAAAAAGTTTACATTCGTTTCTGGACCGATTGCCCCACTTTCATTGAAAGACAAAACGCTTCTGGCTTCCAGCTGTCTAGCAAAGAAATTTGAACAGAAATACGCATTATTATACCAGGCAATTCGATAGTGAAATCATTGTTCTTCTGTAGATTTCAGATTGGACCTTATGTAAACTAGTGATGAGGTCAAAAATTCTCATTCTCAGATTAGAAGAAACAATAGGTTTTCTTAAGGTGACATTAAAGAGTATTTCTCCCTATTTCACTGGTTTCCCTGATATCTAGCCTATATTTATGCCATCTTGGCGTTCAAGCCTATATAGCCTGTTTAGTAACTGGTCGCCCAAGATAGCTCCCTAGAGAGGAGACTGTTACGAATAAATTGCAATAGTATGATATTACCAGAACCAATAATTCCAAGAAAAAGGTGGTACGATCGAAAAGAATGCTAACAAAGTATGATTTTGAGAGCAGGAAGAGGTGAATAAGGACGAAAGGCGAAGGCCTAAAAGTGAGTGTAGAAAGAACAGGGTCTATCACTATTGCTAAGCGACTAATTAAAAAATATTCCTCTCTGGGCAGACCCAACTTTACACTTCTGGTGTAGCTGGGTCTGCCCTTGAAGTTTTCTTCCAGTTTCCCTGTCCTCTCTCAGAAGAAGCAATTTAATCAATTTACATATAATTGCAAGCTTATTATAGAGTCTCAAGCAAACATACAGAATACCCCAAATTGCATTCGAATGAGATTTGTAGATGAAACTTACTAGAAGAAAGATATTAGCAAAAGGAAACATTTAGTTGTCCCTTGGAGCTCCAAGCCACTTTGCTTGGTATTAGTTTTACCTTTTATAATTTCATGTTATTTAGCTCGGTATTTCCGAGTATCATATCAATAACTTTCCTTAATTGTAGCAATAACTTTTTTTAATTATAGTCAAATTGTTCTTAAAATGTCATGATATGAATTTTTCACTTTGCAAAAAAACGAAAACATATATTGCAAATTATTAAATAAAGGTCCACTTTCTGATATTTCTCTGCAGACACATTTCTAGTGCATACCAACGTGTGCTTTTGGGATTTTTATCACGTTAGAGTGGTAAAGCCATGTAATAATGAACTTTCACGGTTTCAATTATATCATTATGGCAAGTTCACATCACTTTTTTGCTTAAAATGGCAAAGGTTGAAGAGATTAGATGCTAGGGTACCTGAAAATACAAATTTCAGTTGCGCGAAACTACATATGGTTCAACTCAATCCTACTCTTTTGTTCTGGGGCTCCAATACTTCAAATGGTTATTAACCTTGATAATATCTTCCCTGCAGTCAATCTCGTCCAAAATAACATGTGAACGCATTCAATAATATTTAGTATCTTTTTAATTCTTCAGTACGTCAAAAGTATATACAAGCGGAGTAAACTCCATTTACTAGAGGAAACCGCAAACAAACCGAGAGTAAACTTCGAACCAAAACATTCGATCAGATTCCTAGCCTTTATACAAAGTCTGAAGGGCCTAACCGTTCAAAATTGTTGACTAGGGCGATAAAACTTATCTTACAATCTGCTCTCGCCTTTGCCTGGTAAATTCTATTGCAGCACTTGCATCACCCGCAATAAAACTCATCTCAAGTACTTGGCGGTTTCCAATTCTTGGTGACGCCGTCCACTCTATTGTGTAGTAATTTTGTCGAGTTTTTTCCTACTGAAATACTATATTTGGCGGTTAATCTTTAAGGTTAGGGGCGTTTTTATCTACTACAGTATCATTCTCACGACGAGCGCAGCTAGCAACTACTTGCAAGTCAAGGACACCAGGAGTGAATATGTGGAAGAGAGCCTTTATTAGTACTTTAGTTTTTTGATGAGAGGTAAAGACGACAAATAGAAGACCGCAAGTGGTTTTGTCGACCTTTCCAGTGACGGGTAGAGAGAATTATGAGGTCGACTTTATTCGCAAATGGTCCTTGAATGAAAATAGCAGAGGCATTAACAAAATATGTGCTTGTGTTTTCAAGTAATACACGAGAGAGAAAGAGCCCGATGAGCTGATTCGAAGTTCCATTGAAGGTCGTTTACAATTCTTGGATTTGTTGGGTTCATTGGGTTAGTTGTGCGGGTGAGCGCGCTGTACAAGGAATATAGGATCAAAATTAAAGCAAAGTAACGGATAAACTGCAAAGTCGCTACAGTAAAAAGGGAATGGAAGAATTTCTTCCTATCAAAACACTTCACAATTTTAGTGATCTCACGGATTCTATAGTGGAGTATGTCAAAAATCGTGAGATCATCCGGTTCGCTGTCTTCCAAAAAAAGGGGAAATTATAAAAAGGAAGTTCATTTCGACCCCTACCATAATTAATCTAGGTCTGTGACAAGTCCAGAGACATTAAAGTATACTGGAATAGATATCAGGAGGCTTCAGGACAGAATGGAAAACCAACTCGACAATCGATTGGACATGATAACTTCGCAAATTGAGAAAAAGCGCTCCAATGATTACGAAAGATCAGATTGAAGCCAGCATCAGATTGAAGCCAGCAGGTGGAACAATCACGGCCCCATTGTAACATTCCTGGTCATTTCGGTAACCGATCTCCAAAGAATTACCACCGGAACAATTTTTGTTGTAAATGCTGTCGCTGCGGATATCCATAATTAGAGTAATTGATGGTAGAAGATGATGTAGAAAAGACCGTAGAACTCACTCAAACCACTGACCGACCAAGATATACCGTACGTGTACAATCACACACGGATCGAACTGTAAGAAATATTTTGCTAGTATGCTTCTACATTTACAAATTCGGATGAAGGATGGGTCGCCGCAGACGCCTCACCGCCACAGTATTTATATACATGAAGCGCCTCGATATCGACCACATTCTCATCCCCCGACACGCGTTTCACTGGTAATTGAAACTGACTTCTTCATCTGGTTCTCCCTAGCACTCGCCGAACTCCGTTGAGGTTAGGGTTGCGACCGACTCTGGCCCACATTGATCTGACTTGACTGGCGTATGCACGTAACACTTCAGACGAAGTCCCCTAGAACTGCTTGAGACGTATTATTTTCTCAGCTTTCACGACAGGAGAATGGAATTCAAGGTGGAGTGCAGGAGAATTAAATTCAAACCCAGATGAAACTGTCAAAAAGGGTACAAAAAATATCCCTCCTAACGCGAGAAAGGTTTCAGTTGCTCGTGAACCCGAAAAACCTAGAGTCATTCATAAAAACTTTGAAAGAAACCTGTTGCCAAAAATACAAGGCTAGAACAAAAAACAATAGAATTTATACCAGATTTTTCGCTACTTCGAACGAATAGAATTCAAATATTTGGCCCAGGGGTGTCTCAAGACGTGAAAACTAAGAAAAAAGATGAAGGGTAGAATAAGTATAAAAGGAATATGCTGGGACAGGATGATCATTATAATCTCTTATCACAGCCTTCTATCGCCCCGTATTTCAAGCAGGTGTAGAATGGGGACGGTAAGAACGCAAGCAGAGAGTTGAAGAAGATCTTGCGGCCTGGTAAAAACAACAATGGAAAAGATCACCCGTGACCTTGGCGGCAGTCACTGTCAAGTGTCTAACATAGTTCTCATTAAATACTAGGGAGAAATTATCAGGGACTGTTTTTAACTCCAGAGCCGTCAAAACCTAAATTTAAAAGCCCTGGTCGACAAACTGAGTAGCAATATCCTACCAAACGCTACAATAATAACTATTACGAACTACATCGTGTCTCGGTCCCCGGAAAATTTCTAATTATATCATTATTCTTTGCTAAATTGAAAATAAGGTTAAATTTACTCATATTGCAAGATTTTCTCTTTGATAATATCACAAAATGTCAAAAAATAGAGAAATTAGAACCCAGTATGGATGAATAAGTCTCAAATTAAATAGAAGAGCGCAAGTGATATAAGTTTTTTGAATTTTTTGAAAAAATAGCATATCTGGATAAAAAATCCGAAAATCAGTTAATATTTTACCTCTATATATGATGGCAAGGAATTTAAAGTTACAGTGGTTAAATAACTAACATAACTAACATAATTAGATGAAAAATTCTGAACTTCGCTCACGGTGATCAAGGTTATGGGTTCTGAAAATTATAGATAAGACCTACTGACCTGGGAAAATTAACGATTGCGTAGCCTTCTGCGAATATAGTAGCCGTTATATCAAAGAATGTTACATATTAAAGGATGATGGTCGAAGTTTTAGTCTCCTGCCACATAACTCCATTATTAGCACAAATTGTTCGGAATAAAATACTGCGGCGTCAGCTGAGAATCTGCTTACTTTCGCCAACAGATAGTCCAATAGAAGAATACGTGATCGCACCACAAAGATGTCGACCAAATCAGAGAAGTTAGATACTATTCATGAAAATCTGAGGCCCCTTCCTCTCTCAATAGCGTATCAAAATTGCAGCAGTACTCATAACGAACGAAGCAGTAACTTTGAATCCATGGAATATATCTGTGACTGTCCAAAGTCCCTGTCCCGCCCTCATTCGAACTTACTAATGCGAACCGGTTTACCATAAGATACGGCGTCAACTATAGAAGTAGGAGGGATCTATAGCAAAACAGCTCACCATTATGTTACGAAATGGTATTTTTAAGCTGATTTTGTCCGCTTAGTATTTCCGGTAAAGGTGGTCCTCAAAAAAGATAGAAAGTCGATGTTTCGTGTGGAATACCGCCTACTTAGCCAAAGGGTGATCCTAGATCGCTTGAAACTTCCAAATATTGAAGAAATCTTAGAATATGTGACAGGATGGCCCTCCTTCAGATCCACTGACTTATATGAATAATACTGGTAGATCACCGTATATGCAAAACAAAAAGCCATGAGCAAGGTAACATGTAAGCTTCGGAAATTCAGGTTTTAAGTTATGCCCTGCAGCATAATGAGCACACCAACACCCATAATAAGGATAATGAAGTAAGAATTGAATATAATACACTTCGCACGGGTGTTCGTTGACGACGTAGTGGAATTTTCTGAAACTATGGAATCCAGCATGGACAATATTAGGCTAGTGTTGGAAAGACCTAAAGATATAAGTTAAGGATTTATACTGAACGAATGCTTACTCGCCTGACTCTCTACTCGGTTGGGTGGTCACTTGGTGGACGGCAAAAGCGTTAAGGTTGATCTATTAAAGACCTCTACGATCATAGAAAGCTCTCGGAATAGGATTAAAACAGGTTTGCGTAGTTTTCTTGGCCAATTTACATACTATTAACGATTTATTCATGGGTTTGCAAATATTGATAACTCTCTGAAAAAAGTAATGTCAAATCATATAAACTTAAAGCGAACTCAAGAAACGTAGCACGTTTTTTCGAGACAAGACATAAGCTTTCTGAGCCATCAGTAATAATATATCTGGATTTCAAGAAGCCTTTAATCTTCAAAACTGGCGCGTCGGAGCATTATTTCGGCGCTATCTTTTGTTACAGTGATGATGAGCATAAATTTAACCAGTGCAGTTCGCGAGTTCAAAAATAAATGATATTAGCAGAAAGAATACCGTTTGAGAAAAAAGCCCTGTCTGCCATTTTTGCGCTGAAATCACCGAGTCTACCATCTGCCGCTAGAAAATGTGAGTTGATGACAAAAAAACAAGTTCTTAGCTGTGTTCAAGAGGACGGGTTTTACAATCTCCTTGAACGGTGGCTCAAATTATTCGCAGAAAATTAATTCTAATAATTAACTGGTCTGTAAGGTTCAACCAGCAAACATAATTTCTTCCCGGATCCAAGAATACAATGAAAGAATCGAAGAAGACGAGAAAGTAGTGCTGCACTAATCATCGCTTATATGGAAAAGCTGGTTCACTTTGAAGCCATAATGAAAACCCTTTTCCAGTTTTTGGTGGCAATAAAGTGTAAGAGATTGCATTAGAAGAACAGGAGTGAATGAAAATAAACCAGTAATTATTTTAGATGCTGTTGGAAATCTGTTTCCTTTTGCCAAGCAAGGTCCCTGCTCTGCGTTCCTATTGGAAATAAAAGCGACAATCTGAAACCTTTCTATGATGAAACGGGCCACTGGAACCTGAAACAGTTTATCATTAAAGATTTTGGCGACTGAAAGCTCACAACAAAATCTGCTCACCCACGAAAAATTCCTACGATTGCCAAAAAAAATTTCAAAATACATCAGAATAATTCCATTCCCATTATTGCTATTTCCGGGCTAATTGATACATTCTCATTCCACCTTGCCGGTAGAAGCAATCTTCCTAACAGGATACATTTCAAGAAGATTCCTTCTTGGAACTAATACTTTCTCACACGATATTTAAATACGACGTGATAGAAATCTGCAGAGCCTGTTCAGGACACCAAAACCGACATATTCATTGACTTTATGAGAAAGGAAACAATATAAAAATTTTGCGTACTTAGAAAAAATTATTTCTGAAAGCAATTTGCTTTATTTCTGTTTCTCCAATCAAATTCTGTCGTTTTTGTAGTCTTCCGATATTTAATGAGACGACGACTCTTACCTTTACATGAAATATCGTTTCATAGCATTTAATAGTTTCGTGTACGTCGGTATCAGTGCAGAAGGGAAGAGAAGAGAGCGTACTTGATATTTCGATTGGGTTCTATGGGTATATTGACTACAGTCTATATACGAAGACAGCAGGACCACTAAGTAAAAGAATGGCAGAATACCTGAACAATAACCAACCCAAATGTGTAAAGCATACCTTTTTATTTCTGTAAGACGAACAGTCCTCAGTAGGTCTGCAGACCTATTCAGCGTTGCTACTGGGCGAGAAAACTCGCAAAACCTGATCATTAGATCGTATTCTAGGTATTCACAGCGAACTCCACATTAGTTTTCTGTAGAGGCGACTTTGTTTTGCAAGCTACACTTGCAAACTCTTGCCAAGGAGAACATTTGACAAGCTCGTGAGAGAAAACAAAATTAGAATGCGAAATGGTTCTGGCTTATTTACCAACGACTCAGGGAAGCAGAAAGAATGGTAGCAACGGTGAAGAGGTCCATGTAACAAAGTAAGTCGGGAAACGAAATCGCATAGGAGGACGTCGTTACAAAGTTTTGTACGGCTCCATGTATAGAAACGGCATCTTTCGGCGTTCCTTGTTCAAGCTGAGGTATGTACAGGCCCCTGGAATGTTGTTGGACGATGTTGAAAATAACATTACGAAATCGAAAGAACGAGAGATGGGACTCATGGATTCCGGGAATTAAGGTTTCAACCGGGACAGGATAAGGAATAAAAATGAAGTATCAAGTGAACAACAGCGTAAACTAGCTTTCGAATCAAAATTATTGGTAATTACTAGTGGGGCTTTATGATAGACCATTAATTGGCCTTGATTCGCTAAAAGTAATCTAATCTGGGCGTTCCAACAAAATCAAGGGTCCAAATTACAAGCTCTGATCGGTCTCTGGACTAATAGACTCTCCTTGCAGTATTTAATATCCTGAAATATGTTCTATTAAGACATTAGATACAGTCAGGCTACTTCTCTAGAAGAATTTGAAAAAGACCAAAAAGGAAAAATTAGTAATTAGCATCTTTTTTATTGTTCAGGGCTACACTAGCGACGGACTAATACTTAAAGTTCACGGTCATTCTGTTGCAAATAAATGCAGCGTTATAGGTTGCTTCATAAACGGCAGTTCTGTTGCCAGCACTAAAAGGTAGAACTAAGTAGTGGGTTGATAGATTCTTTATTATTCGTGATTGTAGCCAATACCTCGATAACACTGTACCTCATAGCCTCATATTTCTTTAATCTACTTCACTGTAGCAATAATTCAACCTCATGATTGTGGCCTTTTAAAAAACATAGTTCCTCCCCTATTACAGTGTGGTATACCTTTTTGAGTCAATTGTCAATTATCGCTGTCTGGAAAGCTCTACAATAGATACAAAAGATCTTCAAATGAGTAAAAAACTCAAACGTTTTCACTTTTAGAACCTCCAAATGTATCTCTGGAAAGAAAGATGACTTATTTATATTTGCAGTATGGGGTCCCTATTTTCTCTGTAGAGAACTCTAGCTACCAGTTAAACCGAAGAACACTAAAGAACATCTTTTGGGATCTAGCGCATCTTTGTGAGCAAAATCACAGTAACAGCATTCTTTGCTTTTACCGCATGCTCTAAAATCGTTATAAGACATTGCTCTAAGCTTGAGTTAGGAGTTAAGGAAATATGCAGCATCACTAGATGCTCATCGGATGTGGTAGTCTTATTCTTTGTCGTCCAAGATTGACCTTTTCAAATTAATTTGCTTTAAAAAAACCTCAAACAGCGTGGACGGACGCAGTCTCAGAGGTAGTACAAGAACCAGTTTTCTTATAGATTGCAAGAAGTAGGCTTTGTGTGCTTCTAGGACCCTCTCAGATGCTAAATAATGGGTGTATTTTGCCCAAAGGCCCGGACTCCAGACAAGCACTGCCCCTTTAGGATTCTCGATTTGTTTTCCATTCTACTGTAAGGTCCCAATTTTTCACCCCAATACGCCATGACCGGGAAAATATTGTCCGAAAACTCTCTCTGTACAAAACAATCATCTTATGCACTGACTTCATGGAGCCTATCGTAAGAAACCGCTTCTCATTGTATTATAGCGTTCCTCTCCACAAACTCTGTCTTATTCATCACTGATTTCTGTTTTTTAAAACATCTTTTCCCATTTATTTTATGTCAAGGAAGAAATCATAACAAAACTTTCCCTATGAATGTACACTAGCTGTACAACTCTATTTTCGATTTTTTCTTTGAGTATTTTAGTGCTTCTCTTTCAAAAATGAAAAGTTCCACTCATGATATGCTCCATCGGCCACATTCAGTTCTGGATGATTATCAAGCAGAAGTTTGAATAATTGCCGTAATTGCGTGTGAATTCAAAGCTAAGACATTGCTTCGCATTATTTCCCGGTCAAAACGGTGAATATTTTCGAAACATTGTCATATTTAAAGTTCCACATCAACTTCGTTGAAATAACACCCTTTTTATCAACTACCGCATCCGCGCACATTCCGTTTGCCCTCAATACGACCAACCCGCCCCTTAACTCACCACCTACAAGGCATTTAGAGCCTGTTGCCCCATCAACACTCTAGCCGTGATTTAAAAATGGCCAACCGACTACGAAGACTATCACAAAAGGATGGAATAGAAACGCGTTCGGGAGTGGGATTACCTTCACTGCTTCGAGGAGGCGGAGGAAGCAATGGATTAAATGGAATAGGATAATGCTGAGGATAATGTGGAAGGATCAGAAGCAGAGGAGGATTTGTATGACGAATGGAAGCCACTAGTGTATAACCGTTGGGGAGCTGCTGTGGAGAGCCTAGGAGAGAGTGAGGGAGTAATAGCTATTTCAGACTCCTCTTTTGGGAATGAGGCGTAGTTTGTACATCTTAATGAGGAATTGGAGTAGATTGATATCTCAGGCTAAGTAGTACAACATTCTGGACCGTTTGATAAACTTTTTAGGGACACCAATGGGGGTCTCAACATTTTAGGGGACTGGCTTTGCTCTGATTTACAGGATTAGAAATCTGAGGAGTAAATCAAAATATTAATCCTGATAGTATTTACTGTTATTCTTTTTCGTCCATACATATATTTGTTTGTTTGTTTGAGACTTTAGTATTAGCCTAAAAGTTCACATAACCTGAGTAAACAGCTTCATATAGGAGAGACAAATCAAGAATGAAAGCTTCAACTGCAGATTCAAGCTGTCTACAGTTTTAAAGTCAAATAATACCCTAAGAAAATTTCTTCAACGCCAGCCCTTGAGTATAGGTTTTAAAACGTACCCTTTATACACTCCCTTGCAGCCTCTGTTGACCTTTCTTGTTCATGTCTATTCGTCATTACAAACTTACTACTGTAGAACTTGTTGCAAAAAAGGATATCTAATTAATTAATTATTAATTAAATAGTTAGAACTAGCTACATTTATCTACAACTAGCTATATTTATCTACAAAGAGCTACAAATATCTACACCCGCACCCTCGAACTATGGTTAGCAGCGGTAGCTACTGTAAATGCTCCTACAGCACGCGCACGAAGGGGCGTACCATGCGGTTCTGTGCAATCTAAACGATGCGTACACAGTAGGCATACGTCCCCGGTACACAGTCTGAAGTGCGGAGTACGGCGCGAAGAACGATACGTGCGGCTATTGTACAGTTCTGTCCTCGGAATACGCATACTGTACAGTTGGTACTTAAAGGATGTGTACAATACACAGGGTACACCGGTTTACCATACAGTGCTGCCATTGTGAGGCATGTGAACTGTACAGCCAGCACTTTAACTCGTACAGTGCGCGGGCGCCAGATAATAGAACTTATGCTACTACACTCTTGTCGGACAAAGCGTCTCATATTAGCCTCAACCGCCGAAATATGTCCCTTTTTTCTCGAAAAAAGCTAAAAGGTTGCTGTAAAATGATAAGTTACTGCCTGTTTTTACTCTAGAGTCATTTTTTTGCTGTGGCTGCAACAAAAGGGATGAAAACTCGCTTTTGCGCCGACTTTAGACAATTAATCCAAATAATAATATCAAACCGATTTCTGAAGGGAGGGATATAATTCAAATCAATAGAACTGTGCACTGGCTGAGGCATATTCCTTTGATGATGATATTATAAAACAAAATAAATTTTACCGGATAAGTCCGTACTTAAAGATTCGAGGCGATGCATGCCGTTCTCATGATTGCACCAGCTACAGTACAAAGAATGGTCACAGAGGTTTTGAGACCAATTAAATCTGACAGAATTTATATCGATGATATGGTATATTCGCAACATTTGGCTGTCAAGACGGTAGTGGTGAAAAAAAGAAATTAAAGCTTGAAACTGATATTGAGCAAATTATGTTTGCGCAAGATCCTATCAAGCTACTGAGGCACGGAATAGGTCGAGGAGGGATCAAGGACGATCGGAAAAAAAAAGAGAAAGATCGAAATGGCACCACGAAGTACTTCAAAAATGAAAGTTTGAAGCTTGTATGGTCCAGCTTCGTATTAGTAAAGGTTACTCAAGGACTTATCCATGAGAGCTGCTCCATTACACGCTGGAACTGTGAAAATGGAATATTTAACTGGAGCCAGGAAGTACAGATAGAATTAGACGAATACGAAAAGAAGTTATGCAGCTCTCAAGTACAAATATATCTAGATTTCAAAATCTTTTTATAGCGGCAAGATACGCTTAAGGTCGTTCATTCGGAGCATCTATGTCATAAAAAGATGAAAGGAAGATTACATCCCATTTAGTATGTGACTCGCACTTTAAATGGTTCAGAGACGGAACAAAATGTCTGTGAGAAGGAAGTATTGACCGTCGTGTTAACTTTGAAAACGTTTCTTGTCTGTGTGATATAGTTCGGAAATTTTGTTCTCATTACTGACACTGGGCACTGAAAGCAGTATTGTATAAGTGAGATGTTCATCATCTGTTTGCTAGGTGGCTCGACATTCTGGCAGAATCCCGATTTGAGATTTTGTATAGACTTGGACGCAGTAATCGGCAGGCTCGTTCATTATCTCGTTTATGCAGCTAAAACTCGATATATAATACCTGACCTCACGGAAATATAGTTGCAGTTGGAGCTATCCAAATATCAGTATCTAGCCAAAGAATTTTTGATGCTTATATTCAAGAACTCATTCGATTCTTTGAAGAATTGGAAATATGAATTACAAACATAGAGTACAGCGAATTGTTGCAAAAGTATCAAAATGAGTTTACCCTGTGGGAAGAAAATCTATTTCGAATTACTAAGGCCGTGTCATGATTAGTACCCAATTTTAAAGAGGGATGAAGATCTTAAGGACATTTCATAACTAGATAGGTCATTAGGATCTCGGCACAACAGAAGTATTCATTGCAGAAAGATTTTGGTGGCACGAAATGAAAATGGGTGTTTAACGTATCGATAATAACTGTTAGACCTGTCAAATTTTCACCTAAATCCGAAAATACAAAACTACGCTAATTTTCCCCGTTTCAGGTCTTTTGATGGATAAGTAAATATCAAAAGCTTTTCAAAAGTTCTCAATCGAATTTGCAAGACAATTCAAAGAAATTCTTTTTTGAAACAACAAACTACTAATCCGCAGTAGAACATCTTACTGTAAGGTCATAGGAAGTTGCAGCTAAGTAATCTGCTGCAGAGATAGTCTAAAAGTTCGTACAATAGAATTTACCTAGTCCATTTGGACTTTCCGAAAAGAAAAATCTCTGCTAACAACCTCTTATTAATTGTAACTATATTTCTTCAAAATTTGAGAAAGAATGGTATTCAATTGAAAAAGTTTATCGATCAAGCTCTGATGCTTAACGGAGAGGCCGAAAGAATAGTAGGAACAATCAAATATGCGGTGGTAGCAAAAACTTAAAGTAAGAAGAGAGCTCGAATGGAAAAACGTTGTACCAGAAGTGTTATATTATAAAGGTACCATCAGGAACATCGGGTAAACAGTCGCTCAACATTCGAACTAATATACCCGAAAGCTTCAGGAATTATAGAAAGAGACATTACAGTAAATCATGCCAGGGAAGAAAGTTTTAATTTCGACTGTTCGGCCACAAAAGTTGGAGATCACAAAGAGCGCCAGCAGAGGTGAGAAATTATAATTCGAATGATCAATATCAAGCATTTTAAATGAATCAAGGTTCTTGTTGGCCATGGAAAAGCTATTTCGAAGTCTGTGAAGTGTTCCGCATTCCAATCCAAATTCCCGAACCCTTTTAGTATCACAGCGGAAAAACTTCGGCGCTAAAGCTCTTTTAATGGTCGGGGAACAGATCGAGAAGAGACATCCACGCCCTCAGTCTCTCTCTCTCGTTATAAAAGGCCCGAAGATTTTCCTACAATACAAGACTATGTGTGACCAACGAATATACTCATCTATAATTGTAGAATGGTTCACATGAGAGAAAAGAGAGCCTGGGAATGGATTAGCTCATTTAATCGGGACTGTTTGAGATACGAGTAATAATTTATTTCTACATTAATTTCTAAATATATTTTCACACGTTGAATGATTCATTGCCTCTTGAAGAAAATGATAACTATTAGTAGTAGTTCGGTTTTTTTAAAAGGAGGAGGGTTAACGGAATCAGGGCCCGATTTTGTGCAAATAATATACCATAAATCTCCAGGAGGATATGCGTAAGTAGCTACTAGAGACCTATCACAAACTAATCGGGTATTTTCCGTTCGGGTTTCAAATTTCTCAAGAACAAACAAGATTTGCAAATTATAAATCACATTTTTCCATTAGATATGTGTAATGGATGGCTAGCATCCACTCTCGCAGAGGCAACGCCACCCAGGATCGCGTGGAGTGCTCTGCAGCATCCACGACGTAGGAAGCAGTGTAATGGATGGTTTGCATCTGCTCTCGCAGAGACAACGCCACCCAGGGTCGCGTGGAGTGCTCTGAAGCATCCACGACATAGCTGGAGCTGCCCAATTGGGTAGCAGTCAACTTAGATTGGCCTTTTCCCTTGCGCACATACCGGCGCATTTTAGACGCCGAGTCCTTGCCCACCAGTAAACCTCTGGGGGTTTCGAAACCCACCCCTTCCACAAAATTTCACCATCATCCCTCGCGTTCTGGCGAACTGCGCATAATATGGAATATTGATTAGTATAGTCCCAGTGTAGTATCAGCTCTGAGAGCTTCATCCCAAGCGTAATAACAAGGGAAGCTAAAGTAGGGAAGATGATCATCCTAAAGCAGTTACGATGACTTGAGGAGGACTTCTCAAAAGTCGTAGCTCATCAACAGAAGGCTCTGGAAATCGTCTGAAGGGACTTTCTGCAGGACCTAACACACAAAAAAATTGGGACGACAGCCCACCGAGAGGTTGCATCACATTTCCATTCATAAATGTCCTTCATAACGATGCCTATAATACGTTTGGTAGGAAGCGAATATCCATTTGGCTGCGAAATATTTCTGATGACGCAAATGGTGCACAAGCTACCTCTTATTTCATCATAAGAAACATTTTGTGTTTTGAGCTCTCCATGGACCTCACTTGCTATACGTAGGCTCATTCTTGCTGGTACGTTTATTCTATTCGTATAGGCATACGTTTATCCGGTACCTCACAAACGAGCTCGCGTATCAGAGATATTTTTTTACTCTCGGGGATTCGGAAAGCTTACCTGAGAAGTTTGCATTCAGCCTCACCTTATGTTTACATAATATATCTATATTATGAATTTGAATGTGACTTTAATGGTCGTATGGCTCTCTTTCAATCGTCTTATTTACGACCATCTATGTTTTACCATGTAATCTGAGACTTGAATCATCCCATGAAATCGTTTGGTGGCATCCATCTGTATGTTGATATCTCGACTAGTATTGTACCTTGAATTGCTACTAAAGTTAACATTAGTTGCACTCAGTAATAATCATGGTATGCGGTTCGGACATCATCACACAACTTATGTTCTTTTTTCTACACTCTATAGTTTTCGTTTTCGACTTGATCGACCCTTCAAAGCGAACTATTTTTAGTTATGGGCCCATTGCCCAATCAAGCCTGACGCCTAGGCCTAAATTTTCCTGAGATGCAAAGTAACCACATTGGACAGAGGTATATGGTGATCAGGAAGACTACAGAGAAGCAGTCAAATTCTGGCAAACGTTTAACAACACACTACCTGACTCGAACAGTAATAAGATTCCACCGCATTTACAAGCAACTTGTCTGAAGTCACATTTATATGGTCGTGCGAAGGACCTATACTCCGGAATTACGGATGAAACAACTGGTTGTAGATGGTGCTTTTGCCTAATTGTTGGCAAGATATAATTGTCAAAATATACAACGTGATGCATTAACAGTTGTGAGCGAAGCATATCTTGCTTTCAAATCTAATATGGAATACAAGGCGTAGCAGCACTGAGACCATGAAAAACTTTGAATCTAGCTTCTCCGCTCAAGTCGCCAAGTTCAACTCCATATCGACAACCACTAAGCTACCCGAATGCATAACTGCACTAATGTTGCTTTCAAATTCAGCAATTGAGGACTCGCAACGAGTGTCAGTTATGGAGGCGGCAGCTCCTTCTGATGAGAATCTGAATGGGCAATCGTCTAATGACCAGTTATTGGGCGCTATAACATATCAGTCCGTCTCGTCGGTAATTAAGCAATGTGACAGGTCTTCACATAATCAGAACGGAGCAGATCTTCTTAATCACAGTTCAGCTCGCATTGTAAATAACAATTTACGAAGCCGTCCTCGTGAAATTACGTTCCATCACAAAGGTGTTAACGCAACGGTGAAATATCCCTGCGATATGTGTGGTAAATATGGACATTGAAGACACAACTATAATCCTGATGAACCCCAAAATGGTTCTCGCAATAATGATGATAGTATAGCACATAATTGCGTTCAAGATGGCAATGATAAATCGAAGAAAAAGACTGTACCGTTTAACATGGCAACAGTAATTGGATCCCCCGCTTCCAAAACACCATCTGTTGAACTAGGACCACTTTTTGATGATAGTGCAGCCTATCCTGCAATTGGACAAGTTGAGCTCAACTTGCTCGTCGATCACTTTAGGCTCCCCTCAAACCCACAGCTTCTCCCTATTCCTAAGTCTTTGAACGGGGACACACACTGGCAATATGGACTTGGAATGCACTCAAGTCCTGCTCGGCGTGTCTTGGGATCTATCACTCTCACTGTTGAGTCTGATAATAAAAATACAGTTCATATTACCCACCTAGTACGCGAAGGATCTTCCCAGTGGGTCATCGGACGGAATGTTACGCGTAAGCCTAATATAGAGCATATTAATACAAACCCAATTGTGTTAATGATTGGTAATCGTCGATACGGACATATCGATTGTAGATCATGGCTTTCTCAGTTACATCAAGTTGGATCTTTTCGTAGCATGCAGTAATGACTGGTCCAACATGTCTTGCATGTCTGCAATTACGTTCGGAACTACGCCATGGTCTAATATCAAATCTATCACCGATAAGGTGCATAAGCATGTTTGTGGAAACGAAAGATTTGCAGACTACAAACTGCTTTTAGAACGAAACTGTTTGTGGAATGATGCCGTCAAATCTTATCTCACTCAAGTTATTGGTGTGTGTGCAGCTTTTCATGCACCTTCCAAACCCGAGCCAAGCCGAAAAGTATCTATTAGCTCCCTGTCAACTGAATTTAATGAAGCGCCATGTATTGATCATCTATACTTAGACGAAGTACGTCTAATGCACTGTATGGAACTGGTTACAAGATTTTCGGCAGCACATGTTGTTACGTGAGCCACTCTTAAGGAGTCTAATACCGCATTCGAGGCATTTTGGGTATCCCAGTTTTGGTACCCCGACTCGATCCGTGCAGACAAAGCCTTCCAGTAAGGCGAGTTCAAACAGTCTGCAGAGAAGCTTTGCATAACAATTGAAGCAGTACCGCCCGGTAAGCACTTTAAAAATGCCCTAGAGTCCAAACAGAACATTATTCAGAGTATTTTTTTCCGCTTGAAGGCTGCAAGTGAAACAAAATTTGACCCGGTTCGCGCTACATATAAAGCTGTGAGAAAATCCAATGACCTATATTGTAACGAAACTATGCCGGCATTTGAGTCAGCCAAAGGCTTCTACATATTAATCTCGGCGAAACCATTCCACAATAGAATATCGCGTGATGTGAGGGTTGCTCGTGATCAACTTCAAGCTCGGAGAAAACTAATCCGTATCATGCATTCGAAGTCAGTGAAAGAGACTCCGCTAGCTGTTGGAGATCGTGTTGAAATATTCCAAAAGAAAGAATTTGATAAGAAGGGTAAGAGGTCAGACCCTAAATCCATTATTTCCATCAACCAGAAAGCCCGGTCCGTTACTGTCCCCGGATGAAACGGAAGAGAAAAAACGGTTGCATTCGAAGACAATAGATCTGCCTTACCGGAAAACAGCTTTGCACAATTCGTTCAAGATGGGATTGACACACTTGATAACGAATTGGAGAACGCTTAAAAACCTCCATCTACAGATATTAATCTCTCAGTAAGTACAACTCGATCAGATGGCAGCCCTACAGATGTTGATATTGGTATAGAATCGTCTAATAATTAACACTCTGTCGGAGACACCGTCTCAGTTTATTGGCCAATAGATGATCAATCCTATCCTGGAACTGCTCAAACTGAAGCAGATAAATGTCGTCTAAATATACATTATGCTGACGGCGACAAAGAATGTCTTGACATGGAAAAGGAAGTCTGGAATTATTCGGATTCTTTGCAAGCCAGCTCAAGTAGTCTGGCACCTAACCTTGGTTTGAAAAGTACAGAGAGTGGTGCATTGACTTCTATGGTTGACTACTCCGGAAACCAGTACTTTCTGCAGCATGAAGCACAAGGTTTTGATCTATTTGTCCTCGTCAATGCCTATAATAAGGAAGAAGACACACTCTTTAAAACAATTAGTCCTTTTCCTTATTGCAAGGTTCCAGTAGACGCTAATGTCATCAAAAGCCACGCACTATATAAGTTAAAGATGAGCGATTATTTTAATACCTCAAGGTAACGAAGACCAATTGAAGAACATGCTAAGCAAAGACTGTACGATCTGTCCACCAACAGGTCTGCGCATTTTAGAATCTATGACATGACTTTTCGGATGGACATTGTATAAGGCTGATATCAAAGCGGCGTTTTTACAAACAGGTGGAGCTCAACGAGATGTCAATGTTCTTCCACTAAAGGAGAGCAATATGAAGGCATCTCATTTATGGTCGTGTCTAACTGCATCCCATGGGCTGGTGAATGCCAACGCGAAATGGCAGAACCAATCTGACAAACTCATGATTGATTGGCCTCACTCAGTCTGCTCATGTGCCTTAGCTGTTCTTTAAGAAAGAAAATGGTCGCCTAGTTCTCCTCGTCGCCAAGATTGTAGACTATCTTAAGATTGCCGGTGAAGGTAATCTTTCTCAAGAATTTATAGACCAGATTGATCAAAAGTTTAAGTTTGGTGACGTAAACCATGGTCACAGAAAACTGAGATACTTTGGAATCAACATTATAGAAAATGGTGACCATCCCATCGAGAATGATGCCGACGATAAGCTAGATGCTGTTACTGAATATAATTTCTCAAGGCATCGTCGAAGCAGTCTGATGATGCTTTAAATCTAATTGAAAAGTCTGTATTTGCATCGACTAACAGCTCGTTGGGATGGATGGATTCGAACAGCAGACGTACCATTATGCTCTTTCTATGCGAGCCACCATCAACAAAAGGCTCCCGACCTAAAAGTCATTCATTTGGTTGACCAAGTCAATGTCGTTTGGAAACTCAAGTATTACTGGGAATAACTATCGCATATCCTGGACCGACTGATAAGAGTGAATACCAGCCAAATGTTTTGGTCTTTGCAAATGACCCTCGAGTAGACGATTGTGGTCAGCTCGGTTTACTAACGGGTCTGCTGCTCGGTGAAATGAAGACCGAATCAATCTACCATGTTGTGTCTTGGATGTCGCATAAGGCCAAACGGCCTGTTAAAAGTGAACCAGGTGCAGACATTTTTGCGGCAGCCGAAGGTATTAACGACGGTAAAACTTTCTGTAAGGCCTACTCTGAACTGCTCGGAATCGATATCAAGCTCAATGTCTATGGTGACTCGAAAGACTTGTTCGCATCACTCTTTACTCAAAAGAATTCTATTGATAAGTCCATGCGCGGTGATGTTGAGTGCATTCGATACGAGTTCCAGACTGGTGCTGTAGACAAGATATCGTGGATCCCTGCAAACACTAAACTTGCTCTTCTGCTCACAAAAAAAGACAGCAACCTAACTGAAGCACTACAGCTCACACTCTCCACTGGAAGACTGTGCGTTGACTTTGACACAGTATCGGAAACCAAATGTTCTACGAAGAATTTTGGTTAATTCGGTTTTCTACGAAGAACTTTGGTTAAAGAAAGAGTGATATGAATTTGAAAGTGACTTTAATGGTCGTATGGCTCTCTTTCAATCGTCTTACTTACGACCATCTATGTTTTACCATGTAATCTGAGACTTGAATCATCCCATGAAATCGTTTGGTGGCATCCATCTGTATGTTGATATCTCGACTAGTATTGTACCTTGAATTGCTACTAAAGTTAACATTAGTTGCACTCAGTAATAATCATGGTATGCGACTCGGACATCATCACACAACTTATGTTCTTTTTTCTACACTCTATCGTTTTCGTTTTCGACTTGATCGGCCATGCAAAGCGAACTAATGTTATATATATCTATACTCTATACTACACAGAACTGCCACCTTGATCTTCGTAAAATAGCCGTCCCACATCTCTTATTAGTAAATCACCCCAATGAACCCCCTTTCGGCTATCAGATACACTTATGAAGGCATGTTACGAGGTCAAATCCCAGCCACGCGAACGTAATTTTGGAACGTCATGTTGGAGCCTACAGGATAAAACGGCATGAACACCAAGTCACTCCTCTCGCAATAAGCCTCGCAGGAGGTGCTCGTCATCCTGTCGTAGAGCCACGCCGAGGACTCTACCAAACAAGACCGGACATCCAAGAAACGGGAAGAAGCAGAGGGCCCGAATTTTTTTGATATCACCTTATTGAATCCGGGGTTTCACCTTCATGAATAAACTCGTTCCCTCCAGCAGGAGAGTTAGGGCCTTTAATTCTATGTTCTCTCTGAATGCGAGGCGTAATGCGATGCAGATAAGGTATCAATCTTTTATTGCGGCTTCCTCCAAAGGTATACTCTTATCTGTTTCAATGTTTACTCTTGGAGGTTGGCTATATGGCGGGGAAAAGAACGTTGCCGTGAGGGCGGTCCAGACCTTCGGAAAGGCTTGCGGGTTTTTTATACAGAGTCACGCTGCAGCAGCCGTCATGTATAATGCGGTATGCTTGGTGGATGGCCTAAAGGTGGCCTTTATTGTTCCTCCCCCACCACTGTGTCGGCTTACCGTTTTGAGTCTACTGTGGTTGTCTGGATAGCTTTAGGACGGATTGATTTCATCTTTGAAGATTAAAACACCCAAAACTTTCTTCATTTATAGTCTACACTTTTCTTAAAAGGATAGTTCATAGGTGGTCATCTTTGATCTCAGCCAGCTGCTGATGATGACGTAGTCATGAATACGTCTGTTTACATTTGTAATTTGTAATACTTATGTTTGTTACTGAATCATCTTAGTGAATGTGTATTCATCTTCGAGCCAGCGTACTTGTGGTCCGGCCCGCACATCATTCGCAGCATGAGAGGTACACAGCAAGGGGACAACCTCGTTGGACTTCTATTTGACCTTGTCCTGTACCCCGTAGTACTTAAGATCCAGGAGCTACTACGATCGGGTAACCAGGAAGACGACACCGCGGGTAACTTGCTGGTTCATCTATGGTACCATGATGATGGGTACATCATCGCGCGCCACGACCAAATCGCCTGCGCCGTCGAAATACTCTCATCCATCGACGCCACCAGCAGGGGACTACACCTATCCCTGCCCAAATGCAGGGTCTGGTAGGCCTACAGCGCCGCCGGCGTCCGTTCAATGCTTATACCCGAAGGAGCTGAAGCAAGAATATAGCGAGGGTACATGTGTCCTAAACGCCCCCGTCGGTTCCCCGGACTGGACGAACAAATTCTTCACCACTCACTCCAGTCCCTCGAACCGTTCCTCGAAGCTGCCATAGGCATTAACAATACGCAAGTGGCTTTTCAACTTTTGCGCAATTGCTTTGGGGTATGCAAGATAGGATTCCTCCTTGGTGTGGTGCCACCCTCTTGCACGGCGGAGGGCACCGCTATGTTTGACGAAATGATAAAGCGATGTCTCTGGAAACTCGCCGGAGGAGTACTGGACTCGGATATATTCTGAGAACTCCAACTACCGGTGAAACCCCAGGACCCTAAGAAACCCACCGTCGGTTTAGGGTTCACATCGGCGAAAAGCATCGTGGGGCCGCTTTCCTGGCCTCCAGCGCAGCTGCCAACAGGCTGGCCACCGGTATCTTGCCGGCACCCATCACGGATCTCACGACGTACAATGATGCCGTCTGCGCCCACCGAATATGGTCGACCTTCTGCTGCTCACGACTCCTACCCTTTAGTGTATTTTGCTCAAGCAAAACCCTCCGCAAAAGACACTAACAGAAGCAGTCCATGCGGCAGTTCAAGAAGAGATCCCTCTCGGCGACCAACGAAGGCAAGCTTTCCGGGCTTCTATGGGCCTTCCCGGCGCAAAGGAATGGGCCTATTGTCCTCCGTGCCCCGGCCTCAAGACCAACATTAACGCCCGTGAGTTCTCAGTGTGGCTCCAGTACTACCTCCAAGTCCCGCTCTTCGCCCCAGACACGCCGTGCCCAAGCCCAAACTGCCCTGAGGTCCTCGACTGCCGCGTGGATCACCTCATGCACTGCCTGCATGGTGGGCACCGCACCCGACGACACGACCGTCAAGTCGTCCTCCTCGCCCACGACCTGCAGAAGGCAGCCCATCATCTGGCTATCGAGCGGCGATAGGGGCTTCACCGCACAAGGCCGGATATCGAGGCAATGGGTAGCAACGGAGGAACGGACTTTTTTGACGTCACGTTCGTCAATCCTCTTGCGCCCTCCAATAGGAGAGCGCGTACTTTCAACCCACTCACCTCCCTCAACGGAGCCATCTCCGCGAAACTTAGAAGTTATGAACCACTCCTCGCGACTGCTACAAGAGGGAGGCTTGTGCCTATCCCATATCCGCCCTCGGAGGCTAGCATCCAGACGCGTACGCGGTGCTAAGCGATGTCGCGCGGAACGTGGCCGTTCGAGCGATGGAGACCTACGGGATGGTTAGAGCGGTGCTTACCCAAAGGCACTCTGCAGCGGCCGTCATGTCCAACACGGCATGCCTGCTAGCCGGTATTGAGCCGACTCTGTAAGCAAGGTCATTTACTGTAGTGTTACCCATCAGCGACGACTTCTCCCGTATAACGTATTAGCCTCGTGGATATAACCGACCACATCTTCCATGCATTAAAATAACCCAAAAATCCCCTCCTCTTTGAAGCGGACCGTTTATGGTTAGAATTGTAATGCCACATTGTGTATTTATACTTTGTCTATGACTGTAAAGGCACGAGCTTTGACTTCGTGCGGCAACTGTGTACTTCGTACACTGCAGTACGTATTTGCACTGGCTGCAATCACCTCGACTTGCTCGACGTAGAACTCTGCACAAATTCCATTCATTCATTAGTAATATATTGTTTCTTTCAATAGCTTGGGCAGTTCCAGGCTTGACATCCGTCATCAGAGGGAATCAATCAGTCGCAGCGAAAGAATTATAGTCTGAGCACAATGTGTAAATCGGGGGTTAATTTACTGTGGTAGATATGTGGGTTGGTATCCAGTAAATTTGTACCGGAGCGTAGATATCGTATCATGGTCAAGCCAATTGCGAACCGTACAATGCGTCGAAAGCTACGGTAGCACAAGACGCTTTTGTTTCCCAATTTTTTCGCAGGCCGCCAAAACGAAGTTGACCGCATCTTCCAATCCCTTCGAGACTTGGATGATGCTCAATTGGCTTTCCACTTACACCGCTTCTGCGCGAACGCCTCCAAGGTCATGCACTTGCTGCGTACGCTTCCCTCCACTCAATCTGCGGTTCTCGCCGCTAGCTTCGATCAGAAGCAGAGGGAAGCGTTCCACCAATTGCAGCTGCCCTGTCCAGAGCGAGCCTGGCTCCAAGCCTCTCTCCCCTTCTCAATGGGCGGTCTAGGTCTCCTGCAAACTTCAGACATTACCGAGGCTGCATACGCAGCATCTGTAATTGATTCTTTTGGACTTATCTCCGACCTGCTTACCCTTTCCCAGGACCGCCACTTGGAAGAGATCCCTCGGTCTGCCATCTCGCTCTTATCCTCCCGCCACCCGCAGCTGTCTTCGTCGCTTACAGCTACGGCTCTTTTCGAGCGTTGTTCATCGCCGGTCCCCGGCGAAAGGCTCCAGTCTGCGATCACAACTGAACTCATGCTATCGAAGTCCGATAGCTTGTTCTCGTCCGCGGCAGCCCACGACCGAGCACGGCTCCTCTCCGTGCGCACATCCTCCGCATCGACTGTTTTCTCTTCGCTTCATCACCCCCACCGCGGTACGTACATGTCCTCTTCCGCCTCGAAAGTCGCTCTGGCTCTACGTCTCGGCATCGCGCTATTCCCTGGATCAACTCGCTGTCCGGTCTGCTCCCGCCGCTCGGCCGACATCGCACCCGTCTTAGATCCAAGTGGTCAACACGCGTTGACCTGCAAATACGAAGACGGAATGACTCGTCGTCACCACATCCTCCGCAACGTTCTTGCCCGCTACTGCAAGGAAGTTGGGGTCGTCGCCCTCATCGAACATCCGCTCCTCCACCAGGTTCCCGACTCAATCTGGGCATTCGGAGTCCCCCGTGCTACGAGTGGACATTTACATACCTGCTGCATACGGGCTTCACAGTACCGATATCGCCGTTGACGTTACTGTTGCCCACCCCTCCGCACGCCGCCACATTTCGCCAAGTACAGTTACTGCCGGCGCCGCCGCGACACTCGCAGAGCGCGAGAAACATCGTCATTACGGCAATTACTGCAACCGAAACGATATCCTCCTCTCCCCCGTCGGGATTGATATCTATGGCGCCTTGGGCGACGACGGTAAGGCTTTTCCGCCGCCTTGCTTCCTTCGCTGCTTCCCGTCGCAGTTCCTCTCCTCAACAGGAGCTCAGCGACTTCGTTACCGTTTTGCATTTAGTCTCCAAATAATGCAGGCGCGACAAGTTTCTACCCGCCGCCCGCATCCGTAGTTAATTTATAAATACCCTCCGCACGCCTCTGTGCGACATTGTACGACAAATAAAGATCTACCACCAGCACAAGAGTGCTGCCTTGCATTGTGTTAGATATTTAAAATTCCAGTGGGGTAAATTGGGTTTACTTGAATGGGTTGGTATACTTAATTTTCCTGCAAAGAGTAATTGCAGACTAGGACTACTGTAAGCAGGGTAACCACCTTCTGTACATACCCTCAGAACGGAGGTTCTCTGGAATACACTGTGTACACAATTTCAAGTTGCGGCCTAAGTGTCGCTCAAAACTCCTTCCAACAATCAACTGGCGTTATTCTGGACGAGTCTCGCCGCGTGACGAGCGAACAATGTTCGCTGCGCTTCAGCAATCGGAATGGCTGCCCGTGCGGCAACACCAGTCGCAACCCGGTTGGCGAAGTCCCGAGCGGAAGGGTGCCAGCCCCCCAACGTGGAGAGTGGAAGGACAATGAAGCGATGCCCAGGACCCTTGAAACGTATTAACTCGGCAAAGCGAGTGTCCTTGCCCAGGCGAGCATGGTTAAGGGGCTTGAGTGGGCATCGCGCCAGGGAGGGAAGGCGGGCGGGGGTCAGGGGATGGATAACGGTTACGTCATAATAGTCCGTGCACCCGTTCCCTCCAAGCGCCTTGATGTCCGGGCGAACTGCATGGCCGGGTTGTGGCGGCTCGAGGACAGGGTGTCGGGCAGCTTTGGAGAGATCTGCAGCAAACAAACGTGTCTGCGAGTCATGCCGCCACCCGCGTGTGGATCCATAGGGACAGCACAGCGCGTGGTCACCATACTGATCCATAAGGGTCGTGCATCCCCTTTGTGGCATATCAAAGCTGGAGGAAACAGTGGCACCCTGGAATAGAACTGCAACCACGTCTTGTAATTGCGGTCCAGGATGTAGGTACCCAACCCCGGAGCTGGTTGGCATGACAGCCAGTCCTTGCAACCCTCCACTGACAACGAGGCTGGGAACGCAACAGTGCTCTCATTTCCCTTCGGCATGTCATCAAAGGCCTTTTCCTCAACTGGGCGGACGGGTTGCCCCTGCCCAAACCTCTGCACTGAGTCGATAGCCGTGAAATGGACCACCTTCTCGGGTGCCACTTGTGTCTTCCAGTCGTCGTGCGCCCGGACTGCGGATTTGTATGAATATAGAGCAGTGTTCGGTAGCACAGCCAGAGGGGTAGAGCACAGGGCACGCGTGAGGGTCACGGAGGAAAGGAACGCAGCCGCCGCAGTGAGCTTCGCAGAGCGAAGCCCAATGCCAAAAGTTGGCTTGAGGGGGCAGAAGGGCGCCACAGGGAGTTGCAATTCCCGAAAAGTATTGTTGTCCAGAACCCCGCCCATCAACTCCCGCAGTGTAGCCTCAACAGCGGAATCGAATTCCCCAGCCCCTTTAGCAGTAGAATGAGGGGGAACTACACGTAGGAGGTAGTTAATGCGACATACGCCGAAGCAGGTCCGTAGTAGATGGGGAGCTACTTGAGTATCCTCCAGGGTTACCAAAGCGCTGAGGGAGGCTTCAGCTAAGCGAAATGCTTTGAGAACTCCCGCTCCACGAATAGGTCCGATCCGATTGGGGCGCGGAGCACTTTTGTCCCTTCACTATAGTCCTGGCGAAGGTCGGCTGGGAAGGACTGCTGAACAGACGGGGGGGAGGCTTTGGCCACCAGACGGCACACTTATCCATGCGGAGGTGCAAACCCAATGTGCGCACCTCCACGGAAGAGAGGAACTCTAGTGCCGCTCGACTGGCTTCGTGGGTGCCCACTATGTACCTATCGTCCAAGCACCACAGCTGAAGGAGTGCAGCAGAAGGCCTGCCTGTGGTGTCGCCCACATTTTCCAGGCGGGTTTTCAGTTCCCGCGTCACTTTTTGCAGCACTAGGGAGAATAAAAGTGGACCCTGAGGATTCCCTTGCTGCGCGCCTACCACGCTCCAAAGCATATCATCCCCAAAACACAGATGGCCCGGTTTACCGCATGCGTGTAGTTGAACCAATGTAAGAGCTCTGGGAACCTCTGCTCGACCTCCTTCAAAAACGCACTTCGGCTGAGAAGGTTGAATGCGTTTTCAAGATCAACGGTTAGCAGTTCATACTCTTCTGATTCGCCATGCCCCTCCGCCGTACAGCGTGGACAAGTGCCTCAGATCCTCCTGACGTTGCTACTCCCAAGGGGCAAATTGGGTTGGTTTACTGTGAGTAATGGAAAGGTTGGGAGTCCTCTGTACTTGTAATGAAACCCTTGGCAGGACCTATGTTGCAAGCGCTTGAGCGTGTGTACCAGGGTTGGGGAGGACATGTCAAAATTGCATGTACCTGGTACATGAAACATTACAGTATTATTAGTTCCCTCGGTACATCGGTTCAACGGTGCATATGAATAATTTTTAATTGGACAAAGCCGAAGTACATGAAATATATAAAACTTTTTGAGGGACGGTACAAGAACATTAAATATTTCTGATGTACCAGGTACATTTCAGAATTTTTTTTGAAAAAGACAGTACAAGGGTACATGATGATAACTTTATGGTATCAGTGAAACGGGTGTCCGCACATGTATGCACATGTACCAGGCAAAAGTATAAAACGGGTATATTTCCGCATGTACCAGTAACTGACCCAGACCATGTGGTCTAATGGTGTAAACCGGGTTAGTTAAGGGAGAGAACGTGATTTCGATTCCTGAGATTGCATCGCTAAAACTGCAGTAACGTGCAGGCCACAGAAAACAAGGGACTGTCATTTGGAGTTTAATTCTAGTCTGAGGACCTGCCTCGGTTTTACTGGAGCTATATCTTTCCCATCCTGCAATGGGAAATAGCTTTCGTAGCCAAGGTTCCAAAGACGAGGATTAGAAATTAAACGTCACTCATTGTTAATGGCCAGATGTCATACCGGGAACTATGCAATAGGGATTTCTGTGGCGGCTAAGCACTTCTTTTACTCATCATAGTATTTTTGTCATCTAAATCATTATCTTCTATCTTCAAAAGATAGTCACTAAACTCTTCCATTGACTTAACATGATTATAAACATCAAAATCTTCATCATAGTTCTTTGAAATTGTGACAACATTATTGATGTTGTCAGTTGTGATTCTGTTACGAAGTGGACTACAAATTCTACCCGCCAAGCTGAATATGCGTTCATTTTCAATTTGAGTCGCCGGAATACCCAAAAAGAATTGACAAAGCTTGCAACTGTGGAAACAAAGATTGCTTCTTCAATATCCAGCTGTACTTGTCAGTTCCTTTCGTGAAGGGCTCTGATCGAAACAAGCGAAGTTCGGAAACCATAGACTTAACAATAGCATCCGTATCATCTGAATCTGCGTTACTCAAAAAGCAGTCTTCTATTTCTTCCCTGTCTTGGCTTTTGAATTAGTGTCTCCTGCCTCGTCACATCCAGAACCGAGTCAGATTCTTTTTGTTCCCTCATGCTTACCATAAGAGGTACTATTATTTTTTCATCATATTTTTTGCTAGTATCGCGCATTGCCTGGATCACTCTGATGTAGACGCATAAGAGTAGACTTCAGATCCTTAAATCAGGATCGAAAACCACAGCAAGATAATGATGCACATAGGCGCCATTCAATGGATTTATTTCGAAGAACGGATCCAACACATCGCTAAGTGATTCAACCAACAAGAGGAATTTGGCCTTAAGCATACTTAACTGTGCGTCAAAATCATCTGAAGCCACAGGAACTATAGTCTTGCAGTTGTTCTTAAACTTCAAATACACACTTAAATATGTGCAACAGCCTCACTGACGGTCCACGTCTTCTTCTGGCTCTGAAGGCAGGAAACACAAGTTTTTCAAGTGTTTCGACAACACATTGAACAATGTCCCATGTTTCAGGACTTGGTACTCGGTTGCGCAGATTAAGATCAGCTTGAGTTCCAAAACATTTGCGAACAACTTCTTTGTACGAGAGCATCATTCGAAACATCACCAGAACACTGACAAACCTAGTCTTGACTGGGGTCGCATGAGTCTGGGATTGACATCCAAATATTTGCAAGCTTCAATCCATTCCTTGCGCCCTTTCGAAGATTTTTTGTCCAAGTTATGCACTTCTGCAAAGCGGATTGCACTTTGCGAAAATCAATGAGCGGTAGGCCGTCTGTCACATTGTTAGATAAAGCTGCATTGCATGTCCCAGAAATAATATGGGCAAAGCAAACTCTACTTCCAATTTCCGCTGCACTGAAAGAGGTAGGACCTTATAATGTTCGTGCATGCCCTCAAATTCGCACCCCCATCCTTGACACACGCGAAAATTTGTCCCAATTCCAAACTTTTCCAGCTGCTCAACCAGAAGATCGTGTAGAGATTCACCTCTTGTACTGTTACATTGAATAAGTGCTAGGTGAACTCTTGTCTGCTTGAAGTTTCCATCGACTCCATGTGCGATCAAGTCAAATATGTCTTCGCATCCTCGACTCATCCATAGATCAAATGAGATCGAAACGGAGTCCAATTTTGATAACTGTGGCATCACGAGATCCAATTCCACTTTCTTCGAAAACGCCGGAATGTGCTTATCAGCTAATGTTTTCCTGTCTGGGATCGATACACGTGGGTTCAAGAAGTGAACATATCTCCGGAAGTCTGGATGATCAACCAACGAAAAGGGAAGTCCTGCCTTTGCTATTAACAAAATCAATCATCGTTTGTTTGCTTCCACTGCAGTATCTGAGGTGGGATTGTATTTCTGATGGTATCAAGATAAGTCTGAAGTTTCTTCTGCTTCTTCTTAGGGGGCTCGGTAGATGTTTGGGATTCTTCGAACTGCTTGAAAAGGTCCTTGTGATTTTCCTCAAGTGCCTTCGTAGTGCGTTAGTACCCATGTTGCTCTGAAACTTCAGAAGTCCTTTACCCCGCTTATTTGCTGCAGATGCTGCAGATACGTCTGGTTTGCAAACAATACAAGCATACGTGTTATTGTCATGCTTTGTGTAAAAGCCCCAGAGAATTGCCTTTTTTCCAGACTTCTTGTTTGTCGACAACGTCTTTTGAGTGATTCTGAGAATTTCATTTGCAGAAAGTGAGCTCGGGACCTTGTTTACTTCGTCATCATTGAGTTGTCCTTCCGGTTGTGGGGGATTCATTTTGTGAATGGAAGGGGCAATGAAGTCGAAAGTATGGCAGCACTGTCGAAGATACGTCTGTATGTACCGACCATTTTGCCAAAAACGACCATTTTGGCCGGTACATGTAACGATACGTTACAATATTTTTCGAGCTCCCGGCAGGGCATCGGTACATTACAGTGTTTTCGAAAAAATATGTACCGGGGTACATATTACGTACCGTTTTTGAGATTTTTAGCAAATTTTCGGACAGGTACATGTCTAATATACCTGTACATGTACCTGTCCATGTACCTTCCAGTGACACGTTTTCCCCAACCCTGGTGTGTACCAAATAGAAAGTAGCTGGTAGACCGGTTGACAAGCACGCTGTGTTGGAGGTGACCATCAACGCCGCGTTTCGTTGGAGGAGAATTGTCCTCACCCTGCAGTATTGGTCCAAGGCTCGGTTGGCGATCGCTCGGGCTACCTTCGTGATGTGGCGGAACGCTTGGGGATGCCACCCCCCGTATGTGGAGATAGGAACGGGCACGAGTCTGTTCCTGCCAGGTAAGCTGGCTAAGAATCCCTGGTATTTTCGTAGCTTGTCCGCATGGGCTGCGTTCAAGCTGGTATGGGGGTTAAAGGTTCTCATTCTGAGGTGAGAAGGTGCCAGTGTGCGCTAAAAGAATATGGACCACCTGACAGAATGCGAAATTGACTCGATACAATTTTCATCACAGCGAGTAGGAATGGACATATACATTCCGGGTTTCTATGGTCGTCACACAAGTGATCTTGCCGTAGACGGTACTATTGCCCATCTTCCTGCTTTTCGTCACATCTCACCAAGTACAGTCACCACAGTCACAGCCGCGACACTCGCCGAGAGCAAAAAACATCGTCATTACGGTTATTACTGCCACCAAAACGATATCCTGCATTCTCCGTTGGGTTGGTATCTATGGAGCCTCGAGTGATGGGAGCCCGAGGTTTTCCGACAACTCCCTTCCTTCGCGCTTCCCGTCGTGGCTCCGCTCCTCAACAGGAAATTTCGGACTTCGTTACCCGCTTTTGGTTTATCCTCCAAGTGTGTGGAAACTGTTGTTGAATATTGATGTCAACTGATGAAGTTTGATGAAATCACTAATGGCCGTCTTTATTGTTTGAAATGTAGAATTTGTTTAATGGTCGTGTTTGTAATTTGTTTGTCGTGTTTGCTCTCGATATTGGTTTCGGTTGTACTTGTTGTAGTACATATATGCTGTGTTGTGTTCTTGATAGTTGTAAGAAAAAGCTACCGACGTTTGTTTGTTCAAAGGGAGCATAAGATCAGAAACAGCTACCACTGCTATTTATTGCTGAGGTGCAGTCGAACACCTTCTTTCATTGTTATGGCCTATCAGACCCATCGTTGGCATCGTTGCCGACACGGCTCCGTTTCACTTGGGATATACGTAATGTCCCGTGGACGGATGGAAAAGGGAATCAGGAAGAATATGCTAAGGCTGTCGAAGATTGGAATGACTTTCATGATAGTTTACCCGATTCTAATTCGAACAAGATTTCCAGAGAGTTACGTGGAATTATGCTCCAGTCTCAGCTCTTTGGGGGAGCTAGAGACATGAGTCGGTCGATTCCAGAAAGCGAAATCCAGCCTGCAGGAGGCTGGAAGAAGATTGTAGAAGCTATCTACAAGCGTGACACGCTATCTGTGGTGAGTGAAGTGTACCAGAATTTCACAACACTGTTGTCCATGAAACGTGGATCGAACGAGACGTTCAAGAACTTTGAGTCTCGGTTTTTTGCTCAGGTTTCGAAGTTTCATTCGAACTCTAGCTCTTCGAAATTACCTGAAGCATTGACTGCATTTATATTGTTGGCCAACTCTGCTGTTGACAACGGACAAAGAATTTCAGTCCTAGCGGCTGCCTCTAATGGCACATCGCTAGATGCGTCAGCTACAACTGATGAGTATTTAGCAACTGTTTCGTATGAGAAAGTTGCATCGGTATTAAGGCATTGCGACCAAGTCATGTTGGATGCGTCACTGTCTATTTATGTGAACGCAATTAATATTGAAACTAAAAAGCGTCAGGAGGACGCAACGGCAATGGTAAACACAAGATGACGCCAGCACAGTTTGCTGCGTACAAAGGCAAATCCAAGTGCCAATTGTGACAGAAGTATGGTCACTTCCGCTCTGACCATGAACCCGATGGACGTCTCAAACCGAGAGTTCGGTCCAGTGAGACTCCAATTATAGGAGACGACCTAACTAAACCTAGAAAGACCGTGACATTCAACATGGTCCATTTGGGCGAAAACAAAACATTTGATGAAGGGTTTGTCGGCCTCTTTTAGATGACGGTGCTCCGTACAGCGGAATGGGATTAGCAGAGTTTATGATTTTGCAGCCAATCATGTTGCCTAACTGGAATGGGCAGCTTCGAGCTCTACCAGAAGAACTGCAGTCTCGACGATTCTGGAAGTATGGAAATGGAGAGCACTCTAGTGAGTGCAGAAGACTATTAGGTTCCGTTCAACTATGTGCCAACAGTGATAATGACAACCTAATCAGTATTCGTCATCTGATTATCGAAGGTTCATCACAATGAATTGTAGGAAGGAATGTTACGAAGCTGTGTAACATGGAACATATTGACGTCAATAGGCTGTTATTGCCTGACAAAGGGGATTCTATATCTTTGGTCGATCACGACCTGCACAGTTACATTCCCTATAAGTCCTTTGTATTCGAAGACACTGAGTGCTCGCTACCTGAGGTTAATAACAAGGTTTTCTGTGCCACAGCCCAGATCAATCACCAAGAAAAATCCTCGACCGTAGGCAGAGACAAGGAACTAGTGGAAAAAGTACATAAGCATGTCTGCGGACACTCCAATTACTCAGATATCAAGACACTGCTGGAGCGCAACAACCTTTGGAGCGCTGAAGTACAGAAGTATTTGATACGCATCCTTGACGAGTGCCCGAGTTGTCTGACGACGTCACAGCCGAAACAGACTAGAAAAGTCTCTCTTAGTGCCATGAGCCGTCAATTCAACACCCTTGTATGTGTTGATCATATGAACCTGGACGACAATCGAGTATTTCACATTATGGACTCTACATCCAGATACTCAGTTGGGGATGTAGTTGACACGGTGTCAATGGGCAACGCTATACCTCTCTTTGAGTCACTGTGGGTAAGCTCATTCTGGACACCCGAGACTGTTTTGTACGATCCTGCCTTCGATAACACTGCCTTTACGGATTATTTAAACAGTCTTGGAATAGAAGCACGTCCCATTCCGCCAAGGAGGCAAACAAGAATGTGCTTGAGTCAAAGCACAGGACAATTCGAGATGTGTATCTCAGATTGAAGGACGAAGTCCAATCGGACTCTAACCAAACGGAAAGAGTTTTGGTCCAAAGAGCTATACGAATTTCGAACGATTTGTATGGTACAGATGTGTGTTCAGCTCATGAACTTGCAAAAGGATACACAAGGCCTGTGATAGAAGGTTCATTTTCCACCAATGTACCAACTGAAATTTGGAGGCGCATGACAAGCTCATCGCCAGTAGAAAGTTGAACCGTATTTTGCGGTCCAAATCCATATCTGAGGAGACCGTGTGCGCCGGTGACACAGTGCAAGTTTACGTTAAGAAGCAATTCGAAAAACGCGGAAAATGGTCTGCACCTAAAGTTGTGCTGTCCTATGATAAAAACTCAGGGACTGTCACCGTTCCAGGCAAGAATGGAACCAAAATGCAGGCTGCCATCGAGGATGTCAGGATGGCTCTACCAAAAACTCTCTAGCTGGTAACATCCAGGAAGGAATAGATACTATTACTAATAGTATCGAGGAATGCATCGATGAATTATGCAAAGAACCTACATCGTCCCACGGTGATGAAGCTGATGGCCAGTCGATCCATCAGACCGTCGACGACTGCGGTTAACAATAAAGAGGACGAAGATCGACTAATACCACTCCCCTCCATCGGTGATGATATAGAGGTATATTGGCCAGAGGATGATACCTATTACCCAGGAACTGTCGCCACAATTAACGATGACGATAGCAAATATCATATCGATTACGATGATGGGGATAAAGAAGTACTGGACATGTCTGATGAAGTCTGGAGGTACTCTTCAGGTAATACTGTCGACGCCAACAACGTTCGACTTGGTGAGCAAGAACAGTAGCTCAGAACAACAAGTTCTGACTGATTACGCTACTGTGTTTGGTCAAAAGCCTTTCATGGTGTACCAGGCTCAGGTCTGCCTTCCTTTCCACTCTTAAATGCCTACAAGAAAGAAGAGGAGGTTTTTAAGAAGACAGTGGAAATGTACCTATATCAAAGGTACCAAGGAATGCAAATGTCATCACTAGTCACGTCTTATACAAGGTCAAGACAAATGATGACAGCTCCTTGAAGATGAAAGCTAGAATTGCCCCACATGGCAATAAGGACTCGGAAAAGCTTCATCTGAAGACTGATTCAGCTGTCTGTCCTCCTACAGGAATCCGGATTTTACTGTCACTGGCGACCATTTTTAAATGGTGTTTGGCTAAGATCGACTTCAAAAGTGCTTTTCTGCAAACCGGAGATGCCTTGAGGGACGTTTACGTAGTCCCACTCGTGAAAGCCAGGACAAGAATCACTACTGGTTGCTGCTGACAGCAGCCTATGGTCTTGTTAATGCTGGAGCAAAATGGCAACAACAGAGTGAGCATTGATGAAGTCGCTCGGAATGGATCAGCTTGTGTGTGTTCCTCAGCTCTTTTATTTTCGTAATTCAGTTGGGAAACTGATTGCTCTCGCTGTCAAAGTTGTTGACGATGTTTTGTTTGCCGGAGAAAAGTCTGTCGTACAGTCACTCGTGAATGGCATTAAGAAACAGTACGAGCTTGGAACCGTTGTCTATGGACCTGGTACTTTCCTGTTCTTTGGACTGCAGATTTTCAGCATGCAGACTACAGTATTGAGATCCATGGAGACGAAAAGATAAATAGAATTGAATGCTATCCGATCTCTAGACAACGAAGAAGAAAGGGGGAGGAGTTGCTGAACGCAGTTGAAATTGGTTCATATCGCTCAGTGAACAGCTCAATTGGATGGCTAGGTATAGCCGCTTCCCCATTCTGTGCTTTTTATGCAAGTCATCTGCAGCAAAGAGTACCGTCAACAAGGGTACACGATTTGATCTGCCAGATCAACGCAACGAGGTTGCTTCAAAAATTGGGATCGACTATTAAGTACGATCGCCCTGCTGACGACAAGGGGTACACCATATCAGTTTTGGTCTTTGCTGACGCTAGTCGAAATGTTGACTATGGTCAACTTGGAATGTAGTTGCTGGTCTACTGATTGGGAATTTTGCTGTTGGATCTATATATCACACGCTGTCATGGTCCTCTCACAAGTCGAAGAGACCTGTGAAGTCTATTGGTGCAGCAGAGATCCTCGCAGCCGGAGAAGCAATTGACGAAGGGAAAGTCATGGCAAGTGCATACAAATCTTTACTGGGTATAGAAGTGGAATTGCTCGTTGCTCTGGACTCGAAAGATTTATTCGAGACTTTGTCTACGTGCCGCAATTCTGTTGACCGTTCTATTCGCGGCGACGTTAGCGTGATTCGCTACGAGTTTGAAACGCACAAGGTTAATCGAGTAATCTGGATACCTGGAAAAGTTAACTTGGCTGATCCCTTGACCAAACAAAACAGCCCATTGGTCGAGCCTTTGCAGCTTTCCATGTTTACGGGAAAGCTAGCTCTCTCCTTTGATGAATGCGTCAGTCGGTCTTCGGTCCATCTGCGGGTTAGATCGATCTAAGGAAGGAGGAGGAGTGTGAAAACTGTTGTTGAATATTGCTGTCAACTGATGAAGTTTGATGAAATCACTATGGTCGTCTTTATTGTTTGAAATGGAATTTGTTTAATGGTCGTGTTTGTAATTTGTTTGTCGTGTCTGCTCTCGATATTGGTTTCGGTTGTACTTGTTGTAGTACATATATGCTGTGTTGTGTTCTTGATAGTTGTAAAAAAAGCTACCGACGTTTGTTTGTTCAAAGGGAGCATAAGATCAGAAACAGCTACCACTGCTATTTATTGCTGAGGTGCAGTCGAACACCTTCTTTCATTTAAGTAGTCGATTTAGTTCTTTAATATTTGAAAGATGCGGGTCGGCTATCCCCCGGTGTATGGTACACGTGTTCAGGGTAATGGCTAGTGTCACTCGTGCTCCTAAAGGGCTGGCTCAAAGCCAGTCAGTAGGCATGCTGCATTGGACATCACTGTTACTGCCGCATTCCTTTGTGTTACAACAGCCCAAACCGTCCCGTATGTCTCCATTGCCCTAACAGCAACGTTCCGCGCCAAGTCGCTAATCACTGCGTAGGCGTCTTGGTGCCAGCCCCCGAGGTGGATATAGGGATGGGCATGAGTCCTCCAAGTGATGCAGGTGCGACAGGTCACTACCCTCCGCCTGCCTGTGTAGTTAATCTCTGGATACTCTCCCCAAATTTTCGTCCTACAACCCGTAAAAGTTTTCCGTTCCGTTTCCGCGCCGAGTAGAGGGAATTGCTTACTTCTACATTAGTCCAATAAAATTGTATGGTTGTCTGGAAAAATTCAGAATACATCGAATATATCTCTTCCAAGAGTAAAGCATCTAAGCCTTTTCCCATACAACTGCACGACCTAGCAGGGAGAATTTCTGGGTTATTTTAATGCATGAAAGATGTCGGTTACATCCACGAGGCCAATACGATATGCGGGATAAGTCGTCGCTGATGGGTAACACTACAGTAAATGAACTTGCTTACAGGGCCTAGCAGTATTGTGCGATTCCAATAAAGCATGAGGTTGCTAAACACTCTATGCTAACGTAATGTCCAACGCAGCCTGTCTGCTGGGGGGCCTTCAGCCAGCTTTTTGGAGTAATTTTAGAGGTATCACTCGGCACCCTGTAGGATATTCCGGGCCACAACCGACCATATTTTTCAGATATTAAATCACCCCACATTCACCTCCATGCTAACTTCTAACTGCTCTGTTGGAAGCAATCTCATCATCGCAAGCAATGCGAAAAGCTGATGGTAAGTGAGTTTGGTCTGCTGCGAGTTGTGCAAAGGTTGGTAATGCGAAAAGTAATTTTTTTATTACCTCTGTCCGTTATTATAGTAAATCCTTTGCATGCACACAACACGAAGTTTTACTCTCATCATCCGGAAAATCAACTCCGAAAGAGTTCTCATCATTCATTCCATTGTCGGGAAATAGTCAAATATATTTTCCATCAATGAAACACCCAAGCCTCCACCCTTCATTCCAGTGCCCCAGACTGGGTTTTACTTTCCAAGTAATATGCAGCGAACCTTACAGAAGGTAATCTTTACACAACAGGAGCTATTTTAATTCAGAGACTATGTACATTATTTTCATAACACGCAAATAAATGTCCCACTTGCGGGTGCATCACATTGCTCCGTTCTTCGCGTCCGAATCCTGAAATATAGTTTGAACGCAAGTTCATCCAACTCAAAACTTCCGCACCCCTCGCAGAACAGCAATGTGTTTTATCCCTCCCTTGTCCACATGTGACGTAGAAACCGGGAGGGAATAGAGAAAACTTCCATACATGCTTCCCCCCTGCACATTACACCATTTCTACCATATTTACGCCGCTGCATGGACAGCCTGCAATGAGTGCCCATACTGCAAGAATCAAACAAATGCAAAATCGACAAACTTCAGCCGCTGACGATTTTCATAAAGGGGAGAAAGGGTTGGGTGTTTTCCTTTGCAAGATAAATTCGATTCCATTAAATAAATTACCTGCACTCTGACGGGAAAGTATACGGAATTCAATACTGCACTGCGATACGAGTACTCCAAATTTTTATGCCTTTATGTCGTCTTTGGCTACCTAAGTTTGCTCAGGAGAAAGGCTGCCAGTATGCATACTGGCTGATACGTATGCATAGTGGCAACCTTTCTCCTGAGCAAACTTAAAGTAGCCAAAGATGCGTGAAAAGATACTCGTCCTGTACTTCCTCTCTTCGTTGCAACTATACTTCCTGTTCATCGCTGGTCTTGGACAAATCTTTAAGAAAGCGTAGGGGAAACTTAGAGTACTTTCGTGATTGCGATATACTGTCAGCTTGGTTTCCAAGTACATATTTAGGTACCATGTGGAAATGATGCATAAAAATAGCGTATTGTAGTTCTGTTAAAGGGTGTGGACATCTTTAGCGTGGTGGGAATAAGCACTCAGAGGCGCCAGAAAGGAGTAGGATGGAAACTAGTTCGAGAGACTACAAGAGAGGACATGAATGGCTTGCATGCCGTGCAGACAAAAAGTGAAACGGGAAACGAAATCCTGAAACTCTTGACGGGGAGAGGAATTACGGCGCCTAGTGGCTCGGGCGGCAAGGCGGCCGAAGAACGGCACGCCTTCGGGCCCGAAGCCACCATAGAAATCGATTGTGATTGGAATAAGCAGGATATCGGAGGAACGGCAAACGTCCTGTTAAAAGCTTATTTTTATTCTTACCTACCTCTGAATGCCCTTCAAATGTTTCCATAATGAATGAATGATTTTCATTCATTATCGAATAATAGGGAAAAGTTTTGTGCTTTACTGCTCAGATGAACCTTCCGCGAAGGACGGAAGCATATGTACTCACTATAAAATAGTGTAAGGCCAGCCGTAAGTCAGGCTGCTCGTGACGAACGGCTTGGCTACCGCAGCGTGTGTTCGAATGAGGACAAATCGTATCCGTTCGAGATTCTCCATGGCTTCTACTGCTAAGAGTCTGGACAAATCATTCAGAACCTCGACTGTTTCAACGCTCTATATGGCGAGCGCGGATACGGGCACTGGACAACTTATCCAAAAAAAGCGGAAAAGTTTTGGCAGTCTAATATTTGGAAAGTAGGGCCGTTTCCTGAGGTGAGGCCAGATGTTCAGTGATGGATTAAGTAGGATGGGTGCATTTTACATACTAAGGGGTAAGCAGAGTGCCTAGATCACCCTGGAAAACGTCCTGGAATCCAATGAGTGATTGCTCCTCTGCAATAGAGAAAAAGTGCGGGTGTTTCATTTTTAACGGTAATGTGGCCATTACTTTTGACTTCGTGGTGTCTGGGGAAGCCTAACCGATGGAAGTCCATAATAGGGGTGGAGGAATTGGGGAGCTTTACTGATTAGCGATGTAGAACGGCTACTTTCCGAAGACTAGGGGGTCAGGTCTGTGTATTATGTAGAGGGTCTGAAACTGAGGCAGAGCATAGAGTCATGAGGTACGACCTCACAATGCTAAGATAAGGCCTTAAGGAACGGACACAGTGTCCATCAAAACACCACAGTAAGACTGGCATGAAGGCACGCAGTGTTTTGCATCAAAATGAAGGATCCTGTTACTATCGTGGTGGGACTGTAACCGGTCTCAGTGGATTCGTTAGAGCTAATTACAGAACTGGGAAGCAAAATAAGCAGCAAAACTGTATTTTCCTCGGCACCAATCCATGTTTTGTGGTAAATCACTAACTGAAAGTTGTCGTACTATTCTGCAGATACAAAATGACTCATGAATCAGCGTAGGACCGATTTTGCTTAGTTCTTGAGGGAAGAAATGCACTTACTTTGGCAAATGAACCTTCTTCGCAAATATTAAAATACAAAAACCTTCCCCGTGTGATTCATGCTATATTTTGATCTTTAGTTGCTCTATTCTAATTTTGAATACCTTTGCGAACCTATACCATTACCAACCGAAAGCAATGTTAAAAATCTACATTCCTTTCATTGGCAGTCTTTCTCTTCCTTTCTTCTTCAACCTTTGCAGCTCCCAAGTATTGAGCTGAGATAAATGACACCGCTGCACTCGTTAACAAATCCTTCTGGACAAGAAGAAATCAAAAACCTTCAAAACTGAACTACTAACACTCCTTCCTTTCACCACTGCGATCCCACTTCAACCATGTATTATTTGCACTTAAGTTTGCCCTCCTGTTTAAAACGCAAGGACTCCTTTGTGGTTACTTCACCAGCAACAAAAAATTCCTCTGGTCAAGGAAACCTGTTTCCTCCATTCAGCCCTCTATGGCGATCTCTTATGCAATTGTTTTCAATATTTTTACCTTCTTAGCCGTTCTCCAGGTTATCAGCGCCCAATGTCCTGCAGTTCGAGACTGTCTCAAAGGTGAAACCTGTCGAGAGCTTCCTGTCCCTCGACGTAGCATCGTGCGTCCAGTTTCCTCGCGGGGTTTTTCTCTTCATGAGATGCGCCCTGGTGTATTTTCATTTATTGATGCTTCTAATTACCGAGCTCTCATTTTGTATAAGCAAGGTCGGCTTTCTGTTGTTGGCTTTCCGCCTAGTGGAGTCGTGAATGACACTTACTTGCCAACTGTGGCCACTTTACGCGTTCTGAAAGGAGATACACCGGCTCGCTTGGACATGGTCTACAGCCATCGTCATTCGGACCACATTGGTGGGCGGGGAGATATTTCCAGGACATGAAGTGGAGGTTTCCACATATGACGATCAATGTGTGGGGAACACGAGAGACTCAGAGGTTTATAAAGAGAAGGCGAAATTCGAGTGTTCCTTGGATCAACATCTTTGTTTTCAAGGTGGGGCGCACTGTTAATTTGTCGGGAACGCTTGAATTGAAACTGATTCCTGTAGGGGACACACGAATGAAGATTTGGCCTGTCATGTTTTGCCAAGTAGCGATGGTCCAGGTGTGATGCATTTCGTGGATTCCGTTGTTCCTGGGTTTACACCTGTGGTAGATTTCGCTGTGACAATTGATTTAATGAGATACGTTGCAGCCGAAGAAAGACTGCTTAAACTAGATTGGAAGTTCTTTAGTGGAGGCCATGGAAGAATGGGGAGAAAGAGGGACATGAGAATTAATGTGCAGTATGCTAAGGATACGATCAAGTTCATTCGGGAGGCAGCTGCGGAGGTGACTGGAGAACAGCTTTCCGAGGCTGGGCTTGACAGAGTTAGCGAGCCCACTGCGCTCGAGTATGGGAACGGAGGTTTTGCATTTAAAGTCTTTTATGAAACACAGAGTAAGATCTGCGCTCGCAAATTAATCCGTAAGTATGGATGTGAGCTTGGATCTGTGGCGACTTTTGCGATGTCACATTGTGTGAAAGCATTTTTCTTTAATCTCGTTGATGCATGACTGGCTTGATAAGATTGACAAATGCTGCGAAAGCAATCTAGGCATACATAGATTCATCACTGTATAGTACTATCGAGGGATGATTTGTCATATAAAAGGTAAATATCTGGTTATTTTATGTTTTGACTCACTGAAAGCTGTTTCAAGAGAAGGCAACAGAATGTCTAAAAAATTAGAGATGCATTTGAAAGTGGGTTCGCATGGTTCTCTGTTTGAAAAGGAAAAATATGGGTAGTTATTCAATTATTTCAAAGGATAGAGTGCTAGGACATTGCCTCGAGCCAGCCTTTTAGCGATTTCGAACCGGATTAATTCCGCTTTCTAGTTCCCCATACCCCCATACCGACCACATTGTACCAATTATTTGATGGGTCTTGGAACATAGGCGAACTTATTTTTCAATCATTAAAACACCTCAATTTTCCACCTTTCGACGCATTGTACGGTTTCACAATTGGCTTGATAATGATACGATATCTACGCTCCGGTACAAATTTACTGGATACCAACCCACATATCTACCACAGTAAATTAACCCCCCGTTTACAGCATTTTCCACCTTGCGTTGTAAAAATATGTGTATTTTTGTACCAATCCAGTTCAACCTGGTTGGTTCTAGGTGGTTCTGGAGGGCTCTGCCCGCTTGCAGGCAAGGTATATTAGTGGATACCAACCCACATATCTACCACAGTAAATTAACCCCCCATTTACAAGGTATATTTAGCGTGGCAATATTGTTTTTAGTTTTATTTTGCGTATAGATTTTTCCAGATGCATTGCTGTATCGCATCAGGATGTTTCTAGAGATAGTGTTCTACAGTACATGAGAGCACTCTGGAACTATGTAGTCAGCATATTAGATATATGTTGCGAATCTGGCAGCTGGGCTGAGCAGACGTGGTGTCCTGGAACAATATGCATTGCTAGACGGGTCACGATGTCCTTTGGGAATAGCTGCCAAGTCATCCACGTATTCGGAGCGAAGGAACTTTCAAAGGGTCGGCTGTACTGTAAGAAATGGCCGGTGTAAGGAACTTCAGATGTGTGCCCCCTGATTGTCTGAAGCGCTATTTCCGTCCAGGCCAATTCCAACTCTTTCAATTGAACCATGGCAGACGAACTTGAAGCGCAACCCGCAACTGATTGAAGTTAATGACGTTTGGATCTACAGCACGATTATAGAGGTTTCAATTGACGACATCGCGTAGTTTAAAGAGGAGGGTTGGGACAATGCCAGGGAAGTTTTGGGGGGCAGGCCGTCTATGTGTATGGCTGTCCGGGCATCTTTATCTTGCTGAACTCTGCCTGTGTGTGTGGATTTGTTACTCTTTACTTTGGTGAGTAAAGTTGTACCGACTGTGTTTCTGTGTGAAGCTGTCTGTGTCGAGGGTTGACGTCCAGTGTGTGCGCGCTAGCCTGTAAATCGGTGCGGTTTTGACTATTTGTTCTGTTTATCATCGAGGGCTGCAGACTGTGAGTGTCGTCCAGCCTGTTACTCGAGCGGTGGTACTGTGTGTTCCCAGTGCTGACTATTGTTGAGGGCAAACAATTGTACGTCTAAAAGCCCGCAATTCTGACATTGCGAGGTTGTGAGATCTTGCTGGGCTGATTTTCCGCTAGCTGTAACATATATATGATTTCTCGCGCATTTAGGGGGGTGAAAATCACTATTTAAGGAACGGTCATTGCCAAGTTGTGGCACCAAAACCCAACTAACAATTATTCATGAATCAAAGTCAAAGATCTGAGTATATTTTACCTGTCATCCTTTGTACCAACTGATATTCCGTTTCACTGGTAGCATCAAACAGTTGGCCGAAAGCAGTCAGGTTTTACCACGACTGTGGGCTGGATTGCCAGTCGTTAGTAAGTCACGGCCTGTGGGCTGGAGTGACAGGTGCATGTAAGTATCTAGTTCTGCAGAGGGAACCGTAAAGGTATGAAAGTATCTTCTATACCTTCGACTACCTTGATTGTGGTTTTTTGCCGCCAAGTGGGCCTAATGTATCCTCAAAAATCACTTCCGACTATTGTCTGTTAGCTAGGTTGACCGACTGGAACAAGGGTTCGAGTAACGTGCTATAGGTTTGATCAGGTAGGGCTCCATAATTGGGTAGTGCAGTGATTGACAAATACCTTCCGGTCGACTCGAGATCATTTTTCATATGGTAAGGACACCGGAATGTCTTTAAGAAAAGACTGCTGAGGATATCCCGAACAGATATTGATCACCGTAACTCTCGAGTGTGGGTTACGAAGAGTTTTTGTTAGTAATCTCTTGCGTAAAATAGACTTATCGCCGTGGGACGGCTCCCTACAAGTTTCAAATGGATTTTCGGATAAGAAAGAAGAGTTCAAGTGTTTAAGAATAAGTTGGTTGAAAATGTCGTTTTTAAAGTCGAAAAAATCGGAGCAGTTCAAAGGCACTAGGGATAGGCTCGTTGTGGAAACTTGGTTGTATCAGCTCGAGCAGTACATAACGCTAGCTCAAATGCAAAATTAAGAACTGTCGTGGATGATGGAGCTAAGATAATGTACGCTAAACCTTGCTTTGGCACAGCTGCAAGTTGGTGGTTCATGAAAGTTGCCACTAACACGGTTCCTGATTCTTTTGAAAATTTCAAGAATCTGGAAAGAGCTGAGTTCATTCCCTCTGATAGTGTTCGACGTGCAAGACACAAGCTGAGGACTGTGAATCAGAAGTATCTGTTGCTGCTTATCTTTCAGGAGTTAGAAATGTGGCTTTGAGCATCCCAGGAATTTCAATGAATGAAATGTTAGATAAGTTTTTCTCTGGGTTAAGCCGCAGGTTAGGCGAGAAGTACTCAAGAGTAATGTTACGAACGTCGAAGAGGCTGCCCGAATTGCTCTAAATGTTGACAGCGATTTACGTGGATCTGGCATATTCTCATGATTTGGTGAACAGTCGAGTTATGTTCTAAATCAATCTCCCATTCCAATGGAGATAGGTAATGGAGAGAAGGTACAACAATGGTCAAGTTCAAGCAGGAATGGTCGATTTGATCCGAAGAAGAGATGTTGTACAAAGACAACTGCTGCTTTACATGTCATAAAGGAGGCTGTGGGTCGTGGAAACATGATGACCAAAAGAATAAGATTGCATGAATAATGCTCAAGTTATTGATAGTGACCCGGAAAACTAAGAGGTCCGCCGGAAAGAAAGAACGCTCAGGTTGGACCGAGTATGAGTGACTTTAAACGTCTAGTTGTAGAGGTTAGACAATTAAGACAAAGTATACAGAGTCCAATGTTGAAAGAATATATTTGCACTGGTGATAGCTCTGAAGTTGAAGAAAATCAAAAGAATAGTGTGAAAGAGAGCCCTGCAATTACTTTGGAGTCCAATAATATCGTTAATTGTCGTGGTGACAACAACCAGCTCAATGAAGAGGATATTCCAATGGAGGAATTGATCTTAATCGATGGGACATTGAATGATGATAACTTTTCGTTCTCAAAGACGATGGTCGTAATACAAACGTAGTTTCAAGGGACTTCGCAGCGCGAAACAGAGACAGGTTTCGATTTAAGAAAGTCAAAGTCACTGTCAATCATTCAAGCAAGAAGTCTGAGGAAGTAGCATCTGAAGCCATCCTGGAAGTAACATTGAAGATTGGTTGCATCTGTATACTTCAAATTGGGTCGTCGCAGATTGTAGATATGATGTGCTTCTTAAAATCACGTGGTATGTTGCCAACAACCAGATATAGATTATCAAGAACGGATTGTCAAGGTAGGAGATGATGATATTCCTATGACTAAAAGTAATACGAGGGAACTAAGAGTAACAACATTGGAGTTAAGAAATTCCGGAATCTTATTAGAAGAAAGAATCATGGGAGAGATTTCAATATGTATCAACTTGCTAATGTTAATAAGTTGAAGTTGAATAGGTCCTCAGCAATCGAAGGTCAAAAGAGTGTTAAATTGGAGAAGCTGTTGTCTCAATTTAAGGATGTCTTCAAAGGGGAACTTTCCACTGAACTAACACCAAAAGAAGTGTAGATCATGCGATTGAGGTCGAGAAAGGTTCTAAGCCACATTATCGTCCATTGTTTCAGTTATCCCGGAGTTGAAAGCGGCAAAGGAATATGTGGAAGAATTACTGCGAAAGAAGAAGATAAGACCAAGTAGTCACCTTATGGATCACCACTATTCTTCGTCCAAGAGAAAGACAAATTGAGAGGTGTGGTCGATTAAGAGGACTTAATTGAATACGAAAAGGAACAATGCGCCCTTGCGTAGATCAGATGAGATGTTTGATAGGCTTGGTGACGCAAGAGTCTTCTCAAAGTTGGACTTGAAAACTGGTTTCCATCAGATACAGGTGAAGCCTGAAGATGCTGAAAAGACTGCTTTCAATATGAAGTACGGACAATTTGAATACCTTGTTATGCGATGGGTTTATGCAATGCCCCGGCTACTTTCCAGTCGTTAATGAACCGTATCTTTTATGATTGTATTGATGTCTTTATGGTCGTATACATTGATGATCTTCTAGTATTCATCAAGGATGAAGAAAGCCATCTCAAGCATCTGGAAAATACTAAGTCGCCGAAGGAACATGAGCTTTATGTATCTCCAAAAAAATGTGATTTCTGAAAAAAGTGATTGAGTTCTTGGTTTCATAGTCGGAAAAGATGGTCTTCGCGTTAACCCAGAAAAAGGTTAAAATTTTGAAGACATGGCCAAATCCGAAAACTGTTACAGAAATTAGAAGATTATTGGCTTACTTCAATTCTTCCGCAGGTTTATTCCAAAGTTCTCGGAAATTGCAGCCCATTGACGGATCTGACAAAGAAAGATATCGGTGTTGGCAATGGAATGAGAAGTGCGATGAAGCATTCCAAAAGTTGAAAGATGCCATCACCCAAGCCCCTATTCTTGTTGCCCCAGACTGGAACAAGAGTTTCAGAGGTCATGTTGATGCCTCACAATATGCGGTTGGAGGAACTTTAACACAACTAGATGAGAATGGAAAGGATCGTGTTATTGCCTTCTATTCTAAAAAGTTGTCTCCTACTGAGAGAGATTATTCTGCAAATGATAGGGAGCTTCTTGGTTTGATTATCTTTTCTTCAGAGGTTCAGATGTTATTTGGAAGGTTCATCATTTAGATTATAACTGATAATCAGGTCCTCAAGCATTTATTCACAAGCCTAAGTTGAGTCGAAAAGAGGCAAGGTACATCGAAACGCTTGGTAATTTTGGCATATTTCCAATTACCTGAAGCAAGGAAATTCATGTACTTGGTGATGCTTTGTCAAGAGCTCCTCATATATAACTCTAAGGATATGGATAACCCTTCAGTTAACGATGTGGAAGTGTTATATTTGATCTTGATGACACCTTAGCAGTTATGATGATGATCAGTTCTTTGGACCTATTGTCAAAGCCTTAGATGGAACCTGGCCTTCTGATCAGATTAAGAAGTTACAGCTTGAAAAGATAATTCATATGTTTAGGAAAGAAGGAAAACGACTGATGTATGGTAGGAAACTGTGTGTTCCAAGGAAAATGTTTCAGATATACTGCAGTTAGCCCATGATTCGAAGATAAGTGGACATTTTGCCTTTCAAAGACTTTATCAAGACTTGCTAACTATCACTGGAACACAAGACACGTGATGTTCGAAATTATGTTCAAGGATTCTTCGTTGTCAGCAAGCAAAAGATTCAAATCAAAAGAAAATGACAGTTCCTACATATTTGGAAATGCCTGAAAGAAGATGGGGATCTTTGGCTACTGACTTTATTGTACACCTTCCACGGACCAAGAATGGAAAAGATGCAGTCACGACATGGGTTGATAGACTTACAAGAAGAGTTCATTTTATTCTGTGTAATGTGAATGACACAGCAGTGGACGTGGCTACTTCGTTCTTTAGCAATATCTTCAAGCTCCATGGTTTACCGATAGCATTGTCTCAGAAGAGACCTAAGTTTACTTCAAAGTTCTGGGAAAACGTAATGAAGCTATGTGGAGTGAAGTTGAAGATGTCACAAGCCGTCATCCGCAAACAGATGGTGCGTCTGAGATCATGAATCGAATGGTTGAGAACTACTTACGATGTTATTGCTCGTACCATCAGAACGATTGGGATGAATTGCTACCCTGCTGAGTTTGCTTATAACTCTTCTGTGACTGAAGATTTGGGAATGTCGCCATTCGAAATGACTTGGGATATAATCCGAAGACACCTCTTGATATGATATCAGGAGCAGAGATACCAATTGAAAGTGTGGAAGATTTTAAGACAAGATTGAGAAATTCTCTGGAAGACGCTAAGTTCTCATATAAAGTGTCTAAGGCTAGACAAAGTGCTATATCTTCTCAACGGTATCAAGATCCTAACTATCAGTTGGATCGAAAGTGGGCTGAAAAGTCTTTGTTTACGGATTTATATTCAAAGTCTCAGGAAACACAGAAGCTGACTGCAAAAGGTATGGTCCATTTATGGTCAAGGAGTTAATTGGAAAGAACGCTTTAAGGTTGGATCTCCTGTCACCTTAAGATCCTCCAGTTGTTCATGTGATCCACACTACTCCATATAGGGAGCAGCTTTCAGAAATTGCGCTGCAAATTCCTCAGGACCCGATCCTGTACCGATGCATGAAGGAGAAAACAAGTTGTTGAAGTATTTTGAAGCATAGAAAGAAAGGAAGAGGTTATCCATTCCTCACGTTAATGAAAGGTGCGCCTATCATGAAGCTGAGTGTCAGCCAACTAGAGAATTTGTGGATCGTGATGGTACCACAACAGAAGACTGGCACAAGTATATTGTTGAACATGGTATCCTGCCCGAATATCATTGACGAGGACGTCAGTAGAGAGGAAATGGGAATAGTGTAACAATCCAGTTCAACCTGGTTGGTTCTAGGTGCTTTAAAAGGGCTCTGCACGCTTGCAGCAAGGTATACTTAGCGTGGCAATATTATTTTTAGTTTCATTTTGCGTATAGATTTTTCCAGATGCATTGCTGTATCATATCGCATCTGGATGTTTCTAGATACTGTTCTACAGTACTTTAGAGCACTTTGGAACTACGTAGTCAGCATATTTGATATTTGTGATTTCGCGCATTTAGGGGGTGAAAATCACTATATAAGGGATGTTTTTGCCAAATAGCGGCACCAAGACCCAACCAACAATTACTCATGACTCAAAGTCAAAGATTTGAGTATATTTTACCTGTCTTACTTTGTCTCAACTGATATTGCGTTTCAATTTTGACCTAAATCCTTTTCCAGGGTCTCTTTATTTTGATGCAGAGCTTTGTTACCCAATTTCTTTCAGTAATGGATTTCTTTCGTGATGATCTTCTACTAAGTTTGGTTCCATGGAACGTCCATTTTCACCGTAGTGTTTTCTCCACCACTGCACTGCACAGGTTGACGGAAATTTCACCCTATGTTCCACTGGCAGGAAACTAACCAAAATTTTGTACCTATTTCGTAGCTGTCGCCCTACAGTGCGATAGTGTCTGCCTGGGGTGGAGGCCCCTGTGGGGATCAGCCAAGTATGCTTAGTCTTGTACTTCGCACTCTCCGAGGCCGATGTTCTTTTATGTGGTCTAAGCTCCGTTTGGTATCATTGAATATTCCCTGGCTTGTTTTCCACTGAATCGACTAAGAGTGGGTAATTGTCCAATATTAAGAAAGCCTACTTGTGGATCAGGGGACTATACAATTCGGGGATAAAGAGAGAAATACTAGTAATGTGAGTCAAGGAGGTGTATGAAGCATCGGTGTGCTTCTGATGCACCTTTCACCATTCAGGTCCGAATTAGTCCGAGTAATTGACCTCCTGGATATTTCTATTGAACAGATACCCACGGTAGAGATTTAATGTTCTATTGGTTAATATACCCACTTCTACTAGTGATTAAAACTTTCCGAAAAGGAACGCCTTTTTGATTAGGATGTTCTCTTGAAGAGTAGAAATGTTTTCTCGTATTGTTTTCTTCACAATTTTCCGTCACTGTTACGCAATGATATAATTTTTTTCTTTACAATCTTTTCTTTTTGTTCTCTCTTTTTTTAAAGCAGCTGTCATCATCTTTGACAGTGAACCTTTTCTTTTTCTGGGGTTATTTGAATCTCTTCGACCCTGACCGTCTTTTCCACAATAAAGATTTTTATATGTAATTTTCGCCATCAGTTATATCCTTTCAATGGACATCATCACTAATTCCCCTATTGCGATTACTTTACGCCTATTTCTGATCCAGCTAGACTTCAAACATGAGCGTTTTATGCAATTTAAACCCATCTGATGAGGGCCCAAATTTGTCCACTAAACTCCAACAACAAAAAAATGACAATTAAATCTCGTTCCACTGCCATTTCCAATATTTTCCCTGTGGGGACTAGACTTGTTACTTTCTGTCAAGTATCTTCTGTCAAATTAACATATTTCAATGGAGCTCATTTCTTGTTTTTTTCTGATGCTTTCACTCGTTTTATCAAGCTTTTTTTGATTGGAAAGAAGTCTAAATAAGCTGCAAAATTGCTTCTCTCGGAGAGGAAAGGCAACTTTGGTGTCAAAATATAGATATAAAACCTCGATTGGCCCTCTAGCTTCTATTGTAGATGAAAAATTCCGACATTTTAAAGGAATTCACTGCAGCAATAACTATGTTTTCACTACAACTTGTCGATATTGTCCATTACCGTTTACTGCAGCTCTATAGTCACTTGCGAAAACTCCCATCCCCGCTATTTTGTACTTATTAGTTCTGCTGACGCCATTTTTACCATTTCAGCTACCAAAAAAAATTGCCCAAGATAAACAAAAGGTCAATAAGATCATGTGGATTTAAGAGGCTGGTAAAAAATCATCCGTGAGTTTCCATCCATATTCGCAAGTGACGGTAGAAATGTCAAATATCACACTGTTTGTCACTAAAACCCTCGTTCGTACCTTTACGGGCGGAGGCTGCTATATTTCAGTCAATTTTGCCAAGGCAGTGGAATAAGAGGCACAAGATCATCAGAGCTTATCAAAGCCATTTATTCTGCCAGCCTCTTCGATTTTAAATCAGCAATCCACAACATTACACATATCCTTTGCGCAATTTCAAGTCCAATTCAAATTTTGAATCTTCATCTGTGTCGATCCCTCTCAAACTGATATTGTATTTCCCAAATTTCTCAAACCGAGACCCTGAACTTTTAAGGTTGTGGACTACTGCAGCTAGGAGAAAACAAAACTTTTTACTTCCAGCCTAACAACTTTACGCATACATGATTGAATTTGTCTTATGTGCCTAAATTCATTGCAAACATAATACAAAACTGGTCATATCGCAGCATGTTTTTGTATTTAGGGTTGGTAATACCGCTTTCAGTAACATTTTTTGGCACGCAAAACACTAAAAATTAGGTTTATATATTTCGCAGTAAACTTTCTAGTTTGATGATGAATTATTGTTTCCGAAGATCTGGTTAAACAGTAGAAGAATATTGGCTAGTAAATCAGTACCGAAAGAAAGCGAATTTTCACCAGAAATTGAAAATAATTTAGGTCCTTTTAAATTATAGTAACTAATCCGAACATGTAAGCATCCTGGTCAACGTTCAAAATATTTTATTTAGTTATTTATTAAACACCATACACTATGAGATCTCAGCGAGAATATACCGATAATGATGCAATGAGATGGAAACATTTTTATTGCCAAACTTTTCGAATAAGGAAAATAAGCTCCTTTACATTGCTTCTTGGGCGAAAATTCTAACTATTCTCCTAATGTCGAAACATTTGGTGATAAAAACTAGCTTTAGCTAGACCAATACCTTCTTGAGAAAATCCGAAGCAAAATCGCCGCGAGCTTTCATGAACCATTTCACTCGAATCCATGACTGTAGAAAGGGTTTAATCGTAAACGATCCTCGATCCATCATTAAATCCTACTTGTATATTTTGCATTTCAAGAAACGTAAGATATGTTTAGAACAGGCAAAAAATTTCTACTTGAAATTTACCCCCAAATGCCTTGTAATTTTTGGTTTATCATAACCAAACAGAAACGATTTGATAGTTGCTGTATTTTTCCCTCAAACCATTCATTATAATCTTGGAATCCATTTGATAATTATGGGAACCTTTGTCAGGACGAAAAAATCATTCTGCAAGAGAGTGATAGTAAGTTCTTTGTAGCCAAAAGGGGAGACGGAGATCAACTAACATATATATGATATCCAAAATGATTTTCGAAAAACAAGTTTCAGTGCAATTACTCTGTAAGGAAATATTTCGATTAATACCAAAGGTTGTTTCAACGACGGAAATTAAATCTTTTTGCGGCACTAGATGATAGTGATAATACCTGTTCAAATTTATAATTTGTCATTTGAGTTAGTTTCCTAATCATTCTAACCATTTATGGTGTATTAATATAGATAATTACGGCAAGATAAATCATAGGAAAGGTTGCAAAAAAATGGAGCACCCAGATGGATAAATAGTGTACTCCCTTCTAGTTTTCAGAACTCCAAAAATACTTAAATAAAATATCCTAAACTTCAGCTTATGGTCTTTGTACGCTGAAATATTTTTGATCATGATGATGGGTATTACGAAATCCAGGTTGCCGATATGAGCCATATGCCGAAATAAACTTATCCACGGTAGTGCATTTCCTAGATACTAAACATCGGGAGTATTTTCTCCTACTAAACATCTGGGATAGCTGCACTATCCATTCAACCCCTTGATTGATTACATAGATCATTAATCTAAGTCTTCATTTGCTAGATACCCCTCATAAGCTATTCAAATCCCTTCAAACGTAAATAAGACTTTAGCAAAATACGGCAATGAAAATAATATAAAATCTGCAAATTATTATCTATGAACCAAACTTATCAGAGAAAAGTTTATTTCTTTAACTGAAAATCAGGTCATGGAAAGCTCCTTTATTCGGCAGAGGGAAATGTATTCCTACAATAGACCTCAAAAATTCCAGTATACACAAGACACTGAGAGCAGACGAAGTAGGGAAAATTACGGCAGAAATTTTATGGAATATCTGGAATAAAAATGCCTTAAAGATACATTTATATATCTATTTTGCTCAACTATAGCTTCAAAAGGGGTCAGAAATAGACATAAAACGCATTTATTCAGTCAACTGTAAGTTATTCTGATTTTAATGACCTTAAAACATTTTCGGGATTTTTTTCCGTGTAAAAGATGAGCTGAAACATCTAATTAATATGTGAAGCTTAGAAAGAAGAGTCAAATTATATCCCACAGTTTTTAGCCTGGGCAGACTTAACTAGTGGTTTCCCTTGGGCCACCCATTTATTTGCATTCAATTACTGCAATTATGTGAGGAGAAGAAGCTACGTGCATGAAAATGCCCTCAAGATAGTTGTGATAGCAGGAGGTAGCCAACATTTTCGCCTTCAGATGCTTTATCATCATTAATTGTTCGAAAACATTTTTTTTCCAAGTCATTTTTCTTATTTCAACAGATGTGCAAAGAACGTAGCAACCTCAGAGAGAATTTTCATGAGCTTACGGAATAGAAAAACATGTGATCAGGAAAATCTCAAAATGGTAAGGCACTATTGTTTCTTCGATATGTATACTTAATATGGTACATTCTCAAAATCATTGATGACTTTATTGACATTGTAAAAAGCAAATAATTTCTGTTGATGTACAATGGCCTAATACGAAAATCTAAATATACTAAATTTTCATGATTTTAAATTACTTTTTATTGGAATTATTTACTTTTTCATTAACAAAACGTTTTGCTCAATTGCATATACGGACGAGTAAACACTAGAAACCTGACTGAATGTCCAAACCCTCTTATTTTTGGGTTTTTTGTGTATTAATCTATTTTCTACAAGCTTAGTGAACTAAAGAGATTTCGTCTGGAGATTCTTTTTAATACTGTTCTTTCGTTATACATTTTCCAAGGCATTTCTTGTTTCGGGGGTAGTTTTGGAGTTATATCGTAAGTTGATTCCTTATATCGACAAACAGCAATTTTTCGCAATAGATACTTAACTAATGGTATACGAAGTTATTCACTGCAAATATTTTTTAATTCCTGCTACGTGCCGAGTCCGTCATATCCAAGACGCCATGCTTGCTCGCTGACATTAAGCCATCAATGGAAGGAATATTATTTGGTGTTACCCATCACTGACGGCTTCTCCCGTACAACGCATTAGCGCTGTGGATAGGACAGATTATATCTTCCATAAATTAAAATGATCTAAAACTTTACCCACTGTAAGTGTCTCACTTTTAAAAACTTTGTGCAAAATAAAGATTCCAAGGGATTTATAGTACTTTACACGTTATGTTTTAAAAATTAATCGCTGGTATTAGCTTAATTCTTTTTAGGGAAAAACTTTAATTGTTGTGGAATATACATTTTATCCATTCATAATTTCTGTTGCCATACACAAAGAAATTCCCCCTGCAGAAAGACTCAATTTCCGCAGCTTTCATTTTAAAAAATACTCGAAACTATTGCAATAATAAAATAACTTGCTAACCGTTATAAAAGAAAGCTAATAATGGTTTGTCTCTCAATTTACTACATATATACACAGACCAATCTTAATCAAATTTTCAAGATCAAAAGTAGACAGAAATTTATTAACATCACTATCTAACTTCTTAATACATTGATAGCCCTTTTCACAGCGAAAATCAGTTTCAACTCTTTATTTATTCATTATTGATAGTAATAGATGTAACGAAGTTTCCTAACTCCTGTTGCATTACTTTCTACTTTTGATAACTTTTAACTTGAAACGTTTGTATAATTAAAAGATAAGAAATAGACTATGGAGTAGTGAATTCTTTACAGTTTAAAAATCGGAAGACTATACTCCCTTTTAAAAAAATTTTTGACATCATATAAAATAATTCGTAGCAAACCATACCCTACTTGTAAATATCTTAAACTACTGTAAGCTGAAGCCCATCACCTCCTTTGTTCGAACATATACCCGGACCGGTCCTTGTTCTTCGGCAGTTCCCTCTACCACGTCGATAACGTCAGTTTCTCTGGGCTACACATCAGGAGCCATCAAGTGGGTATCCCTACCAGGGATCATGGCTACCTCCCTGATAGGGGTAAATCGGCGGGGGAAGAGATCCTCAGAACCAACTACCCTGAGAAGGGAGGTTGTTGCGAGGACAAAAGTGCTACCGTGGTATTGTTGAACGAACAAAAGGGGCTGTATATAGAAGAGAGCTGAGGCAGCTACAAGCAAGTATAAAAGGGGCAGGGTCTACCACCGACGCTCTGCGACTAGCGTAAGAAAAAGTTTTCTTGGGTCTGAAGTTGACTCTCAACTTCCTACTACTCGGGACTTGCTTGAAGTTGTCTGCCAACTTGCTTCCCCTCCACTAAAGGAAGCAATTTACTCGGCTTATATAGACTTTTGGCTACCCAAAAGTCTCAAACAAACATACTAATAACCATAAAATGTATTCACGGTAATAGTGTGAACCAGAGAGACTATTAGGATATATTTCCTCAGGGTAAATATCTAGGTGCCATACCCATGCCAGCCACCCATCGGCCAGGGGTGGAAATTGATGTGGCCATTATATAGACCTTTCAGAGCTACTTGTAGTATCACCCACAACCTGGAACTGTACTGACATCTACTATGACAGCCTGTCCTAAAATGAAAAAAATCAACCGATGAATTTGCCACACTCACCCAAATTAAAAATATCTTGCAAATTCAAAAACTGTAAAAATATCTTCCCAATTCCGATACTGTATACAATCATGGTCTCATCCAGATTTTTTTCGTGTGCGAATTTGCGCACATCACGCCCTCTCGCTCAAGACGAACGTCCCGACTCGTCACTGCTCTTCTTCTGCTTCCGTTAGTGTTCGCTGTCTTATTGATAAGATGTATGGTCTCTCAAACGGGTACGGATGCAACTGATTACCAATATGATGCTCTAAAAAGTAGGTTCGCATTACTGGTACCTCACTTTGTAGCAAAGCCTCATATATTGGTTTGATAACACCGAGGTGGGGTTGAATACATTCTTCTTCCGTGACTCTTCCGAATCTTCCAAGAGTGAAAATATATGTGATATGCAACTCTTCTGGAAGATGCCGGAGGAATTGGATGCCGATAAGAAAAGAAGACGCGCATCATCAAGAACGAATCTCCGTAAGATAAGTGCGTTCCATGTAGCGCCCTAAACCATAAACAGATGCTTATCATGAAATAAGAAATGACCTGCGCATCGTTCGCGTCCTCGGAGATATTGCGCAGCCAAAAGATAATCTTCTTCTTCCGACTGTATGCTGTGCGTGGTTGTGAAGGAGAGCTAGAGATGAAGTTGTGGTGGATGGTCCCGATGAACGACCGCGACCAGCTCCTGACGTACTGGGACCTGCACGAGGTCCTCTCGGGGGACGACCGGAACCTCTTCTGGGCGGGTTGTTGTCTCCGAAGGTCCTCCTTTGGTCATCATCACTGCTTCAGGAGGATCCTCGCCGCCTCCAACGTTCCCAATTGTGGCGGAGAAACGCAAGGTTCCCATAGAGGATACGGGACCAGTCTGTATTCCATATCTGGGGTAAGGCGTAACCTCTCAGTCGCACATCTTGGTTGTTCTTGAGAAATACGTAAATTGGACGGATAATATTCAGATACGTTTGCGACAAGTCTCCAGCAGCTACCATTCCATATCTTCCTATAGAGTAATGATATATTACCTCCACAAACTCTGGACCTGCTTCTGTGAACCTCCCGTTTTGGAATGAAATAGAACTCTTATTAATAGTCGGAAATCTTCTTCAGGCAGCAATGGTCCGTTCAACGTACGAAAACATAGGCATATATTAATGTAGAAATGGATGATTACGTGGAGTTCGTAGTAGTCCCGCGTAATCGAGATGATCCATTCCCAGGCCCTTTTTCCTCCCATAGAAATCATTCTATAGTTAAAGATGAGTATGCCCCGTGGTTGTGCATAGTCCTGTGTGAGAAGGAATTCTTCAGGCCTCTGATGGTAAGGGACCAGACGATGTGCATGGATGGCCCTCCTTGATCTCTTCCCTGAGCTTGAACAGAGCTGATAGTGCGGGTGTTTTTCCTCCGTGACGATGCAAGGGTTCGAGTACTTGGTTTGGAAGGCCGGCCACTTCACAGCCTGCTGCATTGCTTTTCTATGTACTACAAGTACTTTAGAGCCAACTGAAAAGGTTCTGACTGCAGTTTCTGCATCCTTATTTCTTGTCTGTGTTAGCGCGCGGTGTGATCTCCAGCCTTCGGTGGCCAGTAGTTCAACTTCCCTACTCTCTTCATCGATAATATTTGTTTCCATGTCTTTCTGTAACATTCTAGGAGCCCTTCCGTACATTAGCTCGAATGGTGAGCGTCCATTTCTTCCTCTTGTTCGACAATAGCCGTATAACACTTTTGGTAAGGCAACTTCCCACTGGATTTCATTCTCCGACATAGTTTTCGATATTGCTCGTTTGATGGTTCCAACCATCCTCTCCGCTTTCCCGTTGGACATAGGAGCGTATGCGAGAACGGTCTTCAGCTGAATCCCTTTCTCTTCCAAAAAACGAAGCAGTGAAGTTGCAGTAAAACAAAGGGCGTTATCCGAGATGATCCTTTTTGGAAGACCAAACGGTTCAATTATTTCTTTTTCGATGAATCTCAGTACCACCTCAGCATTTGCCTCCTCAACTGCAACTGCTATTGGCCACCCAGTAAAATGTGCCACCCTATAAGGAGATATTTGTTTCCAGAAGAGGTTTCCTTGAACGGGCACGCAAAGTCAATTGAGAAGGTTTCAAAGAGACCGGAAACTGGAAAACTTAGAGTTGTCTTATACTTCCGTATTGGAGTAAATTTTTGGCAGTTGTCGCAGCTTTTCACGAAGTTATAGACGTCCTTATGGATGCCGGGCCACCAGAATCTCTCAGTTACGAATTTTTTGGTTGTTTCGAGATCCCAATGCCCTAGCTCATCATGGGAAGCCCTCAAGATCTTCATTCTTTCTTTCAAAGGGGACACTAGTCGGGGACCGGCTTTAGTGTGCCGGAAGAGTTTCCCATTCCACAATGTAAAAGCCTTTTGATTCCTGCGTACCCAATTTCTGTGTTCAAGATCAACCTTTCTCATTTCTAGTCCATCGAGGAATTTGATCAGTCCGTGAATATTAGCTTCGTACTCGCTATCGTTCGGCAACTGCAACTCGGCGATTCCGACGATGTCCTCCGAAGCTTTTTCATTTGGAATCAGTGCGTCCCTCAAGCGAAATAGGTAATCGGCAGGCTGATTATTGCGCCCGGGTCTATACACAATTTCAAACCGATATTCTGCGAAAATGTCGAGCCATCGGGCCAAGCGGTGATGTACATCCTTCTTTTGGAATGCTGTTTTAAGTGCCTGGTGATCAGTTATCAAGACAAATTTCTCGAGTGATAAAAGGTATACGCGAAACTTTTTCAGCGCGAAGACGACAGCTAGCGCTTCTTTCTCGCAGACTGAGTATCTCCTTTCCGCATCATTCAGAGTTCGGCTTGCGAATTGAACAGGGTGTAGTCTTCCGTTTTCATCTTTCTGGGACAAAACGGCACCCAAAGACCGTTCTGAGGCATCTGTCTCCACAATGAATGGTCTCTTGAAATATGGGTACATGAGAACTGGGGGACACATAGCTTATCTTTAAGCTCCTTAAATGCAATTTCCATTTCCTTGTAATTTTCCGTTCTTCGTAGTGCTGGCATGTAACGGTGCTGCAGTCTTGGCGAAATCTTTGTTAAATCTTCTGTAATATGAGGCCAGTCCTAAGAAGCTTCGGACCTCCGTCTTTGAAGCGGGCCTTGGTGCCAACTTTATTTTTTGCGTTTTCTCTGGATCCACTCTAATTCCCTCTTGGTCGACGATATGACCGAGTAATTGGATAGAAGTTTTCGCAAAGAAGCATTTGCTCAACTTAATTTTCAAGCTATACTCCGATATCCTCTCCACAACTGTCTTGACGTGCGAGATGTGCTGATCCAATGTTCTGAGAATATGACGACATCATCGATATAGGCTCTTGCGAATGGAAGTCCTTTACTACAGACAAGACTTGACCCTCGAGAATTCTCGTGTGGCTTCAATACTACAGTCAAGTCCCACTTTTTCAGCCTGGCACGCTGATATAATGAAAATTGTAGATATTCTTTGGCATGCTGCGCTGGCTGAGTTGGCATGCTGCGCTGGCTGAATTGGCTGCGCTGGATGAGTTGGCATGCTGTGCTGGCTGAGTTGGAATTTGCGCTGGCTGAGCTGTCACTGTACTTACAATTATATTTTTAATAATTTTTAGAGGGATGCTTTGCACTGTACTGTGGCGGTGCAGATTTGGCACATAGGTACTGTATAGGTGCTACAGAATGTGAGGGTTGAAAACTCTATATAAGGGCTGTTTGCATGAAATGGTAGGACTACTTGGGAGCCAGCATACCCGAGCGGGGCGCTCAACAAGTTAAGTCAACACAAAGCATAAAGGAAGTTGGCAGCCAACTTCAAGCCAGGTCCCGAGTACTAGGAAGTTGAGAGTCAACTTCAGGCCCAAGAAAACTTTCTCTTACGCTAGTCGCAGAGCGTCGGTGGTAGACCCTGCCCCTTTTATACTTGCTTGTAGCTTTCTCAACTCTCTTCTATATACAATCCCTTTTGTTCGTTTAACAATACCACGGTAGCACTTTTTTGGCGCTCGCAACACCTCCTTCTCAGGGTAATTGGTTCTGAAGATCTCTTCCCCGCTGATTTACCCCTATCATTTGGTACTCTTGTGGAGGGGTTGCACCCGAGGTATTCGAGTTGAGCAGTAGTAAGGAACACTTCGGGGGATTTCTTTTCTGTAATCATGGATCTCAACGCTGCTCGTATAACGTTCACAGGGGCAAGACTGAAGACGTTGAGGAGTTTCTTTACACATATGTCAACGTTGTGATGCGTGAGAAGGGCGATGAGGAGAAGGCCGCAAGTATCTTCGCCTATCTTCATGGTGACGCAAAGCGCAAATATAAGTCCAAGTTTATCGATGGACTTATATCTCTTAACGGGAATGGGCGTAACTTCGGTGAGGTATGTGAGTGGCTTGTGAAATAGTATGCTAAGGAGGTAGAACCAGATGAGATGATTCGTACCGCCATAGAGGCCCGGCTCAACTTCGACTATTTGTTAAGCTCATTGGTGTACTTGTGTGATCTTTATGAAAAGGCTGGGTTCAATGCCCAAGCCAAGTACGGAATGCTGCGTAAGGCGGCTATGGGGGATAAGCGGCTCTCCGATTTCCTCCTCATCAAGGGCCCTCACACTTTTGATGAACTGAAGGGTACCATAGTAGAATTTGTCAAAAATTCGGAGACGTTTCAGTCACTGAGTGAGGTACCGAGGGAAACCCGCACATCGATGTCTATCGTACATCCTGAAAAGAATTATCAAAGGCCGGCTACTAGTGCAGCGGCATTAGAATCTGTCAGGAGCGATGTCAAAAACTTGGAAGAAAGGTTGGAAACCCGATTCGATAATCGACTTGACATGATAACCTCGCAGTTGGAAAGCCTTACTCTTACCATTAAGAAGAACCAGTCTGGGGCCCCTAAGGCCGCAGAAGTCTGTTCTTACTGTCACAAGCCTGGACACTTTGCAAACAGGTGTCCTGATAATCCACATAGAAACACTCGTTGTGAAAGTGCGGTCGATATGGGCATCATGAAAGTAACTGCTGGTCTAAAGACAACAGAAGAGCAAATTTATCGGAAGCAAGGAGTGAGTCAGGACCAGAGGTGAAAATCTTACAAAATAGAAGGGATCAAAGGTTGACGGATGCCGGTAACGTATCCATCGCTGAAGAGATTAGTCAAGTCAATGTGACAAAAAGGGATGGGGAAGGGAACATTTTATCGAAGAAACCTAGGCTAGAGTATGGAATGCTGGAGCATATCCCAGCACCTGTACCTCCTCGAACCAAGAGGTCTGATCAAGTTGTTCCAGGAGTGGGAGTCACTCCGGCCAAGAAGACGAAAAAGAGTAAGAAAGTTAAGAGTATCTCTAAGGACGTACTAGAGTATGTGAAGAGGTACAATTTGGTGGCTGAGCTTGCATCGGCCCCAACTGGGATAACGTTTGGTCAACTTTTGAGGGGCGACGCAGAGGATGCGAGAAAAGAACTCAAAAAAATTATCAGGTCTAATAAGTCCGCTAAGGGTAAGAAACTGTTTCTTCAATCGGCCTCGACAGCACCAAGACGTCTTAAGCTGGTACCAGTCAAAGTATTGGGTATGAAAACCCAAGCTCTCTTCGATTCGGGTGCTGTTCCAAACCTCATTTCAGAAACTTTGGTGACAGATCTAGGTCTCGAAATTACTCCAACGACTCGAAAAATAACTGTAGCGGATGGAACCGTCTCAAAATGCATGGGCACTGTTGACAAGGTTTCCGTGTTCTTTGGGGACTCTAAAGTTGATGTAGACTTTCTTGTCATGCCGGATCTCCCTTTCGATGCAATCATTGGCTGCCCTACCATGGAAAGACTAGGGACATGCATTGACTTGGGCAACCAAATGGTTTCAGTTAATATTGACGGCAGAACCGTGAAGATGCCCCTGGATTTCGACAAAAGCACGCATCCTGAAGATTTAAAAGAAACGGACAGTGAAGATTTCACTTCTAGCTATGACAGCGAAGATTCGGAACCAACTAACACTTTCGGAAGTGGAAAAGGGTACCCTCAGGGGGTAATGAACATGGCATGGGACGATTATGATTCTGGGTTTGAAACAGATGACGACTGGAATTCTAGGATAAGTTTGAAACCCGAATGTGTTTCTTTTTGCGATGATATCGAATCAAAGGACAGAATTCGGAGCATGAAAGAAGATTACCTTTGCAAAGAAAATAAGAATACGTCGAATTCCATATATGAAGATGTGAGCACGACGGAAGAGGTCCTTCAAAATATTGAGGTTGAGGATCAAGAAGAAAAAGGGCGCCAAATGGCAGAAATCCAAGGAAAAGTGCAGCACCTTCCCGCCCCGCCTCACTGAAAATATCCGACATGTTAACATCTTCCGAAGTAATTGCATGGAGCGTTTCAGATTTAAGACAAGCAAGTGTACCGGTTACTCACTCGTTCGAACTTACCGACACTCAACCGATTTACCACAAGCCTAGACGTCAACCGCCAAAATATGACCAATTTATCTCAGAAAATGTTACAAGTATGCTGAAAAATGATATTATTCGACCAGTTTCATCCCCATGGTCGTTTCCAGTTGTGGTCGCACCAAAGAAGGATGGAAAGCTGCGTTTTTGCGTCGATTACCGACAACTGAACCAGAGAATGATACCCGATCGATTTCCGATTCCGAACATGGAGGAGATCCTCGAGGACCTGAAGGACGGGAGATATTTCACCTCAATTGACCTTTACACTGGCTATTGGCAGATTCCATTGGATGAAAAATGTAAGGAAAAAACAACCTTTACCAGCAAAGCCGGTACGTTCAGGTTCGAAGTGATGCCTTTTGGTCTCATGAATGCACCAGCTACATTCCAAAGAATGATGAACGAGGTTTTGAAAGGACTTCCATTCGCAAGAGTCTATATCGATGATGTCGTCATATTCTCAGAAACATTGGATCAGCACATCTCGCACGTCAAGACAGTTGTGGAGAGGATATCGGAGTATAGCTTGAAAATTAAGTTGAGCAAATGCTTCTTTGCGAAAACTTCTATCCAATTACTCGGTCATATCGTCGACCAAGAGGGAATTAGAGTGGATCCAGAGAAAACGAAAAAAATAAAGTTGGCACCAAGGCCCGCTTCAAAGACGGAGGTCCGAAGCTTCTTAGGACTGGCCTCATATTACAGAAGATTTATCAAAGATTTCGCCAAGACTGCAGCACCGTTACATGCCAGCACTACGAAGAACGGAAAATTTTACTGGAACAAGGAAATGGAAACTGCATTTCAGGAGCTTAAAGATAAGCTATGTGTCCCCCCAGTTCTCATGTACCCAGATTTCAAGAGACCATTCGTTGTGGAGACAGATGCCTCAGAACGGTCTTTGGGTGCCGTTTTGTCCCAAAAAGATGAAAACGGAAGACTACACCCTGTTCAATTCGCAAGCCGAACTCTGAATGATGCGGAAAAGAGATACTCAGTCTGCGAGAAAGAAGCGCTAGCTGTCGTCTTCGCGCTGAAAAAGTTTCGCGTATACCTTTTATCACTCGAGAAATTTGTCTTGATAACTGATCACCAGGCACTTAAAACAGCATTCCAAAAGAAGGATGTACATCACCGCTTGGCCCGATGGCTCGACATTTTCGCAGAATATCGGTTTGAAATTGTGTATAGACCCGGACGCAATAATCAGCCTGCCGATTACCTATCCCGCTTGAGGGACGCACTGATTCCAAATGAAAAAGCTTCGGAGGACATCGTCGGAGTCGCCGAGTTGCAGTTGCCGAACGATAACGAGTACGAAGCTAATATTCACGGACTGATCAAATTCCTCGATGGACTAGAAATGAGAAAGGTTGATCTTGAACACAGAAATTGGGTACGCAGGAATCAAAAGGCTTTTACATTGTGGAATGGGAAACTCTTCCGGCACACTAAGCCGGTCCCGACTAGTGGCCCCTTTGAAAGAAAGAATGAAGATCTTGAGGACTTTCCATGATGAGCTAGGGCATTGGGATCTCGAAACAACCAAAAAATTCGTAACTGAGAGATTCTGGTGGCCCGGTATCCATAAGGACGTCTATAATTTCGTGAAAAGCTGCGACAACTGCCAAAAATTCACTCCAATACGGAAGTATAAGACAACTCTAAGTTTTCCAGTTTCCGGTCTCTTTGAAACCTTCTCAATTGACTTCGCGGGCCCGTTCAAGGAAACTTCTTCCGGAAACAAATATCTCCTTATAGGGGTGGAACATCTTACTGGATGGCCAATAGCAGTTGCAGTGAGGAGGCAAATGCTGAGGTGGTACTGAGATTCATCGAAAAGAAATAATTGAACCGTTTGGTCTTCCAAAAAGGATCATCTCGGATAACGCCCTTTGTTTTACTGCAACTTCACTGCTTCGTTTTTTGGAAGAGAAAGGGATTCAGCTGAAGACCGTTCTCGCATACGCTCCTATGTCCAACGGGAAAGCGGAGAGGATGGTTGGAACCATCAAACGAGCAATATCGAAAACTATGTTGGAGAATGAAATCCAGTGGGAAGATGCCTTACCAAAAGTGTTATACGGCTACCGTCGAAGAAGAGGAAGAAATGGACGCTCACCATTCGAGCTAATGTACGGAAGGGCTCCTAGAATGTTACAGAGAGACATGGAAACAAATATTATCGATGAAGAGAGTAGGGAAGTTGAACTACTGGCCACCGAAGGCTGGAGATCACACCGCGCGCTAACACAGACAAGAAATAAGGATGCAGAACCTGCAGTCAGAACCTTTTCAGTTGGCTCTAAAGTACTTGTAGTACATGGAAAAGCAATGCAGCAGGCTGTGAAGTGGCCGGCCTTCCAAACCAAGTACTCGAACCCTTGCATCGTCACGGAGGAAAGACACCCGCACTATCAGCTCTGTTCAAGCTCAGGGAAGAGATCAAGGAGGGCCATCCATGCACGTCGTCTGGTCCCTTACCATCAGAGGCCTGAAGAATTCCTTCTCACACAGGACTATGCGCAACCACGGGGCATACTCATCTTTAACTATAGAATGATTCCTATGGGAGGAAAAAGGGCCTGGGAATGGATCATCTCGGTTACGCGGGACTACTACGAACTCCACGTAATCATCCATTTCTACATTAATATATGCCTATGTTTTCGTACGTTGAACGGACCATTGCTACCTGAAGAAGATTTCCGACTATTAATAAGAGTTCTATTTTCATTCCAAAACGGAAGGTTCACGGAAGCAGGTCCAGAGTTTGTGGAGGTAATATATCATTACTCTATAGGAAGATATGGAATGGTAGCTGCTGGAGACTTGTCGCAAACGTATCTGAATATTATCCGTCCAATTTACGTATTTCTCAAGAACAACCAAGACGTGCGACTGAGAGGTTACGCCTTACCCCCGGATATGGAATACAGGCTGGTCCCGTATCCTCTATGGGAACCTTACGTTTCTCCGCCACAAATTGGGAACGTTGGAGGCGGCGAGGATCCTCCTGAAGCAGTGATGATGACCAGAGGAGGACCTTCAGGAGACAACAACCCGCCCAGAAGAGGTTCCGGTCGTCCCCCGAGAGGACCTCGTGCAGGTCCCAGTACGTCAGGAGCTGGTCGCGGCCATTCATCGGGACCGTCCACCACAACTTCATCTCTAGCTCTCCTTCACAACCATGCACAGCATACAGTCGGAAGAAGAAGATTATCTTTTTGGCTGCGCAATATCTCCGAGGATGCGAACGATGCGCAGGTCATTTCTTATTTCATGATAAGCATCTGTTTATGTTTTAGGGCGCTACATGGACCGCACTTATCTTACGAAGATTCGTTCTTGATGATGCGCGTCTTCTTTTCTTATCGACATCCATTCCTCCGGCATCTTCCAGAAGAGTTTGCATATCACATATATTTTTTCACTCTTGGAAGATTCGGAAGAGTCACGGAAGAAGAATGTATTCAACCCCACCTCGATGTTATCAAACCAATATATGAGGCTATGCTACAAAGTGAGGTACCAGTAATGCGAACCTACTTTTTAGAGCATCATATTGGTAATCAGTTGCATCCGTACCCGTTTGAGAGACCATACATTTTATCAATAAGACAGCGAACACTAACGGAAGCAGAAGAAGAGCAGTGACGAGTCGGGACGTTCGTCTTGAGCGAGAGGGCGTGATGTGCGCAAATTCGCACAAAAAAATCTAGATGAGGACCATGATTGTATACAGTATCGGAATTGGGAAGATATTTTTACAGTTTTTGAATTTGCAAGATATTTTTAATTTGGGTGAGTGTGGCAAATTCATCGGTGATTTTTTTCATTTTAGGACACGCTGTCATAGTAGATGTCAGTACAGTTCCAGGTTGTGGGTGATACTACAAGTAGCTCTGAAAGGTCTATATAATGGCCACATCAATTCCCACCCCTGGCCGATGGTGGCTGGCATGGGTATGGCACCTAGATATTTACCTTGAGGAAATATCTTCTAATAGTCTCTCTGGTTCACACGATTACCGTGAATACATTTTATGGTTATTAGTATGTTTGTTGAGACTTTTGGGGTAGCCAAAAGTCTATATAAGCCGAGTAAACTGCTTCCTTTAGTGGAGGTGAAGCAAGTTGGCAGACAACTTCAAGCCAAGTCCCGAGTAGTAGGAAGTTGAGAGTCAACTTCAGACCCAAGAAAACTTTTTCTTACGCTAGTCGCAGAGCGTCGGTGGTAGACCCTGCCCCTTTTATACTTGCTTGTAGCTTCCTCAACTCTCTTCTATATACACTCCCTTTTGTTCGTTCAACAATACCACGGCAGCACTTTTGTCGCTCGCAACACCTCCTTCTCAGGGTAATTGGTTCTGAGGATCTCTTCCCCGCCGATTTACCCTACAAATTCCGCAAGAAAGCCTTGGTAATTCCGCCGATTGTCTCCTTGATGCGTCATACAGACACGTTTGGATGAAACGGCCAATCCACAGGAACGTGGGCTCATTTCCGTAGCAGTGTGAGATCCAAAACTTCCAGAAAAAAGGTTTGTTACACATATTAAATGCGTTTTTGAAGTCGACCGTCAGCAATCCATACCTGGATTACTACCGCATTCCTTAAAAACTCTTCAGGTTCCATGTGCAACCTTGCCGTTACTCGACTTTGAGGCCATACCCATTTGACGGGCTTGGAGGAAAGTTACTGCCTTCTGGGATACTCAATTCATTACGCAGTTACCGACCAATTTTCAAAGCGTCTCCCCAACAGCGATATCTCTTTTTTTCGCCATCGGATTAGTGGCGCACCAGTGATCCAAGGTCCGGGAACAGCAGATGCTTTTACTGTTGCTAAAACATTAACAAGCCGCGTAAGAGTTGCCGAAAAAGCGGGAATTCCCCGATGAAGATGCACATCGTAGCAAGTCTACCAGGTGGCTGGCTTCAGACCTGAGCCTTCGGGAGAAAATCCCGGTTATAATACCCTGATGGCACCAAGGACATCATCTTCTGTGATCTGTGGGAAGCTGTATTTGGTAGAAAGTGGTCCACTAACTAGGTTCATCTCCTCGGGGGCCTGCTGTGGAGGTTTATCGATAATTACATCAATAATATCACTAGCAGCTCGAGCCAGCCCTCTAAGGAATATCAAGCGTACTGTACCACCGCCTTTCTAGATGGCCAATCTGCGACTGCTCGATGTAGCACTGGAAACGAGCTAACCATGCTTTTCAAATAATAAAACACCTCTAACTTTTCCCCGATGGTAGCTGATAGAACGCCTAAAGAGTTCAGAGTTTACGCAGTCGTTCAATACGAACTTTCTATATCTGTTTAGATTGCCCCCGCTAGAAGTACCAGACCTTAAAGTAAACAACCCCATCAATCTCCCCTTTCTATATGCGATTCATAACCCTTTTGATGGTGACTTCCTGGTGGTCCGAGTTGGGATGAAGTTTGATGCCGTTTAGTTTTTGAACTGTAAATGGGGGGTTAATTTACTGTGGTAGATATGTGGGTTGGTATCCAGTAAATTTGTACCGGAGCATTTTGAACTGGTCGAGTCCTTGTGCCCATAGTGTTTTGAACTGCCATGCTTTCAATAAATCTATTCTGTCTTCATTTTGTCCGTAATGGAATGATATCGTATTCACATGCCTTCTGGCAGGGCTCGAAGCAATTTCTATGTCGCTGTTCCATAGCACACCCATTTTCACCGTGACGTTTCCTCCGCGGCCGCCACAGTGCACAAGTTGATACGATATCTACGCTCCGGTACAAATTTACTGGATACCAACCCACATATCTACCACAGTAAATGAACCCCCATTTACACAAGTTAAAGGCCATTTCAACCTATGTTCTGCTCGCAGTAAACTAACCAAAACATTCCTCTTTGGGCAAGAGTCCAGGGAGTGAATGTTCGAAAGCGTATCGGCTGGGAACAGAAATATGTGCTATGAGCACCTAAGCTGCACGTGAATTTTTAGCAAGACACGTGCTCACTGCACCGTTCATAGACTTTACATACGTCTCTACCAAACGACCTCGGAACTTGCCTGTATATGCGAGATGGCAATCGTGTGGTTGTAAAGATTCATTAGAGGGATCAAGGGGTTTTCACAAAGATTGGAGGTCTGTAATTGGGAAAGGTTTGGGTGTTACTCTTGAAGATATATCAGATCTATCCTACAATTTAATCTTTAATGCAATTTTGGGCATCCGGCTCGGCGATGCGTAGCTAACCTCACCCGAAACAAGTAGGGCTATATTGTGGTGGCCATCTTCCAAAGTATGTGCTCCAAAACAATCCGATCCATGCTAGCCATTTAGAATTGCTTTTCCTCTCTGATCGGCTGCAAACGCCCTCCCTGGAGAGCTACGTCAGAATTCGTAATCATACCCGTGATAAGCTCATAACCCCGCTCCGGCATCCATCCATCGGCCTGCGCCCCAAGGGGATTTCACCTTCCATTAAACATGGTTTTCCAACGCATGTACGACACCGCATGGATATCTTCATTTACAATCTACAGCGAATATATCTATCAACTGTAAAGACAGCCAAAACTTTCTCCTTGACTATCTTGAGCTCTCACCACGCCCAGAAGCAATTGACGTCTTCATAGTCAGCCACACATCTCTCGCCCCCTTCCTGAGTCTCGCCGCCGTCCAGCTGGCGCCACTTTGGAATCGAAGCACAGAAAACGCAACACAACGCAACGCTGCCCTGTTCTATTATGTCAACGCAAATTTTCACCCTTTCAGCCTTGGCACATATGGTGCCGGCGGGAACTTTCCCAAGCACTGCTCGCCTCCCTAGTCCCCCACTTTCCTCGTCGCCGTGTACAGAATACTTCCGCCTCCTCACTACGATCTCTTCCCTCACCCTGCAACTCACGCACACGCAGTGAGTCGTATACCTTGCCCCTGTCACTCCCGAGTAACCCCTTGCCTCCCTCAATAAAGATTCTTCTCCTGCGAATGACTATTCTTGCAAATCATACAGCCAGCCGATCGTTCTAGATATTATGATCTGCAATGACCATCTTTTGCCCACAAACAATCTCTGAAGCGCGGTTTCGGTAGACGAGTGTTCTCATAATATCTTTAAGCGATTCAAAGGTCCGTTAACTTTGTAGGTATAAAATACGATATCGTTTCAGGTCAGCTTGTCCTTGTGTACACGGAGCCTCATACCAACCGTTGGCCCTGGATCCTACAAGAGTTGGGGTCCAAGCTAATTCTATTTTATGATTTTCGGGTAACTATTCCTAAAATTGAACGGGGAATGTGGGGTGCATTAATAATTCAAAGATATGGTCGGTTGTGGCCCAGAATATATCAGAGGATGACCAGTAGTAGCGATTTGAAAAACTACGAGCCCAGGCCAAGCAACGTGGCCCACGGCCGGTTTCTTTTCTTGACTAATTAGTAGAAATCAACTGACCAACGCCTGAAATAGAGCTTGGAAACCTCTCGCAGAACTAGGGGCATTTCCAAATCAACGTTTCCTTATTACAAAATTTTAAAACCCCAGTTTGTCCCAAGAGCCAACACCTGATAAGTAGCATTATATGGACCATCACAATCTGACAAAATTATCATCGATACTCTTGGTTATGAAATGGGAGTATGTCCTTTACCTGATTCGCAAGATTAAATAAGTCTTCTATTACAAAGGAACTTTTCCTCGGAAGGAACTTGCTATCGGACTCGTTTCGGTCAATTTACAATTGCGGGGCTTACAACTTTTTCTAGCCATGTTCATCAACAAGTCTGCCGTCCTCAAGCTCTTCTTAATCTTCGGTGCTACAGTAACCTCATTAGCTTCTGCTCAGGTTCCTGATAATGGGGTATGCCCTGTTCTCATTCCTGAGGATCCTCCTTCCGGTCCTGATGTCAGAGTCCAAAGCGAAATGATCGAGACTCTCGAATTATCAATGGTTATCTCGTTTCCGAAGAACTTCGTCCATACATGGCTTACATTTCAACCCCCCATGGAAATGGTATATATACCAACTGTACAGCTACACTTGTCTCTTCCTTTTGGCTGATTACTGCTGCTCAGTGTGACACCAACGAGGAAACTACTGTTCGCATTGGCTATCCGAGGTTGGAGGACAATTCTCAGAGTTACATTAATATCTCCGTAAAAGAAGACCACCCCAATTACGATAGACGTAACAAATATTTCGATATCGCCGCTGTTCGTCTTGATGCAGAAGCCCCGAAAAATGCCAGGTTCATGAAAGTAAATGCTGCCCCATCACTTCCAGAGGAGGGTAGCCCGCTCGAGCTGTTGGATACGGGACGAACTCCGCAAGTAGGGATACTCCTGAGCCATTAAACGCAAAGGGGTATTTGCGAACAGGTAGACATCCCTATTTCAACGGAACAAGAATGCATGCGGACGTATGACAATGTCGACTACACTCTCCAGTTCTGCGCTGGATACTATGAAACTGGTGGCTGTGATACTTGGTACGTTAAGCCAAACATTTACAGATACCATGGCGTTTACGACGGAAAAGTTCCATTGCTATGCTGACATTTCTCCGATTTTTTGCGTTTCATTGGACACTAGCACTGGCGACGGAGGAGGTCCCTTTGATTCATATATGTGAACGGAGAGCCAGTACTCGTTGGGATTACTTCATTTGGAAAAGGTTGCGCTCAGGCAAAAGCTCCTGGAGTCTACATGCGAACGTCCCCGGCTATTGACTGGCTGGACACAAGAGGTATTGTGTACGAAAAGAGCCCAAGTGGGGAAGAAGGCAATTGGCAACAACCGGTTATCAACAGGTGCAATCATTGGCATTGCGGCTGGTGTGGGTGGGGCGGCACTGATTGCAATCATTGCAGTCATAGTTTGGTACATCTATTGCCGCGGAGGCCAAAGCGATGAGCCTTCTTGGGAATTTGATGAAGTTGCGAGATATATGGTTGTACCTTCGAAGGTACAGTGATCTGTTAGCACTTTTACTTTCGGGGGATTGTTATTCACATATCAGAGGACCCCCAGAATCCTGGAGAGCAGAGAACAGCAAGCATGCTCCCTCAGATTCTTCGAATGTATTGAAATTTCAGGGGCAAGCGATCGAAAGAGGAACACCAGTTTTATTTATTTTAAAGCTACGAATACTCTACGATTAAGAATGAACGGAAAACGTTCTAGTTCAACGTCGACTTAGTCGATGTGTTGCAGCTTGTTGAAATGCGCAGTGAGAGTGTAGAACAGGGTTCACTGTAGGCGTGAGAGGTCGGTGTCTCGCTGCAGAGTTTACTGATACAACAACAGAGTAGAGCTTATTAGACAAGGATACATTCATACAAGCGGACGTCATGCAATCAAATACAAACTCACAATGAATATGTGTGAGTGGTCTTATTCAGTAATCGTCCGAAGTCCGTTCGAGCACTATTAGAAAAGATCCATATTCCTCCCCTTTTCCGATTAGCCAAAGTTCTTCTCCGCAGACTTAGTCTTAGCAACAGAGATGAAGTCAGTGCAAAGGCGACCAGTGAAGAAAGTGAGTTGCAGTGCATCGGTCAGAGCACTGTCTTTCTTCGTCAAGGGATCCGCGACATTGTGGAACCAGGAATCCAGGAGATGGAATCAACGGTACCAGTCTCGAACTCGAAACGAATACTAGCAACATCAATTCGTATGGATTTGTCGATCGAGTTGCGCTGAGTAGACAGGGATCCGAAAAGGTCCTTGGAGTCAACGCAAACATGAAGCTGCACCTCAGTACCAAGCAGTTCACTGTAGGCATTCCGAATGGTCTTCCCTTCATCGATGCCTTCTCCAGCGGAAAAGATCTCAGCTGCTGGGACACTCTTGACACGCCTATTTCCCTTGTGAGAACTCAAGGAGACGATAAGGTAGATTGAATTTTTTTCATTGGCCCCAACAGTAAACCAGTAACAACACCCAACTGTCCAATGTGGTCCACGCGGGAAGCATCACCAAAAACTAATATACTCAGTTCGTAGTTTTTCTTTTCCGTTGGCATCGAATACGAAACTACAGTACCAAGCTTCTTCAACTGACGTACCACGTTGACTTGTTCGACAAGATGCTTCACTTTGATATCAGGTGCTTTCTATTGAAGATAACTGCTGTAGAAAGAGCAGAGTGGAGAGGCGGCGGTACCAATCCAACCGAGAGAACTGTTCACAGAGGCAAAGGCGGATTTTCCATAGCATTGAGTGTCTGATCTGACTGCTTGCGACGCAAACGAGAGAACGATACTCACTGACGGCATCCAGTTTGTCGCCAGCATTGGCTTCAATGGTGAGGTCACTGTTCTGGACTGTGTTCAACCCAAAGAAACTCAGCTTTCCAGGCCCATGTTGAATCTCAACAAGCTTGAACTTGCTATCAAAAGCTTTCACAAACGTCTCAGCACGAATTGCCTTCTCAAGCAACTTTCAGATCGTCAACAATTTTAGCGACTATCAAAACCAGACGATTGTTCTCCTTCTGAAAATAACTGTGCACATAGCGATACTGAGTTAGACCAAGGTCCAACATGGCAGAGTCAGAGACATTTTGCAATTTAGCGTTAGCATTCACTAATCCATAGGCAGCAGTTAACAATAAGCCACAGATGAGTGGTCTTCATGCGGCTCTCCCTTGGAGGTTTGACATACACATCACGCTGTGCCTCTCCAGTTTGTAGGAAGTCAGCAGTAACATCAGCCCTGTGGATAGTCCATCCAAGTAAGGAGGCAGGGGACTCAACAATCTGAGTCCAGTTAGGAGACACGTGGAGCAATCTTTTGTGAGAAAGTCCTTCAAGGCATCCTCATTTCCGCGTGGAGCAATTCGGGCCTTCATCCTGAGAGACGAGTCGTCATTTTGTTTGTCTTTGTAGATATTATGGCTGCTGACAATGTTGGCATTTTCGGGAACGAGACGATGGGGGACAGGAGCGCCGTCTTGAGAAAGGTTTCTTCTTGTTTTCTCATACGCAGACACCAAAGGGTACTGATCAAACCCTGCGATTCGTGCTTCATAAAGGTCGTATTAGAGAAATGAGAAAGCATGGAAGTCAAAACTGTCTGAGCTTCACTCGAAACCATGGGGTGAGGTGGATTGCAGCGAGATACAATACCAAACGAGCTGTTCAGAGTAGTTTAGTTCCAGATTTCATTGCTCATATCCAAGCACTCCACATCTCCCATCATCATAATGGATATTGAGGTAACCATTATCAGCAACCGAATGAACTGTACCGCAAAAGAACTGATTTTTCCAAAGGCCAATACAAGAAATGTTGTCACCGACGTTAGGAGTCGCACCCTCGTTCACACCAGACAAGTCAGCATCAAACGGAGCTGCGGTGGCCGGAGTCTCTGAGATGTAGATTTCCTCAACATCCATAGGCGGGTTGTCAATGGTTTGTCAACACCAATAGCCGTAGATACGTCAGACCATTCTTCTCAATACTGTCCAGCCCTCTTGTACTATCTGAGCAAAGCTGTGCTCAGGCAATGCAGGGCGAGTATTTTCAAATGCAGCAGTCATGCTGCTCCCATTCTTTCCGGGTACAGAGACAGTTCGGGCATTGACGTTACTGATGTGATTTTCTTGGGCGGGGACCAGTTTCCTCGCTTTTCATTATCCTCTTGGTGAAAACTTCAACAACTTCCCCAATGGAGAGCGGAACCTCTGTGACTGAGCTCGACTTAAGGATCAACGACAGCTTTCTGTGAGCTAGTAGCTTGTCGTGTGCCTCGCGACATCATCAGGGACAGTGAGGATGTACGGCTTGGCATTGATAGGTTTCGAAAACCCCTTCGCCATGTCAAACGCCGAGAGACAATCATTACCATACAGATCATTAGATGGAGACTGCTTTGTACGCTCCCAGAACAGGATCAAAACCAGAAGCACCAGCTTCTTTTAGACGCAGGAAAATGGTGCGAATAATAATGTGCTTGGACTCGATTGCATTCTTAGCATGTCGACCGGGGACAACAGGCTGAAGCGGAATACCGAGCTTGTCCGCATACTCTTTGAAGTCACCAGCGAGGAAGGCTTTATCACCGCGGATTGTATCCGGGTACCAAACTGAGAGACCTAGCATTGCTCAAAAGCAGAGATAGCTTCCATCAGTGCGGTGGTGGAGACCACATAGGCAGCGGAGAAATGAGACACAGGCACATACAGTGCAGAAGCAAACCAGTGTCCAGATATAGTTCATCAATACAGAGAACCTCATTGAGAGCCTTCGTCATGGAGCTGATAGAAACTTTCCGCGTAGGCTGGGTACTGCAGTTGAACGGCAGGCGACACAGTTGGCTACAATCTCAGCAACGTAATCAGCCACGACCGGATTCCATAAACCATTGCGGTCAAGGGCAATTGAAAGTCAGTGTAGCGGCATGGCCACAGACGTGCTGCTGCACCTTGTCAACTGCTGCTTTGACGACATTCCACGGAGCAGTGCTAAGAGTGATGGCTGATAGGCAGGACAGAGTACCTTCGACAGGAATAGAAGTAACAAACCGTTCGATGGTAACATAGCTGAGAAATCCAATGTCAACAATAGAGAGGGAGTCATGTCTTCCCTTGTACTTGAACGTCAGAGCATTCTTGCCGATATGATCATGTTACACTTGCGGGTAACATTGCGACCGATTACCCACTGAGACGAGCCATTCAGAACAATGTGGTTGATGTCCACAGTATTTCCGTTATCAGTCATAGCTGCAATCACACAGAGCTAGTATGGCGCGAGACTCACTAACATGTGCACCAATGCCAATGCCAACGCGTGTGGCCATTCAATGAGCCCAGGATCCTACCAATGGGAGGTGCACCACCAAATCCAAGATCTCCCGATACGAGTTGAGTTCAACAAGTCCAATTGCAGAGTATGGAGCACATATTCCTGATCGTTTAGGAGAGGACCTAAACGATCAGGAACAGGGCGCGCTGATGAGCTAAATACAGTAGCAGTGTTGAAAGACATATTCTTGCGTTCAGGCTTGCGATGAGTCGAGGAACCAGGTTTTCCATTCGCATTCTGTCGAGGAGGCGGGCTGCTCGAGCAAGAAGCATCGAAAGACCTGACATGTGGCGGTAGAGAGCCATCGGAGTTGTGGTTACGCTTCCAGTTTCCGAATTCGCCACACAAGTTGCATGGATACTTCATCGTCGGAGACACTCCTTTACCCGTCCATTATCAAACGAGATGCTGGGCGATAGCGACTAGAGTCAGCTGAGCTGGCAATCAAGACAGGCGCCTTATTTGCAGAGTTGTTGACATCATCACATTGGCGAAGGACAGAAGCAATCTTTTCATACTTGACAGTGATCAAGAAGTCAGTGATGGTTGCATTATCATCATTAGTATTGTCATTGGATGCAGCAGCCGAAACTGCAACACGTTGTCCGTTGTCCACAGCTGAGTTGGCAAGCAGCATGAAATGCCGTAAGAGCTTCGCAACTTGGCATTACCAGACGTGGAGTTGAACTTGGAGGCGTGAGCATCGAACCGAGCTTCGAAGTTCTTGAAGGTTTCAGATGAGCCACGCTTCAGTTGAGGCAAGGAGATGAAATTAGTGTAGATTTCACTAACGACAGAGAGCGAGTCTCTTTTGTAGATGCATGTCAGAACTTTATCGACACCAACTTCAGACGCAATGTCTGTATCAGGAACAGTAGTGATAAGGTCACGAGCTCGCCTATACAACTGGGACTTGAGCATAATTCCACGAAGAGCAGTTGGAATCTTATTGGAGTTCGTGTCAGGAAGTCCATCATGGAAAGAATTCCAAAGTGCAACTGCCTTGGAGTAATCTTCTAGTTCCCTTTACCTTCGGTCCAGGGAACATTCTTGAGGTCCCGGTAGAAACCGGGGCGGCTAGGCGTAGCCGAGGAAGCAGGCGCTGGACCCATACTAAGAATGAACGGAAAACGTTCTAGTTCAACGTCGACTTAGTCGATGTGTTGCAGCTTGTGCAAATGCGCAGTGAGAGTGTAGAACAGTGTACACTGTAGGCGTGAGAGTCGGTGTCTCTGCCCAGTTTACTGATATAACAACAGAGTAGAGCTTATGTAGACAAGGATACATTCATACAAGCGGACGTCATGCAATCAAATACAAACTCACAATGAATATGTGTGAGTGGTCTTATTCAGTAATCGTCCGAAGTCCGTTCGAGCACTACTACGAAAGATCCATACGGATACCGCAAACCTGATGTTGTAGCAATTTTCATAGCATTAGCTTACTTACAACGGCAATTCTCGCTAATGGCCTTGCGTAGCGCGTCCTATCTGTTATTTAGTTTCCCCGTATCGTTTTTAATACAGTGAAATCCTCTGCTATCTAGTCAGTTACACAACTCCCACCTTTAACCCCCCTGTTATCGGCCCTCCAAAGTTTCGCAGTGAGCACACACCCAAATTTTCCCTGGTTAGTAACAAACTGGAAAACTGGGGTAAATGGGGCTGGTTTACTGCCAGTGGTTCGAGTCCTGGATTCCTATGAAATTCTTTTCGAATAATTTGGGGAAATTCTTTACGGCGGTGTGTGACATACTCCGACCGATTGATCGTGATTGACGGTAAGAGAGTAGTATCCCAACTCCGAAGGAGGCGCACGCGGACAGCACCCGGTATTTATTGACTTCAAAAATAGACCGGGTAGACCGGTGGTCCGATAATGGGCCCACTAGCCCCAGCTGTAATTAACGACGACGACAGTCAATTACAGTGGACGAACCATGACAGTACGCGACAGCGAGCGGATTGCTTACTGTCAGCGCAGCAGAAGCTGGCGAGGATGCAGATGTAGCGACTGAGCTAAAAGGTTTGCACAATATTTGTGCACACGGTGGAACAAGCACTCAGAGCGCCGAGAGGAGTAGGATAGAACTAATGAGAAAGGGGAATGATAGTGTAGTTTACTTCGTCGTCTGACACTTCCAGAGAAAGAAGCCGGGAAAGAACCTGATGGGCTTGTATGCCAAGCAGGCAAAAGGTGAAGCGGTAGCGAAATCATGAATCTCTTGATCGGGTGGAGTATTACGGGGAAAAGTTTCGGTGTTTTACTCTTGGAAGAGATATCCGATCTATCCCATTGGTTTCCAGACACCCACAATAGACTCAAAAAGGGTATACCGACACAGCAATGGGAGAGGAACTACTCTCCCTACAAGAATGTAGCTTGATGTAACGGAACCCGAAAGAGAACGAGAAACGAATACCTACACAGCTATTGTAATAGGATTGTTCACTGGCTTACCAAAAACTCCCTGTCTGCATGCCATTAAGGTAGTGCGCAGACGCAAGGGCCAAGAGCCATTTAGGTTTGGCCATCTACCCAACCAGCGCGGCTAAAATGCAGAGGACATCAATTGAAAGCTGAAAGGTACGGCGACTAGTGTCTATTCGACAAGGCCTATGTCATCTATTGATTACATTGTTGTAATCAATGGATCAAAAGGGTATTTGGACAATTTTCTCAAAAAAAATAATACTGCAGTTACTTTTACGCACCTCTGTGCATCAGCCTGTCTATCATCCGCAACGCCAGTCCCGTTGCGGATGCCTTCGACGCTCAATAGAAGTCTTGCCACCAGGTTCTATACGGAATTGCTCTCACTGACGCCGGGGGCTCGAGTACAGGGTACCGGGTGGCTTTGGAGAGGTCTGCAACAAGAACCGTATTTGCGAGTCGTGCCTTAGGCATTTCACCTTGTGGCATAATTTGAGGCGGGAGGAAACAGTGGTGCCTGAAACTGCAACCACGTCTTGTAATTGGGGTCCAAGATTTAAGTGCACAGCCCTGGAGCCGGTTGGCATGAAAGCCAGTCCTTGCAACCATCTCCGACAACGAGGCCCCGAATGCCGCGGTCCTCCCATCCCCCTTTGGCATGGCGTTCAAGGCCTTTACTTAACTGGGCGAGCGAGTTGCCCTTGTCCAAACCGCTGCCTTGAGTCTATAGCCGTGAACTGGACAATCTTCTCGGGTGCCACTTGCTCTTCCACTCGTCATGAGCCCAAACTGCGGATGTGTAAGACTGGAGAGTAGTGTTCGGTAGCACAGAGAGAAGGGTAGAGCACAGGGCACATGTGGGGGCACGGAGGAAAGGAAAGCAGCAGCCGCAGTCATCTCAGCGGAGCGGAGCCCGATGCCTAATATTGGCTTGCGGGACTCAAAGGGCGCAATAGGAAGTTGTAATTCCCGGAAAGTGTCGGCGTCTAGAACCGCGCCCGACATCCGCCGCAGCGTTTCTTCAACAGCGGTGTCGAATTCCGCAGCTCCCTTGAGAGTGAAATTAGGGAGAACTACAAGAAAGAGGTAGTTGATCCGACATACACCAAAGCAGGTCCGCAGTAGGTGGAGAGCTACATGAGTATCCTCCAGCGTTAAGAGGGATTTGAGGAGATTCTCTAACGAATGGAAGGTTAGGGTGTTTTGCTCTTGGAAGATATAACGAAGTGACGTGCGTTGTGAACTCGCGCTCCATGATTAGGTCCGACACGATGGGTGCGCGGAGCACTTTTGTCCGTCGTCATAGTTCTGCCTAAGCTCATATGGGAGGGACTGCTGATTAGGTAGGGTTGGGATGGTTGGCCACCAGCCAGCACACTTATCGATGCGGAGGTCTAAACCCAAACTGTGCACCTCCGAGGGGGAGAGGAACTGTAGTGCCGTTCGAATGGCTTCATGGGTTCCAACTACAGTATATATGAAAATTGACCAAATATTTTAATCTCTATCCCAGTGTCCACGTGTTACTGTGATGCTGAATTGTGGAGCAATATATTTTTGAGGCCTACAATTTATATTTATTGTGAATCATTAAGGAATAATTCTATCTTTTTTACACTGACCCTATTTTATGGCGAATTCAATGTGAAATAATTTTTTATGTCCTACAGCTGGGTTTTTATGTTATACAGGTTATAAGTATTGCATTTATGCTGCCAATAAATTATTATCTGGATGAGTGCTTACCTGGAAAATACTGAAATAATTATTGCTGAGTCTGAATCACGTCTATCAAAATTATTGCGTAGCTTACCTAATTTTTGTAGCAGGTTCATCATGGTGTAGAGTATAAGTAGTCCTAGGTTGTGAGAAATACTTTGTTATATCCTGGGGCCATCGAAATATTCCCCCCGATCAGCTATCATTATATTTGTTTTTCTATTCATTATTCATTATAAGTCCAATTGTGGCATTTATTTATTTATCCAAGTTGGAACTATTTATTTTTGGATCTACCTATCCCAATTATTTGCAGTAGATACCCATCGTCAAGTACCACAGATGTAGGAGTAGGGAAGGCCCGCCTGTGATGTCGCCCAAAATTTCCAGGGGGATTTTGAGTTCCCGCGTCACTTCTTGCAGCTTCACTTCTTGCAGCATACCGGAGGATTACAGTGGACCCAGCGGATCCCCATGCTGCACGCCAACCACGCTCCGTAGCATATCATCTCCACATCATAGATGACCCCGATTTACCGCGTACGTGTAATGAACCCAAGGGAAGAGCCCTGGTAATCTCTGTTTGACCTCCGTCAAAATCGCGCTGCGGCTGACAAAGTTAAAATCGTTTTGAAGGTCATCGGTTACAGTGCATACTCCGCCGGTTCTTTATGCTCCTCTTGAAGTCACCGTATAGCATATACAACTAGCTCAGATCCTCCTGACGTTGAGACTCCCAACTGTAACCACCCAGCACAGACGAAAACAATACCCACCATGATGGTCGAAGGAACAAAAAATAGACAACCTAACTGTTGAAACTTTTTAAAAAATGACGCATGGTGCATCTGATTTTTTGATTTTCAGCTACAGTATAGCACCACAAATAAACTCAGGCGAATCCGCTACAACATATCTTGCGCAGGAGTAAATTGTTTTCACGAGGCAGTGAACGTGCGAAAGCTCTGAACGGCAACCTTGCACATCTATTAGAGACGTGAAGAAAAATGGAAAGCGAAGAAAAGAGTTTAAAAGAATATTCTAAATTTGTTATTTTTGCTCGTAGAAAATGTCATCAATTGAGCACATATGTAATCAATTGATGACACCTATCGAATAGAAACTAGATAACTATGGAGGTTATCAGGACACAAATTTATTCTTTGACTCAGAAAAATTTATAAGTATCTAGAAAAACCTATAATGGCATCTGATATTCTTCAAAATGTTTTAAGTATCTGATTTAGGAATTCTTCATACCTGAAATGGAAATTCAAAAACTGTTTCCGACCATATAGGAACTAATAACTATTCCTGTCAACAATTTTATCCAAGCACTTTTCCGAGGACGTCTCTCTTCGCGATTAAATGCTGGCTAGAACGCCTTCAACGACTACTTGGACTTTGCTGTTTCTTTTTCATTCTACCTCGCTACAATAATCTTTTTAGAAAATGTACTTGGAATAGTAGAGGACTAATTTGAAACAGTGTGGACATAACGCTAGATTCTTGACATACGCGTAAATGTTGATGATAATGTTAACTACAATTATGTATCCGGGGACAAAATTAAGATTTTTATTTATCGACATCATATTAAAAGCTGTGATTTTCAGCTTTACATCCTGTTCTGTAAGTAAAATTTAATATAAAATTGAAAGGTGGACATTTTATGAGATTATGAGAAGTGATAGTCTCCAGAGCCAGCCAATCATATTTACTTATCGTAAATTAGAATATAAAAGCAATAAGGTTGAGGAGTCATTAAGTTAATTGTGGAAAAGAATTGATATGAGATAAATGAGTAAAGACGCCAAATTCTAATTCTTTCTGTATGTGAAGTAGTCTGCAATAATCTGTTGATATTAAAACAATTTTGCTGGAGAAAATAATTTTTTGCGAAGAAATGAAAGAAATAAACTGCAATTTCTGTGATAGTAGGGCATTCTGATTTACCATCTATATATTTGTCCATACATGGTAGCTTAAAATAATGTAAATGTATCAAACGAATGTTTCAATACTTTATGCGATTCGAGAGCTTACAAATAAGAAAATGTTACCGTACTGGGGTACGTAACGTGAGGATTTTAAGAACCGAACAACAAGGCTTGAAATGTTTATTCCTTCGTGCATGCAATATTTCTTCATTGCCGGTTTATTGGTTACAATATACTCGATTTCATAGAAGAGCGAAAATCATTTCTGTATAAGTTTTCGTCTTCATTTTCCACTTTGACCAATGATTCATTTCTGTATTTATAGGCATTATGCATTAACAAAATTAGCGTCAGATATATCCTCTCCATGTGTTATCTCATCCTCATCTTACATCACGTACTTACGAGATAAGTATGACAGTGTTGATTATAAATGTAATTATCGCCTCTTTTGCTTCAAGTAAATGATTTAAAAATACTCTTTGCGGAAACTACCGAAAACAGTTTTTTGGTACCGTTTAGTAATCATACATATCTGAAATCGAGTACTTCAATCCAATTGTGTGATGTTCAGGGCTTGATAATCAGCAAAATACAAAGAATCTTGATCATGGAGTACTCAGGACATATAGAAGAGCGAAAATCGTCCTACAAGGAAAAGTATACCTCAATTCGATATTAGCTTCCCTTTCGGTATTTACAAACATACCTTTGACATCTAATTGGTGATATAATTTTCTATAAATATAGTGAAATGTACAAATTGCATTACAGATCCTACGCATCAAGTACGACATATTAAAGAAACTAAATACATAAGCTGTGTCTAAAGCGGCCTTTTCACAACAGGAAATGTTTACAATCATGTTTTCTCATAAATTTTGGCATTACGGAGACTATTCATGGAGCTGCATTTGTAAATTAATCCATTTTAATAATGAAAATGCTACAATTTATGATTCTGTATTGTAAAAGCGGGTTTAAGTATTATTGGAAACATAAACATACCCATCAAGCTCCAAAAATATCTCCTGTAATATATTCAAGCAGATGACAGTCCATAATATAAGTTTTTTTTTGACTTATGCAAATAATTTAAAATTTCAGAAGGGTTGACTAACATAAATGATTCCTATAACCCCATTACCAAAGGACAACAAATAACACATTAAAGATAGATTAAAGATTTCTCAAGAACGGTCACAGCTTCAAATTCGTACTAGTATCATTCCTTTCTTTGAAATTTTCGTGTAAAGTTGAGACAGACCCATGATTTGGATAGTTCTGCAAAAAAAACCCTCTGAAACCGATGTAATTGCAATTCTATAATTGTCGCAGGGGAATTTTCGGGGTCAAATTTTCATGAAAGATATTTTTGCAGGATAGAGAAGGTTCCCTTGATCTTTTTTGTATAAACCTTTCTCCGGCTGACCGCAACTAATATTGGCATCTGTCCAAACAGGTTGTCGCAAGTAAAATCATGGAGCTGTTAAGGTTCTCTGATATCCTCATTGTTAAGAGCTTTCAAGTTTAGCGCTGTAATGAAACTTTAAACGTTTTTTATAACAAAATTTGCGTTAATCTGATTTTCTCAGGTATTCCGCTCCGTATCCTGCAGAATTTTATATTTATTGACAATAGAGAGCTTATGCACAAAGAATTCAGAAATAAAACTACCTAATTTCAGAAACAGAATTACAGTCTGTAATTCAATTGCAGAATTCTGGAATGAAGTCGTAAGGCAAATTGCTGAAATGTGACCAGTTAGTGAAGACCCGTGAAAAATGGTTGTGAGGAATAAACATGGTGCATTCCCATTTGTCCATGCGTAAACACGTTTTAAAATTTCAGAAAAAATTTTTCAGAAATACTTTTCAGAAATTTATCATACTACCTCTTTCTGAAGAGTTTTCAGAATTCTGTCTTTGCGTAAGCTCACCAATCTGAAAATTATGTGTCAAAGTATTCTCTCAAACTCAAAGTAGACGAATTAAGCCCTGCAATCTTTTTGTACCCATAAAATCCATTTGGAGAATTTATTATGACGTATCAGTGATGATTAAAATTTTCACCATCTTCAGCAAATAGACTACACAACGGTGGTGCTCCCAAAAAATATTTCAACACCAGGTCATGGCTCATCAGTAAGAATGAAGCTGGTTAAAAGTTCTAAACTCAGAATTAATGTTAAAATGTGCTGAATGGAGATCATAGATATTCAAAGGGGTAATATTAACTCAAAGATCGTTTCCAAGATTTATTTCTTTGTCTTTTTGACCAAATTCTTGGCATCAGGCCTATCACAGATTCCTCTGACAAAACAAGACAAATATTTTTAAATATTTTGGGTATTAAAAGAACAATTTGTTATTGCATAATTATATTTATATAAAATAAATTTCTGAGGCGGCGACATTTTTTTGGCCTCAGTGAAATTAAGTTATGATCGAATATGCACAAAAAGCATGGACGGAAACTATAACATTTAGATTTAATTCTTAATCAGCTCGAATTATGTAGCCACTAGCTCTCTTTAGCTCCCTTATAGCTTGGATCTTATTTATTTTTTGCCAATTAAGTACTGCTTTAAAGATTAAATGAGCAAAAATAGGTTTTCCTTCCTACAAATAAGGAAAATGTGTAAAAACTCAGAATTTGTCCAGATCAACAAAAGAAAGAACAAAACGTTTTTGTTGATATTCAAAAAAAAGTGCATATAGAAGGTGGAAGTCCAAATAAATGTTCATATAAGCGAGAAATGGCTTCTGATTACGAAAATAAATTAGAAATTGAATAACAGAAAGCCCAATGGAAACAATATTTTCTCACGTTGATTATTTATTCTGGTCCATATGCTTTTCGTTTTATAATTTTTCTTATTTCTTATTTGTTTGTTATACATGTTTCTGTTTTTAAAAAGGTACTAGCACGGACCTTATTTAACACATAATGCAAAATGTTGCCCTTCAGAATATGTAGAAGGGAAATTAATGGTAAATTGACTACATTCTTTTCGTACGAGCTGACGCCATTGTCTCGCAGACAATGAAATTTTATCTTTCGAAAGAAATGAATAAAAGATAGGTGTTCTCATTTATACGATCTCAACATAATTTTACTATAGTCAATGCTACTGTTTTGACAAAATATTTTCATTGAGAAGTAATGGTGCGTTTGATACTTTTAATTATGTTCACACATGGAAAAGATTTTTTTGGTTTGCCTGCTTATCCGATATGAGAAATTTTTTCTGGAAGAACGATGAAATTACTTTACGCAATAATAGAAAATCCAAGTCGTAGCGTAGATTGTTAATACGGCAGTCAAACCTTATCACTTCGTATATTTCGAATAATATTCGACCGTTTATATGTCTTATTTACTATATAATTAAATTACACAAATGATATTAAAAGTTGCTACAAATTTTTTCAGGGACTCCGCAGTTAAGATTTGATTAGGAAGTTTAGGATATTTAGTTTCATTGACTTTAAAATACTTCGTATAGCTTGACACCCAGAAAATATTTCGCAATGAATCTCATGCTTTCATTTTAAGTTGTCTCCAAGAAAACGTAGCAATTTCGTATTAAACATGGTACAGTTTTGTAACCACTCAATTTGGTTTTTGAACAACGTGTATGTAAGACCAATAGAACCTTGCATATTTACGCACAGAAAAAGACTGGATAGTTTGCATGTGTATTTTCAAAAAAAATCAGAAAGGGGAGTCCTAAGTTAATGAATTCATGTGCGAAGTAAAAGTAACTACAAAAGGCTCAAACTAGAGGATCATTTACAGAATTAGTTATGCAGACTATTCTCCGACCACATAAAATGTTGATTCGTAACAAAAAACTGGAAGGTACCTAAATATAATTGTATGTATGAGAAATAATGTGACGCAATGCTTTCAATAACAATCATTTTGTAAGCTCAAGTACATTTTATGCCTGGTTTGAGATCAAAAAAATTTTTCCTTTCGCCTCAGCTATATTACATCAAGAAATAAAGCAAAAAATGCTTCCCGAATATATCTCACATACTGTTTACTAGTGAACCAAATTTGAAATTTTTTTATGGCCAATAGTAGTCCCCTTCTATGGAAACACACCATATTCATTCAAAAGACTATATTTTTCGGTGGATTTTTCCAGTTGAGGGACTCCAAAGAATATCTCCTTGGCTTTTCTGAGTTACTTTATCGTGTTTGTCTGCCAATTCTACAAAAATCGAGAGCTTTATATAAAAGTCTTCTAATTTATTCTCATTGGAGGGCCTTATAGACATTTCCATATGCCATCAAGGCATAGCTCACGTAATACAAATTATTCTATGTTTTATAACGTAACTCTCGATATAGCTCTAGTAATGCTCTTGTTTCTATTGGGGACCACCGAAACTATTTTTCTGTATGGTAAAGCTCTTTAGTAAGTCATTCAACTCAATTAGTCGTCTCAATAACCTTTACTGGAATATTTCGGAATTTAATTGGTTAAAGCAAGGATCGATACATTCATTGTACCGGTATCCGTGCAATAAATATCGCGGTTTGGCTTTCTCCTGATATTTAGATATGTATCAAATATTTTTTAGAGTAACGTTTGGTGTTCTTTTTAATAAAGTTGCAGTTCTCTGTCTTCTATACGCAAATAACTAAATTGAGTTCCGAAGATTAAATGAATTTATCTCTGAATTGAAGGATGTTAGTTTTTGAAGTGGTCAGTTTTCTCGCTTTTATATTTATTGACGTACTCCAATTTAGTTACTTGAGCAGTTAGAATTACAATCCAGGAGTAGAAATAAAAACTATAGAAAGATCAAGTGATCCCAGTCCTGAAACTTTTTTGAGGGATCAACGTAGGATGAGGCTGGCTACAAAAAGAAACCCTCACTACATTACGTGATTTTTAGCATTTCGACTAATCACGGTTGAAATTAAATACAACACGAGTCGAATTACAGAATAAAAACTATTGCAGGGTAATATATTCGAATAAAATCTATACAAGAATTCACAGCGAATAAAACAGAAGGTAAAGCATCTTACTGTGGTTTAAACGCAACTTAAGAATTATAACTGCACAGCTCGTTATGGTTGAGGAAAACTTTTCCCGAAGCTCGAATCGTGGAACAAATACTACCCAGCACAAGTTCCCATAAGATTTATCATTAAAACTGAAGTCTATTAAGCAGCGTCTTTTATGCAGTCGTTCAAATATATATGTAGGAAACGAATCCATTATAAGCAAGAGAATTTTCAGATAAAGTTTAGCATCTAGACAGTTATATCCTGACAAGTTTTCATATCTACCTTTTGTTTTCGAAAAAATTTCTCCGCCTTTAGATTTTTTTGGTATAGTGCCTTCTCGAACTATTTTCTCTTCAAGTGCAAAGCGTATTTAAATTATAAAATCTCCAACTCATGTAGAATTAATATAAAATCGTAAGGTACAGGAACAAAGTGAGTAATAGTAACGTTTACAAATTATTTAACGAGAAATTTTAGGGTAATGTCCGCGCAAAGCCCGAATTGAGACGGATGAAGAGTCTTTTTGTCTAAAAATTAAGTCTAATTTGAGTTAGTTTGAGGAACATAAAAAAGTCAAACATGTACAAAAAAAGAGTGTAGGTATACACAAAAATGATAAATATTTTACAGGAGTAATCGATGAGTTAAAATAGCTCTAAAATAGTTAACTAGGAATGTATTCTTTTGCAGATGAGAAAACATTGGCATTCCTGAAGAGGCAGAAGTTTCAAACAGTCTTTATTTCTCCAAATTGGATATTCAAACACTGTTTCACTCATGTCTTTGCTTAGACGCACCCTTGTCTTTCAAAATATATCACAGCCCTCGTTCTCTATTTATTTCGGTCCTTGAGGAAAAGTTTCGAGATAGTAAAACAGAGTACTTAAATGATAACCGTGAATATCATTTTACTGATATTTTTGTCGATGCTAGTTGGAAATAATAAGACATGGAATATTTTTCTAATCAAAAGTATGAAGTATGAATTACGACCCAAATTACTAAAACGAGCAATTAAATCCAAATATTTCGACTTCTTTTCTCATGAAACTTGTTTCAGTAGTCGTAACCATTTTTCTGATTCTTTAATTTTATTCGTCGCAACTACATCAATTAAATGTTTTCCAATTTGTTGGAAACAGAATTCTATCAGTAAAAATGTGGAAGTGTAAAATATTCGTTAGGAACCTGAAAAAAATATTTCTTCCTTGAAACTCGAATGAATTTATTTACTACTAATAACTAGCTTCCATCAATTTTTTTGTTTACTGATTGCAAGAACGTTTTATAATTACCTCATGTAAGACGCTATTTGCTTATTTTGACGAGAGAAAAGTCCAACACATAAATTGGAAGCTAAGAAGATAGTAATTTTGTTATATAAAAATGAGAATATAAACAAATGTAAAATGAATTAAGAACTTGAACAAAGTTAAAAACTTTTATGAGGCATGTGCTAATGTTCTAATATCCAATATTCTTAATTCTGTGGAAATGGGGGGTTAATTTACTGTGGTAGATATGTGGGTTAGTATCCAGTAAATTTGTACCGGAGCGTAGATATCGTATCATTGTCAAGCCAAATGCGAGACAGTACGATGCGTCGAAAGCTGTGGATGGCACTCCAATCTACCATCTTAATTCTTATCCAAAATAAATACGCAAATACTTGAAGGCTAAAATTTCGATACTAAAATGTATTTGAGAATTACTTTTAAGCCGTGTACAGAAACTTAAAAAAATCCAGTAGAAGAAAATATCTATATTTGTCTAATTTGAATATGCCACGCATAACCAAAATTTTGGTCTTTTCTTTAAGTGCCTGTAAAGAAAAACCAAAATTTTAGAATTATGGTATGTCTTCTGCTATCCATGCAAAAATCGCAAAAATACAATACCTTTAAAAGAATTTTAGAACCCATTTTCTAAGAAACATATTTGAAGTAGTGCGTAAACTTATTTGATTTCAAGAAGAGGCCACGTATAGCCAAAAGTTTGAACATGAACCACAATGAATGAGGAGTTTAGACTGTTTCTCAAAAAAACAAGTTTAAATGAAATATGGGCAGTTAGAACAGTTTCTGAAATACAACGGAGTCCCAAATAAAGCTCTAAATATATCAAAAGACAATGATATTGTGCAGATAATACCTCAAAAACAACACATGGTGATTATTATTTGAAGAAAAACTACAAATTAGCTGGTATGGAAACTTTCTAATTTACTTGAATATTTTTCATAACAATAAAAATTTGTTCTGGTTTATCCCTAAATTGAAGACTTTATCACTGAAGCTGTGAGAGTAATTAGGCTTGATATTGACTCTAACGTTTTAGCGAAAATACGTGTGAATTCACTCTAAATATTACACTTTTTTCTAAGGTGACATAGTTGCAACATAATATTTGTCCAAATTAGACATGTTTCTTAGAATGGAATACAGACAAATCCCTTCAAAAAAAAGACATAATTTTTGGAAAAATCAAGATGGTAAACTACTAAGTTGTATATAATTAGTTACTAGCTATTAGACGAATTAAAAATTATTTAGCAATTAAGTTTTATGAAGCTAATTCACGCTCATGAATTTGATGCTATTTCTAACTAATTATTTATCTGTATTCGTGAGCGTCCAGATTAAAATTTCAAAAACGTGGTCCTTGAGGAGCACAGATTACTGTTCTACTGCAAAAGATGATACCAAAGGAAATTCATGATGGTTTAGAAATAAAGTTTTATTTTCTTCCGTATTCTTCTATTTCTTGATATCTTGTACATGAAATTATCAAGAATAAAACTTTTAAAGCTATACACCCCAGAGTAGTTTAGAGGTCAAAAGATAGAAAATATTTAAAATCTTGGTGTAAAAAAGTTCAGGTATCTAAAAACTTGTCATCTCATTATTCCAACTGCCCGCTTTAAATTAATGCAGTATCTTTTCGTCAATTTCATGTATATAAAGATGTAGATATATGAATGATAGTAATATTTCATCTATAAAATCAGGATTACAAATTTTTTTAGTAAATATATGGTTCATGTATCAGGAAGAAAACTGAAAATATTCCAGAGTGCAAACATTTTGTTGTTCTTTTATTTACTCATAACTCTGTTACATAAATCACTAAATAAATTTTAGACTATTCCTTTATACTGAGAAAAGATAATGAATTGTTTCGAATTTGTGGAAGATTTAACTTCAAGATTAATGTTTATTCCATAAACTGAAGTTAATTTGCACCTGAATTTTATGCAAAGTACAACCTGTAAGTTTCAAAAACTAGCAGTGATTAATTCTACTCTGATTTATAGTTCTACCGAGCTGCTCTGCTGTTAGTTTGAAAAAAAATGATATTTTGGAACTTTTCTATGATCAGTCCTATAAAGTTGGATATCATTTTTGATCGTGACTATTTTCAGGAAAGAGATAGAAAATAATTATTCATCAATTTTTCTACTCTCAACTGATAACGGATTCTTATGTATTGATCACTTAGATAAATATTTAAATTTCGTGAAACAATGGTAAACCCTTCTTTATTGAAAAATTTTCGTTTTTGAGTTTAAAACTAGCAGCTCTATACCTCCCAAAGAAGATACTTCTGAGAGATTAAATATTTTATTTGCCTCCATTTGTGTACTTTCACTTGACTTGTCAATGCTTGATGGCAAAACAGTAACTTTTTTACTTTACGTTAATACGATAGCTGCTACATGTGAGTTCCTTTGCAGTTATATTGATTTTGAATTCTGATGAAACGCTTCATGTCATCTATTTTGTACTAATACTAAATTATTATCACGAATTCAATTCAATATTTTAGACGCTTGGAATTTTTATTCATATGTTAAAATGTTTGGAGCTAATTTACAACCACTTCACAAGATCCGTACGGTACTCACTCAGAGGCTGGCAGCCGCGGCCGTAATTTCCAACGCAGCCTTTCTGTTTGGGGGCCTTGAGAAAGCTTTTTAGGGAAATTCCAGAGGTATTACTGGGCACCCTGTAGGATACTCCGGGCCACAACCGACCATATCTTGCAAATATTAATTCTGCCCACATTTCCCCAAATATTTAGTCATGGCCATAACGAAACCTTGGCAAGAGAGTAATATAGATTTTGGCATACCTATTTTGTCGGCGTTAATAAGTATATTTCACAGTTTTTTGAGATAAAATCATTACAATCTCGGTACTTTGAATCAAAATATCTTATTTATCAATAATTTTCGTCGTACCTTTCCGTTTGTATATTATCTGTATTAGTTCCGAAATAACTGCAAGCACTTAAAATATATTCCAGTACAGGGACTAAATGGAATTCTTTTCTAAGAAAAGAATTCCCAGTTACATACTTTTGAGCTATTCAAAGAATTATGAGGCTTTCTAAAACAAACTCCGTAAAAATATTTCAATTTCAAACAAGTTACAGCTCTTTCCTGCAGTCTTTTCATGCTTTGTGAATCTCCTCTAGGAGATTATATTTGATTTATTGCTCAATATTCCGCACAGCAAAACTTATCTCTGAGAAGCGATTTAATCACTTTCGAAAAAGCGAAACAAAAGTGTGGTCTTGGAAATTTTTGAAATATATTGAAATCTATGTCAGCATTCTGAAAAGCGGCTAGCTTGTATCTGGTTTTTGACGTGTTACATTCTCATTTTCCCGTTGCATCTTTCTTCACGAGGTGAGAACTAAGTACTAGAGACAATTACTGAAAACCTCACTCCTACCAGTAACGTTCTTTATGAACTTTCTCCTTGACCCTGTCGGCTTTCTCGCAGACTTCATTGCTATATGCAATGCTTTTGGTATTTACACTCCGGCCCAACGAGAACAAGCTGCCAAGATACAAGGAGCTATTGAAGCTAACCAAATTGCAATTGAGTCTCTGAAGACATCAAGACCAGTGAGGCGGAATAAAAAATGTCATACTCACAACTAGCATAATTGAAAATCCGTTCCCGCATAGGAAAGAAACTGTATTCGATTCCGCCAAAATCGAACTTCTACTTCGGCTACTTATATTAATGAAATCGAAGTCGCCCAATGTTGTGTTTGCGGTCGTTGTAAAATACAAATTTATTAATCAGTTTGGGACCATTGGTTTCTCAGGTACAACTGACTGTGCAGTGGAGGATCTGGTTTATAAAGTGGATAGATTTTATCGTGGTCTACGCAACGTGACATTTGAGAAGACGACTTTCATAGATGTCAGAGTAAGAGGAAAGATGAAAATGGAAGCAGAAATTTCTGTACTGCCTCCCTTTCAGTAATCGCTGCAAATATATGCGGTCTATCCAGTATTGTTGAGATAACTTGTGCATCTGAATGTAATATTGAGCCACTTGGAGATATAACTTTTGTTCTGCTGAGGTCGGAAAATATTGAAGCTAGTAGAGCTTCATATCCAGCACTTTCTCGTGTTTTTCTCATAGGTAATACGCGTACAGGAAAATCTACACTGGGTAATGCCTTAATGCATGACAATCTTTTCCAGGTATCTCAACGAATGACGGGAACAATGCGTATCGAGCGTGGTGAGCGACTAGATACCATTGATCACGGAATAGGAGAAGAAGTATGTCTAACAGAGATCTATGACACTCCTGGATTGAATGACAAGGATGGGCTTGATTTATACTACCAAGTAGCCATTGAAGATCATATCGTTTTATTGCAAAGGGCGAGCGCTATAATTATGACAGTAGATGCCGATTCAGGTATCACTGGGGTCGACCATTTGTCACACTATATAAAAAAACTTTTCGGTGATGGACTTTTCTCAATGCTTATTGTTGTGCTTACGATAAAAACTTCTGCTGATTTAAGCGAGCTCCGAATTTTAAAAGAGTACAATTGGCCTACAATATCCCAATGGAGAGTCAGATATGCAAGGAACAAGTATATTGCGTAAGTTTAGAGGACTTAAGAACAGGAAACAATACACCTTATCAAACGGTAGAAATTATTGCGTCAAAATGCCGCCAAATGAAGCTCAAATTATGGATTCCCTCAGAGAAAAGTATCGTAATATACGTATTGCTATGAAAGAAAAGCTTTCCACTGTTGATCGAGACATTCAACGGCTCACAAATGACGGTTGGATGATATTTGAGTCATTGGCAGAGCAGTATGAAGAAAGTCCATACGTCAAAATGACGTCACACAAAGACGCTTTTAGCACATCGAACGGGTTTATAATGAAGACAAGGACTCCGGTAAGACGTTTGACGACAATGGCAACGTTGGGAATAGTGAATACAATTAAGAAAAACTGCAATTAGTGTTCAATGCGACGGACAGAAAGCATCACAAACATGGAGAGAGTTCGTTCATCTTAATCGTGATAAAAAGCATAACTCCGACCTTATGTGGATGTTTCAAGATTTGTTAACAAAATACAGACTTGATGTGCTTGTCAAGAACCAGAGCGTATTTAGAATCGGCACATTGCGAGTTAAGCCTTACCGAATTATAGTTTTTGATCCAGTCACCATTACACATGACCGACTAAGTCACCATCTTCAGAAAATTATTGATGAAAATGACGAGGATCTTAGACCGGAACTTATTAATGAATTGATGCATGACACAATGGGTGAAGTTGTTCGAAACCATCACTCAGAAGATCTCGAAACTCATTAAGGAGGAAAAGTTCTAGTACGATATCTAAGTAAAAGATTTTCCGTAATTGTGGAGAATATATCATAATTTTAGAGAAGCGGTAAGAATGGAATGGCGCAAAAAAATCTTTTCACTTAAATATTTATTATTGCCAATAATTTGGGAGCTCTTCGGGTTTCAATAGAGAAGTGTATTGAGCTTCCCTGAAAATTTAATCATATTTTCACTCGATATTCTGCAATTTTCTTAAATACCAATCAAATTACAGAAATATAAATCAATTAAAAATATTCGAGAAGTTTTAACTCCGTCAAATAAGTTATCAACATGACTTTTTTTATGGAAAATGTGATACTTTGAAATTTTTGATGCGTATAGAGATCAACAAGAAATATTTCAAAGTATAAATGAATTTTTAAACATCGAACTAATGGTACTTATTTCGCTTCTCCTTTTTTAAATTTTAATATTTGCAATTTTCTTGGAGACAATCAGACAAACTCGTAAATTTTTCCAAATTTTGAGATATAGATTTATATCATCTCGAATGGTAAAATTTAATTTAGGTTAATATTCAACTCGCAATTTTTGAAATATGTTTTGAACTAATTCCATTTTCCATTTTTGAACACCAAAAGAATTTTAGATGTATTTTCAAAAATTCTTTATTTGAAATATATTATTATATTGTTTCGCCACCTTTTATTGGTTTGATTATGTGGACCAAGGCACCACTTCTAAAATCTCATTATTTAATAATTAATAATGAGGTAAAAATGAGTACATGACTATTTCCAGAAGTAATGAAGGTTAAAGTTCAATTACAGATGAATGTAAAAAGTGATATGCATAATCGAAAAGTTTATCAAATGAAAACGTTTAAAGGCATAGCATATATACTTTTAATCTGATGATAAATATTTTCGGTTTACACAACTGACATGTTCGATATTAGTCGCCGCACCTGTATGATGCTGGATAGTTCAATAGATGTTGTTCGCATTTAAGAGCCTTGTATCAGATAAATGTTTGCGCATTTGAAGGCAGACGCCATGTTGAAGACTACTTTAGTAGGTTTTTTAACTCACCTCTTTCATTGTATTAAATTAAATTAAAGTGATGACGAAACTAGTTCCTTAGATATGTCTTTAGGTCATCTTTTTTACATCCAGACAAATTTTCACATTTATATAAATATGAAAATATTATAGTACGTACGCGTAGTTTGTAAATTTAAGAAGATTAAACTTGTGCTTCTGTATTTCAAGTCTATAATTTAGACCTTTTCGTGTTGACTTTTTGGCTTATATAAATTCTTATAGTAAATTTAGAACTGTTTATACAATTAATAATCAATTATATAAACCAGATGTTTTTATTTAAGTACATATATTGTTGATTTGGGAATGATTAAATACAGGAAACGTTCAACATAATTTAATAAGCATTCTTAGGGCAAGAATTTTGACACAGTCAAGTCATTTCGACTAGAACATTTTCTAGCAAACTTATCACACAGAAACTAGAAACAATTTTATTTTTTTTTGTATCAAAGCTAGGCTAAACCCCAAAAAGTCGGTTTTATCTTTTTAATTTTTCCCGCCCTTTTGGTGTCGAGAAAATGCAATATACCCATTTTTTGCTGAAATTATGTGATTTATTGTTGCTCTGGAAGAATATTTTTCGCTTAAATGACTATAGCAGAGAAAAAAATGTAAAAACCTAAAATTAGTCTCTTAATGTAAATGCTGCGAGTCGGAACGGTCTTAATTTATGTCTAGAAGCAGATAGAAAAATTTGAGCATGTAAATACTAAGGTAATACTGCCTGAAACGTTTTTACTACTGCAATTGGAGAGTGTCTGTAGCAAAATTCTTCTTCAAAGGCCTAAGTTACAAACAATAAACATTCGTGATTGCGCAGAGAGACGTAATCGAAGCCTTCAGGTATTTGTTAATTCATTATTATTTGGATTAAAACATTGCATTGCCAATTGATGAAGGAATAATCATATTATCGCGAGTTGTACATGCTTTGAACTAATAATACCCGTTTCTAGAATACGTTCGATACCTTTTCCAACTCCCGTGACTGATCCGTATATATTTTTATTTATAGTAGTTTTGAGCTTTAAATGGCCCTGTTGAATATTTGAGTTACTGAAATCTATTTGGGCAAAGATTTTACATGAAACACCGATTGGGGACTCCAAATATAATTGAGAACATACTTTTATTATCAAATTGCTACCCAATACAGTTATATCGGAAATGGTGTCCTATAATCAGTAAAAATTAGTGCAAAAGTTTATTTTTGCAAACACCACACCATCAAAAGCCTATACGATTCTTTTTTTGCAATTCAGAAAAGGGATGATAATTTTTATTGAATATATATTTTTTATTTCCTGCAGGTAGAAAATCTTTCTTATCAATTTTTAAGTTTCTGTAAAAGCGTTTACTGGGTTACTACACTTTTGGCATTGAAACTAAAATTAAGGCGTCCTTTTTTGGCAACCGAGTTAAAATTTTTAAATTACTACTATCTAAGTAGATATAAAGACGTATTATTCTCTACCCTGCACATGTATAATACTGAAAGCAATGGAATTGAAAAATTGGCACTCAAATATCTAAACTCATGTAGAAACCACAAACCTAATCAATCACTTTGGTAATACAGTCGTGTCTCAGTAATTGAACCAAGGTGGTGGACATGGTTTTGATGCAATTATAAAAGGGTGCAATTGGAAGTTCTGTAAGACTGCACATGTGTAGAAGTCGGAAATGTTGTTGTGATTTAATGGTTGGAAGATTTGGTCGGTTGGGGCCCGGAATAGCTTAAAGGGTTACTGCTGATGGAAAGTCCTATTTTACAGCAGAGTTACCTGACATATTGTGTGAAGCAAAGTGCTTTGAGCGTAGCACGATGTTTTCAGCCCATTAGTCATCTCCTCTCCACCAACTTCTAACCCTACTGATTTGCAACGACATCACTGACGTCGTCGCCTTCTGAAGAGTTGAAATTAGATCAGTTCGTCCAGCGGGCAGGCATCGACAAATGTTCCGTGCCATAGGAGTGGGATAAAACCCCGCTCGCGATAATTAGTAGAGATATCACTGAAAGCGTCGGTGCACACGTCCGTTAACCGTAAATACCGAAACGTGACTGGGCTCAACAGAGGGAAAGCAGGGGAAAAGGAAGGGCGCCACAGCGCAGGGTGGAGGGTAATCCGCCTTACACGTGCGAAGCCGTTAAACGGTGAGAACGACCGAAAATGGGAGGGACGAGAGGGAAACCTATGCGTGAACCACGGTTCACCGTTAAGGAATCGCTCACAGAAAAGTGCCTTACCTTTACTGTTGGCAAGTGGAGTCGGCAAACGGCCTTATATCCAGGCCGACCCCGGGGTTTTGGGCCCTAGATAACTATCTACAGTAAGCTATTACTTTTTATATATTTGATAGGTCACAACACGCTTCGAGTCGCAGGTGAGAATTTCTTCTTTTGTAAGCTTTCGACTTCCATAAGGAAAAGAAAGCAATGTGAGAGGAGCTTTCCAGGCTCCATTATGTCTTTACTTGTGTATTTTTTTATCTAAAACTGTACTTCTTCAGAGAGCTTAAATAGCTTAGCTGCAGCATGTAAAACGAAATGAGAAGGAACATTTGTAGTATTTCTGCTTGATGAAATAGTCTCTATTTCAACTTTCATAGTCCTTTTTTAAATACCTTTCTTTTCTAGCGTACTATTCCGTAATGCCGGCACAACATATGATACCTTATAAATTACAAATTTTCATATTTCCTGGATTATTTCGGAGTGGAAATTGTTTTGAGTTATTAAAAATGTTTTATATTAAGTGTAAGAACACTCTTATGACAATCACGAACGCAAGAAGTTCCACTGTAACTGTGATATAACCACTTTATAAGGGAATCAAAGAAGATGTCTTATGTCTTCAGACAGCTAAGTGAGGTCCCGTATGACCTCAAGTGTTGAAGATGATCGTTCTTCACTGTAATCGCTATCAGATTGCTTGTACATGGCAGATTACAGTCTAAATATATTAAAAATTCCTTCCATCGTGCACCTGTATAAGATAAGCTTTACATCTGGTGGTTTGATTTTTACTTTTAATGAACTTTTTATATTACTATCGCGATTGATTTTATTAATGGGTGCAATCAGCGCATCTCTCGAAAAGTGAGGGGGAAAAAGAGCACTATCTTCATTCGGAAAGTAGTGTTCAAAAAGACATTCTCAAAGTTTTTCAAGTTCTATGATCAACTTGATCGTTTTAAATTTCCTTTGGGGCATTTCAGAATGACTTAACTGTGTTACGGTCACTGGTATGTAAAGCTCATCAATTTTACATTCTTTGGCGCTATTTTTGTTAATTTTTTAACTATCCTTATAAACTTTGTCATGAATGATGACTCAATGTTAGTATTGGTAGAATAAAATGAATCAACAGTACTCTCAAATAAATCAAATGACAAGCAATTCAAAAGATTAAACGTGCATCAAGCTCATTTTTACTCCACCAGATAATGCAAGAATGCCTTTTACCTGCTCAAGGATCCAGTTTAATATTAAAATATGTTCAAACTAAATTCTGGACTCACTAGAAGTTCCTTTCACCGCGTAGGCGAGCTTCTTCTAAATTCTTAAAAACTATATTGTTTTTAATTGATGAAAATCGAATGCAAAGCGTAAAAGGAATTAATTTCAGATGATCATCGATATAAATTGTTAGTTGAACGTAATTGTGATTTTCACTTTGAAATCGCACAAAATACAACTGAATAAAAAACACTCCATAGGATCCCATCAAGTTCACTACAAATAAACATTTCAAATATTTTGCTGCATTGTAATAAATCTCAATTATCGAAAGTCTCGGTTTTTTTGTAGTAATGGTATGATATCCTTCAATCTTAAATTAAATAATGCTGAAGTAACTCTGATGAGTTTAGCTGTGGCAATAAAAAACTTAAAACAAACATAAAAATATTTAGTTTCTTCATTTATTTGTTATTTTTGGCTTCTTTCCCTGTAGATCAGGGTATGCTCTTTTGTAGCCTCGTAGCTGAAATCGATTCAGATTCAGTAGCTATCTAGAAAAGTATGTTTTTTTGTCGACAGAGGTGGCTATTGGAATTTCAACTGTTGGATTTAATTACGGTATCTTCTCAGCAATCTGATATCAAAAGGGAAAACTACCTTCTCACTGCCCATTGAAGCAGATTTTTCTCCCCTCACACCGCGTTCGTATATTTTTGGTAGCCATACTGACCTCTACTGAACCCTGAATCGCTGATAAGCAGATGGGGCAGCAAATCTTGTTATGAGTTCGGTTGATGCAACACCACTTCAAGACCTTTTCTTAAGATGTAATTTCTTTCTTAATGTTACTCTATAGAGGCAAGGCACAAATTCTGATTTAATTTTCCTTGCGGACATGCTTGGCTTCTCATACAAGCAGAAGGATCTACTCTATTTCATGTGCGGTCTGTATATTAGACTTCGGTCTTCTCTCACTATTGATCGGTGTGGTTCTGTCTCTTCATACTCTCGCAGACTTCCACAGACATACACACCTGCAGAGATATGTCACACACAAAGGTTGTCCTTTCCTTATGAAAAAAACGTTCTGCTCCCTAAAAGAGCTATCTTTCCTGACTTGAATGTAACTTAACTATACCCTTCATACTAGTCTCGACACTCTGAGACGTCACGCAACAACCTGGAAAGAATGCATGGGTGTGGTGCACCGCTAAAACTATCTTTTTGTTTTTTCTATACCGCAAACTTACAAGTCCGAGATTTTAACTCACGTAGTTTTTGGAATCAAGTCTTTTCCGCTGACTCCCACAAATCCTAGCCTAGTAGTGCACAATGGACCTCTTTATCGACCATGATTTATTCAAATCTACCGCATAACGACTACATGTCACCGCTGGAAGTCGTCACTCTGGCTCTGTCGCAAATAGGTAGCTTGAGGCTCTCGGCCCTGAATCAGGTGGAACTGAGGAAATGGAGCACTATGAAAAACCGAATCGTGCTGAAAGTAATGATTTTGTAATTATGACCATAGATATCTATAGACAAATCGGATCAACCATACTTCAGGCTTAGTACCATTAGAAATTGACAGCAGATAGTCGAATAAAGCACCCCTCTCTGAGTTACGGAATCAAATCAACACTGGTGTCTCTTTTTTTCTACACTACACCGCTTCATTCTGAATCACCTAACATTGCGCACATAACCATCCACTTGATCTTTAGACAGGGCAAATGGGAGGTACTTCCCGAACTCTACAAACTGTGATGTCTCTTTTCCTCTTTGATACATTATTTGCTAGTAACACTGGGCCACTGTCAAATGTGAAGACATCTTCAGCGCAAAAATATTTGATAAAAGTATTTTTATCTTTACATTGTTTTTCTAACACATATCCCGATCAACAAACATTCGAAATAGCACACAAAACTTTTCCAGCCTCGATCGATTTGGAGTTTAACGCCAATTTTTCACATTTAATCATCTGGTGTTTGTGCTCTTTGCTGAAATCTAGCCATTTTCTTTCAGAAAGAGCAAGTAATGTGCTTTTCCACAGCTTTCGACGCATGTACGTTTCGCAATTGGCTTGACTGATACGATATCTACGCTCCGGTACAAATTTACTGGATACCAACCCACATATCTACCACAGTAAATTAACCCCCATTCGCAATGTGCTTTGCTGCATGAATTAAAAAGATTGTTTTTAATACGCCTTTCCCTTTTCAGAATTTTCTTGATCTATTAATGAACCCACAGAGAACTATAGTTCTCTGTTGCAGTTAGTATATCATGGCAACTCGGGGCCTCCGACCGGCCAAATACTGTCTTTTTAGTTTACGAGGGGCTCTGGTTAAAGAAATCCACTCTACCACCACGAATGAGCTTTTTTCCACTTGTTTGCAAGATAGGGAGGGGGGTATGAAATGGGATTGAGAGGAGAGTGAATTGATGGTCTTCGTAAATTCCAATTGCTGGCGTGCATCGGACCGCGAATGGTTTCATTGAGACCGTACATAACAAGTGCTTGTAGAAGGGATCGTAGGGGGGAGAAGTACCGCGGATAGATGTGGTTTTGGACCCGCTGCTAGCATACAACAAAACTTCTCTGATATGTCCATGGACATCTATAATTTTGTTCTCTCCGTATCCAATGTCAACGCGTGTAATCTAACGGGTGTTGGAGAGAAAGGGGTGATTTACATGGCCTTTACCATCTAGAGTGGACAGTAATCGACGATAGACTACAACTACAAGGAATATGTTACCAATTACTGGATCTACTTTGAAGCACACAACGTATTTAAGAAACACTCTGAATGGAGCTTCAGGCCTCTTCCATCAATGGCTCCAAAACTCTTTCTTCAAGTGATCTGGTGCCTAAGCAACAATGGAGAATTTTAGAAATCGATTACTAACGAGATATATCAGAAAGGAGGACAAATTTGGACAAGGCTTCCGAGGGTGCGAAGTATGACAAGACAGGATGACATAATATTTGGACCTGTTATTTCAATTTAGTTGTCAATGAAGGGACGAACGGAAGATATAGAGGAAAGGAATGCCATTCGAATATTCTCTCGACAAGAATATCAGGGACTATTGGAAACTTAAGAATTTTTCAAGCAATGTGTGCAAAGTGCTTGGAAGTGGCGCGTAAAAAAGCGCGTATTTTGGGGAAAGAGGAGTCATTAGAGCAAATTCATGTGTAGTTTGAAGAAGATGTACCCAGGCGCCAGCTACACCAAGACGATATCCATCCTTTGAAACAGTGACCAGTAAGATGGTCTCGGATAGCCGACAGATTCAGGCCTACGCGTTCTATAGATACGTTTTGATTACGAAAAAGCAGTATAGAGGATATTAATCGATTGAGGGGCACGAGTACCTACTACGCCAAGGAAGACTACTGGCCTTCCTTTTTACAGTTCCTCACGCTAGTTTTAGTAACTTGTATCAACGCCCGGCTCTTTAAAGTTCTATCAACTTGGCCATATGATCTTACTACTTTAAGGACAATTCTCAACTATGTTGATGAGGTGAGTGTATCTTTTTTCTACCATTGACATCTCTCATCCCTTTAGGCCAGAAGCCTTCATAGAGTGTATTGATTGCAATATATGAGTCAAATTGAAACGAAACACTACCTGCAAACATGTTAGTTGCTTCTTCAAAGAATTGGTAGCGGCTCATTAAACCCTTATACACTTGTCTTCGGGCCTCTACAACCATATTGTGAATAATTATTCACGTATTCATGACATTAGTTATGTCCTTACGCGACCACTAAGGGGAAGGCTGTGTCAATTTATGAAATCGCATAATTACCACACAAGAAGCTATTTATACATCTTTGCGCATGGTTTTCGGCGCCCTTGTCATCGCTTTCTGGTGACTAATGCTACAATTCTTGACTTCTTTTGCTGAAGATTGCTCATTCTTGGTCTATTAAATCACTCAATTAGTACTGTAACAAACCTCGCTTTCTATCAACCTTGTAGGTAAACGAAGGAAGAACTCATCTCTCACAGTATTTTGAAGTAATAATTGAATGTTTCGTAATGTTAATTCTATTCAGACTACCATGGATATTGAAGAAGGAATGCTACATGCAAAGTTCTCCACTTGAGTACTAGAGGCACTAGTACTAGTGCCTCTAGTACTAGGGTAAACTTCTTTTCTTTCCCTTTAAACTGACTTTCGCATGCAGTAAGGCAATTCTTCTGCTCCAAATTTTGACATTCTATACTTCAAACACAAACAGGAAACCCCTTACAGCATCTGCCTTCAATATTCTCTCCAAGTTCACTTTAAGTTGGTTCACCTAGATGCAAATCAATGAATCATTCTATGCATTTTTCATAGAAACAAGTTAGAAAAAGTAACAAGCAAGTCCCTACTCATCTGGAGACACTCATTCAGCGCATCAGCAGCCATTTCACTCGCTAACATGCGAATATCTCTTGAGAGCGCTGCAATTGATAACAGAGAGTCTCGCCAAAGCGCCGCAACAACAAAAGAATAGAAATTACTCATTTACAGCCCAGAACAGGCGCAAATATGGAATTAAACATGCAAAAGAGCCTTTCAACGAGTCATCCGCGCTTTTAGTAGCAATGATGGAACATTCTGTATACATACGGTCTGTTGTCGGGTCAAAGTCTCTCTCAAGATTCTTTTTCTTCCCTACCTGAACCCTTCTACGCCCATAGTGTTGATAATTGGCTATTTGTGGCAAAATGACAGATTCCATTAAAAAACACGTTATTGTCATCTCTGGAGTTACCTGTAGGCAATTTTGCTAGCTAAAACCACAATAAAACACAGTGCCGCGGTATTTGATTTAACATGCCCATGAAAAGCTATTGGGAAAGCGTTCAGAACTCATTAAAACGACTAGAAATTATTTAACACATGGCCGTAAAAATTGGTTTAAATTTTATCATAGAGCACAACGGGAGAGATTCTGTTATCTCCTTTGAGTGTCTGCAGGTGGATTATTTAGCCCAAGTTGTGTAGGAGTTGAGCTACTGAGCACCTTTTTCCTGCAACTACTGTACCTGTGGCCAGTGTACAATTTTTGGTAAATGTTGAGGCGTCTAGGAAAATATTTTTAAGCGCTACAGCTACAGTGAATTGAGTATTGTCCCTAAGCAATATGAGAACAATAGTACAGTATAGTGTGCAAATTTAAGATAAGTACACAGGCCTGGAAACGCAGAAAGCAAACTCACAAAAGTATTCAGGCCTGTAAGCGCATAAAGTAAACTCTAATACGGAAACCTGTTCTTAAAAATGAGAGATTATAGTACTGCACATTGAGGCGTTGAAACCGTATATGAACATATACTAAGGCTACATCAAAGCATTCTAAGATTTTTATAAACAACTGAACGAAAATCAAAGTCCACGAAATCCGATATCACCCATTGCTTTAAGACCAACAAAACTGGAACAATTATCAACAAAAAAAGAAACGCATAGCCATATCGCCCAGCCCCAAGCCATATCAATACGGTGCAATTTCTCCACAGCGAGAATAAGAAAGCTACCACGACCAAAATGCCCCGAGGCAAACTCCTTTCCCAATTTGAAGAAAGGCAAAAAGTTGCTCTCCGTAATGAATTTGTGAGCATTCGAGAGACCGCAAGCCCACTCGATCGAAAAAAAGGTGACATTAAATTCTTTTTTAAGGAACCAAGACTGTAAATTCCCGAAAACCGTCGCAAAACGGGAAACAATTAGCAGGGAGAATTGAGATGCCTATTGAGTGAGGTTTGTAAGGGGAAAAGTCGCTGCGTTAGGTTGGCGTGAATCTTAATTTTCGTTAGTTCGCCGGCTGCAGCAACCTTTAAGTATCGCACGTTATTTGAGCTAAGAGAAGTTTTTTTTAAGCGTCCTGTAATGCAGCAAAGGCATCCAAAGTTTCGACTGAGCTGAGAGAAAGAAATCATGGAAAAAAGGCCTGAATTTTGGCAAGGAGTGATGTTTTAGACGAAAACAAGTTGTATTACAAGGACACGATGGACTGGAAAGCCATTGGTACGACGTAAGGAGAGAGGAGCAGTATTTTTCAAAGCATGATCAGGGATGGGATTGTTTGATTCTTTGGGGACAATTTTTTTATCAGGGCTGTCCGTTTCTATTCCATTTGAAAGTCTCAGTGGACTCTAAATCACAATGCCAAGTTGTAGAGAAGGAGTTTCTACCATTAGCAGCAGAGAAATTCGGGAAATCGGACTTTTTACCAAGATGCTGCGGCTGCGCACCGGTCAAACTACACTTAAAAAGTAGCTCAAAGGCAATAATGTTCAAGTTGTATATTGGCGTGCCAAGTCCACGGACCCAAAGATTTTAGAAAAATATGTGAAGCTCAATTGCACGTTGTTTTTGTCAGAAATGGAAGCAAGTTAATACTTGGAGGAAATGACCGGTGCTTTACTGGACGTGTGGGGAATTGGATGAAATATACATTGGCGGCCTTTATGATTCTATTCCAAGGCATCTAATTTCAGTAGTTGAGAAAAAAAGGAGAGGCGACCAAGTACTAGAATGTACATGTATACAATAAAATTTTGAAATGTCTGCGTCTTATGGCATTTCGTGTACTGTGTAAATGGGGGTTAATTTACTGTGGTGGATATGTGGGTTGGTATCCAGTAAATTGTACCGAAGCGTAGGTAGATATCGTATCATTGTCAAGCCAATTGCGAAACCGTACGATGCGTGGAAAGCTGTGGATGGCACTCCAATCTACCAGAAGGTGGAAGGGAGGCCAGCCAGCAAACAAGCGGCATTGGAGGTTACTGTCAAAGCGGAGTGCCGCTGTAAAAGAATGGCTCTAACCTTCGAAAAACCGTTCCATTGCGCGGGTAGCAACGGTTCTCGCGAGTTCCTTGACGACGGAGAACGCCGCCGGATGCCATCCTCCAAGCGTTGAGATGGGACAGGAACCAGCCTGTTTCTCCCAGGCAGCTCAGCAAGGAACCCTTGGTATTTCCGCTGCTTCTCTGCGTGAGCTGCGTTGAGGCTTGTGAGTGGGTTGAAAGCCCTGGCTGGCTCTTGCGTGGAGGGAGCGAGCGGGTTGACAAAGGTTACGTCGAAGTAATCCGTGCCACCGGCGGCTCCCATCGCCCTGATATCCGGCCTCGTCCTGTTTTGGTAGTGTAGACGAGGTTCGATGAATGGACGTCGGGCGGCTCTTGCAAGGTCGTTCCCAGTAAAGTCACCTGGTTGTTATGGCGAGTATTCCGCTCGCAGCCAAAGCGACAATGTAGCAAGTGGTCCCCGTAGATATCCAGCATTTCATGGCATCCTGCTTTGGGGCAAGGGGTACCTGGGGCGAATAAGGGGGTTTGGCAAAAGTACTGGAACCACACGGAAAAGTCTTTGCTCTTGATGTGCGTCCTCAATCCAGGGCAAGGTGCACAGTAGACCCAGCCTTTGGCACCGGGGAGGGACATGCTAGCGCGGAAGGCGCGGGTGCGGATGTTTCCGAGCGGCAAGGCCTCTTGCACAGCCATATGAATTGCATCTGTTAGCTTCTTCTGCGATGGTGGGTTGGATGAGCAGAAATTGCTAAACGGAATTCGTTCTGAGGGTCGACAAGAGGCGCTCCATGCGGTAAAGGCGGCTGTAGCATCCTCGTACTGCGTCAGGTCTTGAACACAGGACGGCAAAGACTTCTCGCATAACTGCTGCGTCGCGGCGCTGGACGCAAGAAACGAAGCGGCGGCGACATCTCGCGCGGAGGAGAGGCCGATTCCCAAGGTCGGCTTCTTCTCCTGTAGTGCCTTAATGGGCAGTTGCAGCTCCTTGAATATACAGTTGTCTAGCATTCCACCCGCTAAAGTGCGGCAGCACCTCTCGATTAAGCTGTCGAAGTATTCGGCCCCTTTCCGCGTACAGAGGGCGGCACAACTCGCAAGAGGTATCCCACTTTGCAAACCCCAAAGCAGTTGCGCAGTAGTTGGAATGAAGCGTGCGCGTCCTCGATTTCCATGACAGCGTTAAGTAAAGGCTCAAGGGAGTATACATGGTCCAGGAAGTATTGTTCCATGAACGTTTGGGAGCCGATTGGCGCGTTCAAAACCGAAGTACCAGTACTGTATTCCTGCCGCATATCACAGGGGTATGCGGACTGAACCGACGCGGAGGGGGCGGTGGGCCACCATACTTTGCATTTCGAGACTGCCAGATGGAGACCACGACGTTTGGCCTCGGGAGAAGACAGAACCTCGATTACCTTGAGTATATCCTCGTGTTTGGCTACAATGTAGCCATCGTCGTGATACCAAAGCTCCAAAAGCAGTGTGTCTAACCCTGTGTCCTCGTCGGGGGATCCCGACAATAGCTCTTTGATCTTTAGGGCGATGGGGTGGAGTACGAGAGCGAAAAGCAATCCGCTGAGCGGGTCTCCTTGCTGAGTACCCACAACACTCCGTATAGTCTCGAATCCCGTCCAGAGGAACGCTGGATCGTTGTTGTAGCAATACAGTACCCAAGGGAGCAGCTGAGGAAAGAGGTTCCGGACTGCGTTAAAAAAGGAAGCACGGCTGCACAGGTTGAACGCATTCTTCAGGTCGACCGACAAGAGCGCATATTCAGGCGTGTACCGAACTTGTTCACGATGCGTCGAACACCGTGAACTACTGCATCTGTTCCTGACTTTGTGGCGATACCAACCTGAAGAGGCTGGAAGTAGGTGGAGGCCTTTTCATTGACCCGAGTAGCAAGGCAGCTACTAACTAACCGTCGCAAAGTCTCTCCCACTGCAATGGGGCGCGGAGTCATGTCTTTCTTCGCAAGTGGTGTGAGTGGGGCTCCAGCAATCCACGGGGCGAGGGCAGTAGGAGCTTTTCCGGAAGCCAGGACGTTCAGAAGTTCTGTTAATGAATCCAAGAATTTCCCCTGCGAGGAAGATGTGGGTGTCCGTAGAAGCTCTTCGACGTGAGAGGGGCGAAGTCCGGATCCCCCCGGGGCTGAACCGGGTTTGAAAGAGCGAACTGCCCGCAAAACCTCATCCTTTGTGATCGCTGAGATATCGGGGGCGGAAGGCGGTTCAAAGTGTTCCTCATCCTCCCGGGGGTTGAGGATGTTTAGCTCGGAGGGCGTCAGACACCGATTTAGTGGCCGGTAACACCCCTAGAGATCCTAATGCCTGTGCAGCTTTCCCATATGCTCCTTCGCGGGCGAGTCTCATGGCACGACGAATGTTGGCCTGTTTCTGTTCCTGGGGCGTTAAAGTTCGTTTTGTTCGGGAGGTCGCTTGTTGAAGTGCGTTCTGCCATAAGGTTTGGAACTGTCCTGCATTCCACAATTCGAGCCGTTCTCTGATTAAGTCACTGGTTGATTGGACTTGCGTTTCGACGTTCGAACCGGTAGTACCTGAGGAAGGTGAAGTATTGGAAAGCATCACTGAAGGGAAAAGAAAAACTTTAGAGAGCTTCTCTTCCGCATCATTATGTCCGTGTGCACAAGCCCACGCTGCGTCATGCATGGCGACCGACAGGGAGTCACTCAGTGCTGATCGGAATCGTGTAGGGATATGAGACAACACAGGAATGTGGGTCGTAAAGATGTCCTCATGGCGGGGCAGGGGTTGTGCGTGGAGCGGAGCATGCCCTGGTGAGGGTTGCTGATCTGACGCGTGTCCAGTCGTGTGTGCGGGTCGCGGCGGTTGATCGTCGGCGATCGGGCGTGGGACCGGGACCGAAGACTGGCGAGGTTCATCCGCCTGCAACTGCGACTTGTGCAACGGAGCGTACTGCCTTGGCCTTGTGTCTACGGTACACTGAGGGCAGCGGACGTACGAGAAGGAGTACAGTCCTTGCGGATCCGGACCGTTTACTTTGGAGCCGAGGTATTTGTGATGACAGGCACAGTACCAGTATCCGATTTGAGCTAGACTTTTCTGCAGTTTGTGGATCTCATGGCAGCGGGGCGGACCGTGTCGGATTGTGGCGTGTGCGTCGTGCGCAGATGGGCCAGCAAGTTTGCGACAGTCTGGAGTTGCGGCTGGGGCCTGCTGCAGAGGATACATTGACCGGGAGTAGGTAGTTCCCGGGTGGGTTGGGGCCTTTTCAAGTTGCGTGTTGAGAGCCAGTAAATGCCGTTGTCACTCGAAGGCCGATGTTCGAGAGTAAAAGTATTCTTCTTGCCTACGGCCTGTGCCATGATGCTGTAAGCGCGAACAGTCATTTACTGTACCGTGCAGTTATTAATTTCCTGGGTCGCCCGACACTCTTCGAATTCTCCGCGCGCCAATAAAGCCATCGGTACCGGAGGAACCTTGGGCTCCCGTATCCTCCTCGCTCGCCCTGCCCAATGGAGTCAGTTACTAGAGGAGGCCACGGACGCCTTGGCTGCATTTCAGAATCCAATCCTTCCCCCCGGAGGACCCCGCCTGACCGATGCAGGCGGCCTATGCTCAACGGCTCCCTACGGAAAGCTGCCCAGGTCCTACTCAGCCCCGTACCACCCGTCACCACTGCACGTGCCAACGCTTCGGAACTCGTCGCCCTCCACCCCGCACCCTCGCTCCCATTCGCAGCCACTCCCAGATCGCCACTTCCTCACATTCAAATTCACTGCTGCACAAGTACGATGTCAACTCTGTCGCCTTCCTCACCATTCTAGTCCCGGACCCGATGGCCTCCGCCCTGCTATCTTGCGCTCAATCGCCCACGCTCCGGGTGCTGCGAACCTTCCAACAGTGCCCTCCATTGCCTCACCAAGCTCTTGAATTGCCTCGTGGACGCAACGCTCCCTCCAAACTCGGGGGTTTCTAGCAGGAGCGTTACTTGTAGGTCTCCCGAAAGGCCCCTGAATGCCCTAGCTTGCTTCAACTCAATCGAACGTCGCACCATTCTCGCTGAAACAATCACATGGCTGCCCGACGCCTCCCGATTCGTGCACTTTCTTTACGGCGCTGACTCGCGACTCATGTTTGGCCGCCATATCATACACAGCCGCACCGGAACCCAAAAAGGGGACCCCCTGGGTATGCTCCTGTTGGCCCACGCGCTGCAAGCCCTGCTCTTCGAACGCCGCAATATCTTTCCTCCCCTCCCCCTTAACGTCTGTTCCGCAGATGACGGAATCCTCATTGTGCCACTGGAACACGCTCGCTCGGTGCTCGGGTTTCTCTCCGACCGTTGACGGGCCTCTGTGTTCCACATCAACCTTTCCCGCGACAAGAGTGCTGCATGGTGGCCGGCCGCCCCGTTCCAGGACCTCCTCACCACCGCCGCAATGCTGTGGGACTTGAAGACCGCGGAGGCCACTACTGTGCTCGGAAGCCCGGTCGGCAGCACCGCGGGATGCCTCCGCCTCCTTGACGATAACTTGGACATCATCCGAACGTTCTGGCGCGTCTCTTGTCATGTTGAACGACCACACATCTCGCTTTTCAGATTTTTCGATGCTGCGCATTTCAGATTCATCGATGCCGCGCATCTTCCTGTCGGCTTTTGCATCTTTTCCGCAGTACCGCCGCATTTAACCGCTACCCTTGCCAAGTCCTTTGACGAGGGAATGCGAAGGGTATTCGAAAGCATACATCGCCGCCAAACCGACACAGGCTGGACCCAGGCCACACTCCCCTTCCGCTCGGGTGGCGTCGGCCTATGCCAAACCCAAGGAGTTCACATCATCGCGTGCACGGTATCTCTTCCACGAACTCGGCACTGGTACAACAGGTTGTTGTCCATACCCTACTCCGCTCTGCCCGCCTCCTTGCTCCATTATATGAACCCCTTGCAATCGCCCTCAACCTCCCTCCTGACCTTCAACTAGAAGATCAGGTCTCTAGGACGTCCCGACAGAACGCTCCGACCGCCGTCATCTCCAGCAAGAAATAACCGCACACCTCCACACTGACATTTTAACTTTTGTCGGCAACAGCCAACACCTGGATCCTCCACTGATCACCGTGCCCGCTTGGCAGCCGCTGCCTCCACAGCCGCATCCCTCCATTCTACACGCTACCAGTATCCAGGAACGACGACTATATCGAGGCCGAGGTCTGGCGCACTATGGTTGACGTTTGCCTCGGTAACCCTATGTTTGACGGGTGTCGTCTCTGCCCGATATGGGCGACAACACCGCCCAGCACCTCCCATACATGATGCACGCAGTGACCAAGCCTCCGTTTGCAAGAGCGCGGTAGGGGCCGTGGGGCGGCACAAGCGGTTGCGCGAGACTCTACTCGGCCAGCTTGGCAAGCCTGCCATTGGCTGTCTGTGTGAGACAGAGTTTCGCGCTGCGAACAAAGCTGTGAGCGTTTGTGCAAGGTGGTAGCGTAGTGGCGTTGTGATGAAGCAGCGCGACTTGAGCAGTGTTGAAGCGCGGTGGGTGCAATAGGGGTTGGGCCGCAAGGTGCCAGGCGGCACGAGGACGTTGGCAATAGGCGAGATTGCCCAGCCTCTGCCCTCACGACTCACACGTGTGGGCAGAGCACTGCGGTGTACTGTACTGTACTGTACTGTACTGAAAGAGTATAAAAAAACCAAACTAATCCGGGGGGATAATCGTGGCGTTGCTTACAGTAGATGGGTAAGATGGGAAGGAGCGGTGCGTGAGGCTCAGAAATTACAGTGCCAGGACTGTAACATTCAAATGTCAGATTGGAGATTGGAGCTCAATGTGTGCAACTCGAGCTTCGTCCTCGCCGTTCTCCACCGGATCGATCGATCGATCCATCGATCGATCCCCCCCGCGGCGCATCGCAGCCCTTGTCACAGTGGGGCTCCAGCAACCATGTCCCCTCTTCATCCCTCCCACACCCCGCCCTCAAATCACACCCCCTCCCCTCCCCCCTCCCCGTCCATTCCGCACCCCTCCCGTCCCCCGCAGCCCCTCCCCCGCCGCAATGCCCGCCCCTCCCCTCCCCCAACCCCAACCATGTCCCTCCCCGCCTCCCCCTTCCCCCCCCAACCGCAGTCCACGTGGAATTCGCCCCGGGCAAGGCCCTCCGCTTTGAAACCGGCCGCATCGCACGCCACGCCGCCGGCGCCGTCAACGTCCGCTTCGGCGACACCCTCCTCCTCTGCACCGCCTGCGCCAGCCCAGTCCCGACTTCCCCCGACTTTCTGCCCTGCGCGTCGATTTCACCGAAAGTTCTCCGCCGCCGGCCGCACCAGCGGCAGCTACATCAAGCGCGAGGGCAGGCCCTCGGACCGCGAGATTCTCGTCGCTCGCCTGGTCGACCGCTCCCTGCGCCCATGTTTGAGCACAGGCTACTTTGACGACGTCCAGCTTTTGGCCTCCGTCTTTTCGTATGACGGCCTCCATCGTCCCGATGCCCTCGCCATTTGTGCCGCCAGTGCCGCCCTTCATGTGTCCCATATTCCCCTCCCGCCCGGTCGCCGCCGTCCGAATGGGCTGGGATGGGCACTCTTGGCACGTTGAGCCGCCCGCCCACGCTTTGAGCGCCGAGATGGTCGTCGCGGGCTGTGCAAACGGCCTGCTCATGATTGATGGGTGCGCGACTTTGTCGAGGAGCCCGTTTTGTTGCAGGGCGTGAAAATGGCCTCTCGCGCCATCCAGGCTATATGCCACGCTATTGACCAGCTGCGTGAAAAGACGGGGAGAGTGGAAAAGCTCAAGGAAAGGCGCGTCGTCGCCATGCAGATCAAGGAGCAGGTCGCCTCACTTGCTTGGGGGATCCGCCGCTCTCACTGTCGTCAAGAAAAAGGAACGCGACAGGCAGGTTGAGCTCATACGGCAACGAGTGTTTGCCGATTTCAAAAGTGCAGCGGGGGGGGCCGCAGGATCAGAATCGGGCCGAACACACCGTCTTGCTCAAAATGGCCTGGAAGGAGATGCTCGAAAAGGAAATGAAGCGATTGATTGTGGACAGCAATATGCGCCTTGATGGCAGGGGTCCGGATGTCATTAGGCCCATAACCATTGATTTGGCGCCCCTGCCTTGTGTCCATGGTTCCTGTCTATTCACCAGAGGGGAAACGCAGACGCTGGCCGTCGCTACCATAGGAGGTGAGGAAATGGTGCAAAGGTTCGAGACACTAGAGGGCGAGGGCGCTGCACGCTTTTACCTGCACTATTCGTTTCCTCCGTTTAGCGTCGGTGAGGTGGGCAGGCTCGGCACACCGGGCAGGAGAGAGATTGGCCATGGAAAGCTAGCGGAAAAGGCTCTAGCCGTGGCTATGCCGTCACTGGAAGAGTTTCCGTACGTCGTGCGAGTGGAGAGCAACATTACGGAGAGCAATGGCAGTTCAAGCATGGCGAGTGTTTGCGGAGGGTGCATCGCCCTTGTGAAGCCGGAATACCTTTGAAGAGTCTGGTCGCTGGCGTTGCTATGGGCGTCATCGTGGATGATGAGAAAGGCGCAGACTGGCAAGGGGGCGAGGGTGGTGACGCCGCCGTTGTTCTGACGGATATACTGGGAGTGGAGGATGCGCTGGGGAGCTGCGACGCCAAGTTTGCTGGGAATAAGCGCGGGATCTCTGCGTTGCAACTGGACATAAAGTTGCAGGGGATTTCAGTGGAGCTGTTTGAGCGAATCATGATGCGGGCAAAGGAGGCGAGGGCGCGGGTCATAGATTGCATGGAGGCGGCGGTCCGTTGAACAAGCGGTCGTTGCCGGATTCAGTGCCAAAGGTCAAGGTGATACGCATTCCGCCCAAGCGGTTGGGGAGATGATCGGGCCCGGTGGCAAGACTGTTCGGTCGATTATTGACCGATGCGGGGGAGAAGAGGTGACGCGAATATCTGCCAATAGTGATGGCCGGGTGGTTGTGTCGTCGTCGCAGGTGGCACTTGTTGATCGGGCGATCGACTTGATCGGGACAGTGACGAGAAAGTTTGACGTTGGGACGACACTGACGGGAACAGTGACGAAAATTTTGCCGTTTGGTGCGTACGTGGAAATTGCAAAGGGGAAAGAGGGCTGGTGCATATTTCCGAACTCGAGAATGAGAGGACGAATAATGTCGAGGATGTGTGTAGTGTCGGAGACAACATTGAGGTAAGATAATGGAAGTTGGACAAGGCGGACAAATACGGGTGAGCAGGAAAGCATGCTTGCACAAACGACAATGACCTGAATAAAAGTAAAGCTTTATGTGAGGGAGCAAACATTGCAACGCGTGGAAATGTTCATCCCAACGCGGCTCTAGTCTGTTGTTGGTCCGTGATCAACGCTCTCCCCCTCCCTTTGAGTCGCTGAAGCTTGGTTTGCCGACGAAATCCGCTCTCCCTTCCCAGCGCTGTAGCAACGCGCTCACCCGCCTCGGCCTCGTTCCCCTCCATCCCACCAGCACATGAAAATCTATCTGAATTGTCTACATCCCTCACTGTGCTCGCTTTGAGCCCGCCGCCCCTGCCGCTGGATGTTCGACAATGTCCAAAGGCTTGCACTTGACGCGGGGGGATGCGGGGGGTCCCGCGGTGGCAACGCGGCAGGTATTCGCCCTCCGACCTTGACCTCGAGTGCTGCACTGGGTCTCCAGCGACATTTGTCGCAACGGCCACTGCTTGGAGACACCCGATGCGCTGGGCGAGCCTTGAAAAGACGGGATCCCTGGCTCGTCCTCGGATCTGAATTGCAGGAATTCGTCCTCTGCAGCCTCGCGCGGTTGCGACACTCTCGAGTTGAGCATGGCGTTTCCGGAGACGCGCGGTGAAACGGCGGGCAACTCCCTCGACTCGCTTCTGTCGCATGCCAGCCATGCTGAAAGACGCCGGCCTGAAGCTCCATCAAAAGTTCCTCTTCTCTCAGCGGGACGGCGCAGTTGCGGCTGGCATGATGTCGACGCGGGCGCCGCCGATGTGATGCAAGGCCAAGTCCCGAGGGGCAATGCCGCGAATCGAGCGAGCTGCTCCAGACGTTGGACGGCGGCAGCGCGCCCGCCCAGTGAACCAACGACCTCTGCCTGCCCTTGGAGTTTGCGACATACCTCGACGAGACGGCACGTAACTACTCGGGGCGAAAGCAACCTTGTCCGCCGCAGATGCGTCTTCGACGGCGACGCCGTGCTCGCCGTGCGATGGCCCGCGGCGCCGTCCAACCTCGGCAGATGGTGCTGATACTGTTGGTGAAACTGAAACATGCCGTTGTGGTGCGTACAATGGCGGGCTTTCCGCCGGCGCCGGTGCCCCAGGTGGTGTTGACGTTGAGATGGCCCGTGGAGGTAAAGTTGGGGGCTGAGGCACTGTAAAACTCGTCGACCGGGGTCGGGGGCTCTGCATCGGGCCGCTTGATGACGACGGGGCGGGAGCGGACGGGCGCATCTGCCTGCGGGCGGGCACCACGGCTGCCCGCGTGAGCGGGAGGCCGCGAACAAAGGGATGTTCCAGGCCTCTGCCGGGGTCCAACGCTCATTGGGATCGACGCGAAGCATGCCCAGTAACAAATCGACAAAGCACTCCCTGAGGGCGCGTTGTGGCGGTCGGGGGCCGGGCGAGTGGGAAAACGAGAGGACAATGTCGCGCAGGGTGCGCTGCTTGAAGAAGCGGCGCCATGCGGGGAGGGAGATGTTGTTTTCGTGCTCGTATTGTGCGACGGTCTTGAGGCGGAAGAGGTGCATGTCGTGCGGGGTGTGGTCGGCGGGGGCGGGGGAGTTGAAAAACCGGTGGTGTGACGGCAGCGGCGGAGGAAGCGGTCGGGCATGGGGCCGAGCATTTCGACGATGCGGGAGATCATGTTCATTTCGTTTTGGCCGGGGAAGAGCGGGATGCCGAGGAAGAGCTCTGCGGCGACGCAGCCGAGACTCCACATGTCGATTTGGGGGCCATAGGCGGCGGCGCCGAGGAGGACCTCCGGGGAGCGGTAGAAGCGGGACTGGACGTACGAGTAGACCGGGTAGTGGAGCTGGCAGGCGGAGCCAAAGTCGATGATCTTGACGTGGTGGGGGTGGATGGTGGTGAGGAGGATGTTTTCGGCTTGAGATCGCAGTGGATGACCTCCGAGTGGACGAGGACGTTCAAGGTGGTGAGGAGTGTACGAGGATGTGGCGGAGGGTGGGAGGTCGAGGCCGACGTAATTGTTGTGCTTGAGAAACTCGTAGAGGTTGACGCCGAGGCGTTCAAAGACCAGGCAGAGATGACCGCGAAAGATAAAGTGGGTGAAAATCTTGACAATGTGTCGGGTGTCGTCGTCGGGATTGTTCCAGTGGAGCATGCGGAGGATGTTGATTTCGACCCAGGCCTGATTGAAATAGGCGGGCTGATTCTTGATGACCTTGACGCGACGATTTGACCGGTGGTGCAGAGTTTGCACTTGACGACCTGACCAAAGGTACCGGTGCCGAGGAGGTCGAGGACGAGGTAGTGATTGCCCTGATCGTCGGAGAGGGTGTCCTGGACAAAGAGGATGTAGTCGTGGCAGTGGTTGTCGTAACCGTTGTTGTGGACGGGATTGTTTGGGTGGGTGAGGCATCTGCGTGGGGCGGGAGGAGGCGGGGGGTGAGGGTGGATTGCAAGTACGGTACAGGTGGAGGAGGCGTGAGTGACTTTGGCGAGGGTGGACAGAGGAGGAGGAGGAGGAGGAGGAGGAGGAGTGTGGGTCGAGGGGGGACGAGGATGACGCTTCTTCCATGCGACATATTTGAGAGGAGAGGGGGAAGAGGGCTGGCGGTCTGACTCTGGCTCGTTCATGGCGGAATCACGCACGGCTGTGTGTGTGTTTCCCTAGCCTGCCGCATCCTTGCGCGCATGTCCGTGTGGATGGTAGATGGTGGATGGTGGATGGTGGAGGAGGAGGAGGAGGAAGCCCCATTCACCCACTCCATGCCAGCCCATCCCCCACAATTCCCCTACACCTGTAATCCGTGTCCATCTCTACACTATATTACAGTACCCCTACTCTACTGTACTTTACACCACCACAATATTCTAAAGCTTATATGTAGTGAGCAGATCTATATTAAATATTTTTCTTAAAAATATCAATCTCACAGAAGAAGTTTTTTTTGTGAAATCAATACTTCAGAATTTAGAGTTTGGATTTTATCTTCTATGTCCTCGTCTCATAAACTAATGGAGATGAGATTCACACGTTTCAATAAAAAATATCCGAAAAAAAACTAAACTAAATAAACTATAAACCACATATAGCCTTCAAAACATACATAATTATTACTGACAGTAACAATACGTCGAAAATGGGCAAAATTAATAACTCAGAAATACAATTTAGACTTTAATTGTCGATTAAAAACGTTCCTCATCAACCACTAAGAGATTAGGTTGATAATTGAAGATTCAAATGTATCCTTGCACTCCCGTACGGATTTCTCGAAACCAATAGTGCTGAAACATTCCAATTTTATGGAGTATATATCCAAATATTCGAAATTTGAAAAAAAAGATGGAATCTCTGGTAGTTATTTCAAATACTCTGTTTTTATTTATAAGTGCATTAAAAAACACATTCCTGGAAATTCTTAAACCTCAGGTGATGATCCGTTACAGTTGCATTCCCTTTTTGAATACGATGTCTGAACAGTCGATGAAATTTGAAACATTTAGGATGATTGTTAAAATTCTAGCCAAGCATTTGAATGACATTATATGTTTTAAAAGAGGAAAAATATTTGAAACTAAAAAATAAAATATGCATATAGAATTTATTAAAATCAGAAGTAATCCAAAAGTGCAAAATTTGACAAGAATATGCCTTCCAACAAGTTGAGGTTTAAATAATCAAAATATTTTTTAGCATTCAAACACATAAAAATACTTCGAAATGCTACAACAATTCAATTTGTATTAAACGTACCTTTTTGATAAAGTTACGACACAAAGATATTTTTTTTTTGCTTTTGAAAGTAAAAATACTACAAACATATTTATATACTTGAATAGGTCGATTTTTGAAGATATTATATATAAAAGTTGTTCTAAATAAAAATTTCAAAGATCCACCTGCACACAATTTATAATATTTATGTATCGACAAATTGTAAGATTGTTTCCAAAACATATACTGTGCCATTTTTTTCTCGTTATTCTACTCATAAATCGAAATTGATCGATCAAGTTCAGACTGAAATTGTAAACATTTTAAACACTATCCATACTTTACGTAAATAAAAGAAATAACAAATTGTAGATTGTTTCACTCATCTCGGTAATAATTTTACTGTATATAGTGTGTCTACACCAAATGTTCTCAAGAGCTAGAACTTTTCTGGGTAAATTGAATTTAAATTCACTCGTTTGTTATCAATTCACAAGTTAAGTTTTCTGATATCTTCCACAAGCTCAAGCGGCGGAGATTCCAGTCTTCATTCTCTCCATTCTCTTTATCTGTATTCCAGTATAGCTCTGCAAGACATTTTTTGGCAGTTTAAGTTTTAAAACCACATAAAAAGATTACTCATATTTGTCGCAATGAATTTTTTTGTCCTCTTTCCTAATTCTTCTTTCAAATATGCACTTTGCTCCCACGATAATTCAAATTGCTGTACTTAATAATAATAGTGTTAAAAGTCTCCGTGATACCTCCCCTTTTATATTATGAGGTTACTCTTGGATGGTTTTCTTAGTTCTTGTGCCAATCTGAATCTCGATTCCGATTTTAATAATTTTAAGTTGCCTGGAGATTATTCACGCTAAATAATGGTAGAATCAGGTCACTTATTCGAAACATTGGCTTATCCCCTACCTCCCCTACCAGAAGAGTATTTGCGAAACGTTTCAGCAACTGTTATTTTTATTCTATGTTTCCTCCAATGATTCAAATCTATGACCTCATCATTCCATATCATACAACCAGAATACCGCGATCTTTTTCGTGAAATAATGAGTCATAGGGACGCTCGTAAGGCTATTATCTCAATTTGAATTACAGAACTACCGTCTTCTGCATCCCTTAATCAGGTGCTCGTGTGAATGGAATACACCCCTTTCTAGAATATTGTCTTTTTCTGCCTTAACTTTGAATTTCTCCCTCAACTCAGTTCCACCAATGCAAAAACTACGCCTTTGGAGTATTCTTCCACATGGCGTGCTTTTGGCCCGGATTTTCCTCCTCCATGCTAGCTGCCTCCTTTTTCTCACCAACTCACATTTTCTTATCCGACTGATTCTCTTTTTTTGTACGTTGATGTAACTTGTCAATCGCAATTCATAGCGCAAGCTTTTTCCCGCTTAGAACATTATTCGTTATATTTCCCTTCTCTTCTTTCTCCACAATCTGAATGATAATCTATATCAATTATTCTGCCCTAGTTTCATCCCTAGAAGCCTATATTTATCCTCTTCTAGTCTAAAATATCTCCTATGAAACTGAATTGTCCCTCTTCGTATTGTGTAAACCACTTAAAATAAAGAAAATCCCCTTTTCTACTTAGTACAGATTCACGGAAAATAAATTGTCACATCTGTCATTATAGACAAAAAAATCCGTTTTAAAACTAGAAATTGTGTTGGTCAATACGCCTTCACTTACTCTTTTCCTTACGGTTTAAACACAACAATTTCATATTCTAACCCAGAGTTTTCTTCAGAGCTTATCAGCGTCGTAGTAGGAAAGCGGGTCAACTAAGAGATCCCCTGAGGATTTTAAATTTTTTTTTTCTTAACTGCAGTCCTTCGGGCTCATTTAGAGGCATCTTTCGGTTCCTTGAGTGCTATGCCGATGATTATACTCCTATTTCGACATTTATGCAGCTCCTTATACTCTCCACTTCCTTCAGACTGAGAGTCCACTTTTCGCTATTGAAATTCAATGGTTCTCGATTGAAGCCTGACGGCTTTCGTTACCTTCTACTGCTGGTCACTACCCGCTTCTATTTTAGTGCCTGTAGCTTGCTACAAGTATCGTACTATACTCCGCCACACTTGAAGTCTAGAGTTGCGTGACACACTGATATTGGCCTATGATTGTTCTCCAGTATACATACACAAACGGGGCTTCCAGTTCACCAAAAGGGATTAAGCTTGAATTTATCTGATTGATTACGCACAATGTAATGAATCATGTAGACCTTCGAGTGGGTACCTCATCGTATGGTGGTTATATTCTCGTTCTGCCTTCCACCGTGTCTGTTGGATCCCTCGCATGTGCCTGAAGTTTTCTTCTTTTCATCTTTTTCTTTCCAATTCAATCTTCAAGCATCAGGATAGAATCTTCCCGGTTCCTACCACCACACTCAGGGGTCAGCACCTCGATGTGCTCATAATTGAACATTGAAGGCCAAAGTATTTGCAAATACCAAGTGAGATTCTTAAAAACCTATAAATGACCCCTCAGAACGTACAATTTATGCTGAAGGCTTAGCTGAAAAGTCTATTGAAATTGAATAAATTGGTTTTTCTAGAAAACGTCAAAAAAGTTGGAAAATAACTTCAAGTAAATACCCAAATTGTCCCAAACTAAAACCTTACCTTTATAATAAATAAGCTTTTCAACTGTGTATATTCACAGCAGATAGGTGGCAGAAACTGCCATTTCTGTCCATACCTGTAGCCTCTTTGTTTTATAATTTCTAAATTTCCCTTAACCAACAGCTACACTACAATAGCACGTGTACCGCTCGCAAAAAACTCCTTTTTGGGAACTCTTGGCAATAAGAATCCCATCCTCGACGATTTACTACTGCAAATATTCTTGTTTACCTAGCTCCCTTTCTCTTAGAAGCTATTCTCTAGAGCGGTATCTCGTTCATCACAGACGAAGACCACCAGTCTCTCAGTGCTGAACTTACTCAGTGTATTCGATGAATGTACCCTACTTCTTCAAAGGCATTCACTCTCCCCATTCTGCTCTTGCCTGATACTGCTTACTTTATTTTGCGCTCAGCTTGATGGACTATTTCCTTCTCAATATACACTCTAATAGTCCAAATAGGGTTTCAGACCCTTATTCGGGTGATTGAAGGGGTTTAGAGCAGAATGAAGTAAGATTCCCTTAAGATACTCTTACAAAGTAAGCCATAACTATCCTGCTCTAACAGTCTTGATGTATTTAACTCTACATACAACGCAGTTTGACTTTTCATGGGAAACGCTCTCACACACCCGCTGTTTAAGTGCTTGAAAAGCCACGGGTTTGGGCTCGTATTCACTTCCGGTTACGTACTTTGGGCTAACTATCTTCATATCTTTGAAAATTAACCTTTGTGGTATATAATCATATTTAAAACATTCAGTGCGCATCACACAAGATAAATAGCGACGTTTTCCGTTGAAAGATTTTTTCTTCGATAAGTAACTTTCAATAGCTCTGGTGATCATGTATTTTTTCAGTAGCCTACTAAGAAACAAGTCGGATACAGTGGACACGTGAGGCTAACTTACTGCGATGAAATAATAGGTTAAAGCCCTGTGAATCTATGCAAAATAGCGAAATCGGGGATATATTGCAAAAATATGAGTGAAGGTGCTATGGGCCAGCTGCTAACATGTACTTTTTGATCCGCTCAGAAGTCTAATCGATTCCGAAACAACATATAGCGTGTCATTTCTTTGTAAGATAACGGATCTAACATTCTATTAGTGGTGTACTGCTCAGCTTACGACACATAGCGCTTTGGTGGCGATCTATGATGCCACCTTTCACAGACAGATAACAGCAAGACTAAGATCCCAATACGAAGGGTACCCTACGAATTGCATGCAAAGCTAAACTGTCTCGTCTATTGATCGTATTAATTTCGATATCAGGCTGATGTCCTGCAAACTTGTGTGGTGTGAATCGTCTGGTTGTCTGTCGGGTATGTGATTTGGAGTAGCATTTTTCGCTATTCTCAGACATGAGACACGGATAGCATCAAAGCACAGGCTCTTTTTCGCAGAAAAATTGAGCAGTTTTACTCCTTGTACGGTCTTATAAGATTTAATATGTATGTGTTTCGATCCAGAGATAAACTTTAATCGAAGTAGACTCATATGATATGTTAATTTTCCGAGGACGTACCAAAAATGATCACTTAAGCCGAAAATGTCTTTTTTTGTTGTTCATTTTTCTTTTTGGGAAATTGAACCTCAAGATAGGCCAAAATATGGGCAGATGATGATTGTCTCAATCTTTCATCTGAATCTTCGACACACCAGATTTAAATATATCCACAATTTTTTGCGTTAGTAGGACAGATATTTTCTCCTTCAGCAAGAGGCTTGTTGTTCAGCGACCGGGGCTGCTTGCGCCCTTTCTCATCTTAAATATGCAATAAATATATATTAGATTCAATCTTTCATTGGTTTAGAGTAGTACGGAACTGAAATTAAAAACATCTCTAAGTTGACGGATGGGAAAATGGGCGCGTTTCTTGAAGAGAACCAATGGGATACTCTGTACACCCTGAGCATACGACAGATCAAAAGCGCAGGGCGGTCCTCTGCTCGTATGAATCTTCACGAACATAACCCCCAGTCCTGTGACTTGAGACGCTTTTCCGACTACCAAACACTCCTCCGTGCCAGGAAATGGGAGCAGCTTACTGAGAACAACACGGAATTGGGTATCTATCTTTCCGAAAAAACTTCGAAACCAATTTTCTTGATGGAAAAGTTGAACAATGACATGTAAGTCCAAAAATGATTAGTGAGATTTTTTAAAGTATATTTCAAGTAATCTATAGCTTTGGCTCCTCCAAATCATAATAGTAAAAAAATACAAGAACAATGACACCAGCACTCAAATATCTGGTAAAAACTCTCGGCCATCTTGCCGAGGTTACCTCGACAGTTGGCAAGAGCAGAGGCGGCGACTCCAAGGGGAATAGCTCCGCAGCCATGGAGTCTGAAATTCAGTATTTTGAGATTAATGACCATGTCGTTGCTCATTCAAACCCTCTTGAAAATGAGTGTAAGGGTAGCAAGCCGATTGAAGAATTTACCGGATGTCTAAAGACAAAAGAGTACGATTTTTCCCGATGACTGATTGCCTCAAAATGAAAAAGTAAGGCGGGAGACTTATTAAAAGCGCAATTCACGGCAATCATGGCAGAAAAAACCGATAGCTGTCCCATAAAAGGATAAAAAATTACCATATTTAAGGCCAAGATTGCTGAATACGCCTTCAGGGTGGTGAATGGTGACATCGGCGCTGATCACACAGCACTGAGCTCTGACTACTTGGTCTAATGTGTGGAACAGTTGTATAATCATGTGTAAAATTACACTTAGAGATTTCATCAGAAGGGAGTTGGCTATGCCCTTATCGTATACATCCGATTCTGACACAAAAGAACCATGATGGAAAGTCCGATTTTTCATTATAATATATACTTTCACCTGTCCCTACGTCTTGAAATATATAGTAAACTTCGTTCGATTACAGCATGGAACATTTGTTTCTGTTAAGCCTCAGCTTTGACCCTGTTCTACATCTTTCGTTCGCCCCACAACATTTTATGATGTGCACTTTTACTGCATTAGTTTTCCTATTCAATTTACCAAAGTAATTCTGAAGACCACCAATAGGTTCAGGAAGTATAAAAAGGCCTTTTTTGAGTAATGCAAACGAAGGTTCTGTTGGGGCAGATATAATAACTCAAATTTCATCGGAGACAATCGTGATTCCGATCCGGGTAAGGATGAGACCGCAACTGGGAAACGCATTGAGATTGAACCAAATATGACAATGTTAATTCTCTGCTGGCCTGCCACCGCTACATTACGGGTAGCTCAAATCACTGCTCACAGAATTTTAAGATATACATTGTAAGAAAATGGGAAGTGGCCCACCACCCTATGTATCACCAATTTAAATAATATTTCATCAGAATTAAAACCCAGTCCGCTCAAAAATATGCTGACAATCCTCTCCTCAGCCAACATTTAAGGGTTTTTGAAACCGATTATTTTTCCATATATATCGAAATAACAATAGACCATTAGCCTCTGATCCCCTCATTATTCTTAAATCAGCACCGTTGTGGTTCCAGTTTACTGCCGATTTGAGATCAGTAAACGCCCAAGCTGTGCTCATAATTTTTCATATGCATAACCTCGATACTGTCTTGGACTAAAATGCAAGGGAAACGTGCTTCGAGATACGAGACTCATACAACGGCTACAAACAATTTTTTAACTGCCAATAAATCCCAATAATGCCACAGTTCAATATTCCAGATGGTTTATAAGCCCCTATACCAGTTCTTTATGGTCAGTGTAAAACCGTGGCGTATCTGTGATTCAATTTCTCGTCCCTTTGTTACGAAATTTTATTTTATTCTAATATTTGTTGGCTACATGATATTCTCGTCCACGCCAGGAACATAGCGTTCCATATCTCAATTCGGCGACAATTCTTCTACCTTTTTTGTGAGTATAATTTTAGCTGTATTCTAAGAGATTTCATCTATTCTCGATTTCTTTCAACTATTTTGGGCGTTTTATTTCAGCAGACGGAATCCATCTCGAATCCAACGGCTTTCTGCGACGCGCTATATCTAAGACCTATTCAATGACGCAGAGCTTCAACAATTCGTGTGTGTCACCAACTGGATACGTTCACCAGTTTCTGAATGAAAAACATTACATCACCATCTGATCCCCTCGAGAAGTTTATTGCAGGAAGTGGAACGAGAAGTAATGCTCTGTCTCAATGGTACCCCTTTTTGACACATCTTTTACAGAAAGGCATCGAGATTCATTTTAGAGAATTAAACTAGACCGGACATCCACAAAGCAGCACTCCTTTCGCACTCAGACTCCTCCCCTACTCCTTGATTCTTCTGCAAAGCACTAGTAGGTCGTTTCAGCTCAGATATCACTACTGGACAAATAATTGCAGTTCAGAGATCAAAGGAATGAGTTTTTGTATTCCACAGGTTCTCTTCCCTACGTGACGTGGTATTTTACAAGCATTACAGGTTTACGCATTTGAATTTATTGCATCTACTGTAGAATCAAACCAGAAGTAACCTCACGGACAGGGCTACTAGGTAATTTGATACAATCAAACTTTTCTTTACAGTTCTGGACACAAAATCTTGCTAGTATAATTTCACTTCTTTGTCTTTTTCTGACAGGTGACAACTCGCAAAGAGGCTTACATTTATTACTGTACTTTACCATTCAACCTAGAACTTGAACATTATGTTTATGCACTGTACAGTGCTGTAAGCTTGAGCTGATCCACTTTTGATCAGCTAAAGCAAGGTCAGGGTTAGACACTCACCTTCGTCTACATGTCTTCTGCAGACTTCCTTCGATCAAAAGAAAGCATTAGTCGACTCGCCTTGAAGTCTTCATAAGCCAAGGTCTCTCTCCATCTTCTACCTAAGTAAAGTTCCTTAACACCATTTACCCTCTCATCTCTCCTTCTCGGCCCTCACTCTCTCTACCCTTCTCTCTCTCTCTCTCTTGCTCTCCAGCTCTCTCCCTTACTCCTGCCTGGCTCCTTTGCTCCCTCTCTCTCGTTCTATCTATCAGGTTATGGGCCCAGACCGCTAGCGCTGCGTATCGACTTATCTCTCTCGCGCTCCCTGTTTAGGAAGAAAAACATAGAAGCTCAACAAATCATCTAAGGTTCGATCTGACTTCTTTGTCGTCTATGCACTATCTACTGAGCTTCTGTCTTTTGGCCTGTCTAACCCCGTCGTTTCTGCACTACCTACCTTGGTTATTTTTGCGGTCCATTGTCGTTCTTCATCCCTGCACTACAGAACAATGTCCATTTTGTGGCCCGAATTCTCGCCTCTACTAGCCTCGTCTCTGCGTCACATACCTCGGTTTGTCTCACAGCACGTGTCTAGTTTGATCAGTAAGTCCAAACCTCCTCGAAGCCTCCTTCTTCCTTATATTTTTCACGCTTCTTCCTCAGCCTTCGCCTAACCTGGCAACGTCCTGCTTCTAGTGGTCATTTGCTGCTCCGTCTTCCTTCGATAAATCAAGATCTTTCCGGACAATCCTGTCGTCCATCGTATCAATTTCACTTCCGATGACGACTCATTAGACCCTGTTCAAGCCCCGCCTCGATCCGAGAAACCACAGCTTTGCCCGGAGTTCCGTTTCATTGACGACTTCGCTATTGGGTCTAACGGTGAAGGCGGTGATATAACCTCCACTGCAACTACTCCGGACGTCATTTCAATCCCTTCTCACTCTCAAAAGAAGATAATCTCTCCCAAGAAGAAGACTTTTCTTCAGCACATCTTGGCATTGCCTACAAAGAAAAGGCCCGCAATCGGGGACAGCTCCAATAATACAGTCAAGCTCCACTCAAAGCCTGTACTCGCCTCTGCAAGCCGTGTGTCGAAACCAAAAGGTCAGAAGAAACCGGTTACAAACGTAGCTGCCCCAATTCCAATTATTAACTTGATCCTCCTACTCCAGCCCTTCGACACCTCCAGCTCCTGCTCCAGTCCTTCCACTCAGTGTCTTTTATCGCCTGGGTGCCGCCTCTCCTGTTGACCCTCTAGCGCTAAGAATCCCGACTCCGCTTACTGTTAAACCTCTCTCTCCGGCTCCACTTCTTTCGTCCACTGAACCTTCTCCTCCACTCCTGTGGCACCTATAATACCTTCTGTTTCAACCAAGTATTCTTTCCTCACCTGTGATCTCTGTCAGCTCAAAGTATCGGTCCAAAGCAACTTGCTCAGCACAGAGGTGGTAGGAAGTGGCAACAGATCTAAGGGAGTCTGATATTACTTCTTGTGGTCCCTATAGCCGCGTCATCCAAAGTAGACACTACCGCAACAAACACATTGACCACAAACACAAAAATTAAATTTTGACTCACTTGGTTCATTATACTCATCATGGACTCCTCTTCCGGACCCGTATTGATAATCTCGAGAAAGCCGTGATGATAACTTTCATATTTGGAAACTCGAATTCGACTCATCTATATCTCAGGGAGGTTGACAATCATCTTACATTGATCCACCGGAAGCATCTTCGTCAACTCATTCTGCATGGCAAAAGGAGATGCCAGGGCAAGAGCCATCATTGGCCCATTCTTTCGGACGCTCACCTTGGCAGGCTCAACATGCCACCACGGCCAAGAAAATGTGGAAACTGATTTGTGATATTTTCGAAAAGCATACTCTGCTAAAAGCTCGCCGCAAGAAGTCCTTCTATGCCGCACAGATGCACCCAAATGAGAAAGTTCTACTATTTCTGCCTTATTCGCCAACTTCGGCCAGTCTAAAATCCATTCTGTGTATGTCGAGGACAGGAAATGGTCATGGCCTTCCTCAATGGCTTGCCCGATCGCTTTGACAGCCTCATATCAGCCCTTGATGCAGCCAATATAAGATGGCAAGCTTTCGTTCGAATTTGTACAGATGATGTCTCCAAGAACAGCAGCACCATGCTCAGGGATCAAGACGCACTCAAAGTCGCTGAGACGGCTGCACTCCTGGGAACCCAGTCTTCCAACCTCGAACAGGAACTTCCGCAGAAATTGCATACACTGCGGCAGGCATCGGGATAGCAACGATGCTACAAGAAGTTCCCTCATCTCGCTCCCAAAGATCATCCAGCTAGAGCTCATCTTGATAAGGCTAAGGAATAGAGGGAATCACTCAATGCCAAGGAGGTTGCTGAAACTACCGAACACCCAGATGTCGTTTGTCTCTTTGCGTCGACTTCCCCGGCACAACAAGTAGCACTTCAATCTACCGGAGGCCCTCCTCTCTCATCTATGCAATGGATCATCGACTCAGGATGTACCTCGCATGTCACTTACGACCGCTCAGCTTTCACAAGTTATCACTTCTCGCTCCCTTCAACTATGACCTTGGGGCAGATTCTACGGCTATGATTATTGGCTCCGGTGACGTTGCTCTCACGTTACGAAGGAAGGGAGAAACTGTCAAGTGTGTAATGAAAACGAATTACACGTTCAGACCTTGCTACCAACTGCTCTCGTATCTGTCATGGCAAATCTTGGAATTGAGATGCGCTTTAATAAAGATACATTCACTCTTGTTTTTCATTCCGACTATCTTCTTGTGGCGATTGGTATATTCACTAATGGCCTATACTCCTTGGATGTCACCAAGCCTGCCCTAGAGCCACCGACGGGATCTCAAAATTGCTCAATCTGGCATCAGAGATTGGCGCATTTAAATGCTCCCGGAATCAGATCAATGATCACAAGCTGCGTCGTGAAAGGTGTAAAACTTTGACAAGGAAACGAGGAAGCTGATGTTTTCGTCTGCTGCATACTTGGTAAGTCCCACCGTGCCCCAATTCCGATGAAAAGAAAAAGCCATTCGGGAAAACCCCTGGAACTGGTTCATTCTGATGTTTTGGGACCGGTTGAATTTTTTTCTTCTCTGGGAGGGGCTAGGTATTTTGTAACATTCATCGACGAGTACTCGAAGTGGACGGTTTTGTATCCGATGAGCCACAAGTCAAAGGTTATATATTGCTTCGAAAACTACACAGACTTTGCCGAAAAACACACGAGCCAGTCTCTGAAGCATCTCCAAGTCCATGGGTTTCCCGAGATGAAAACGCCATTGGAAGAAGATAAGCTTCTCATTAAGGCTTTACGGTCCGACAATGGCGGAGAGTACCTCTCAACCGAGTTCAAGAACTTCCTAAAGGAGAAAGACATAAAACATCAGCTCACTGTGGCTCACACCTCCAAGCAAAACAGGACTGCAGAACGGATGAATCGAGCCCTTCTCAATCTGTTCCGTTCGATGTTACACCACAAGGGTCTTCCAAAGAATATCTGGGCTGAAGCACTTTCCGCGGCTGTCTATGCTCTGAATCGCGTTACTTCAAGCTCTTTGCCAGAGAGCACCACTACTTACCACCACTTGAACGGCATTGCCCCTGGAATATCTCAAATGAGGGTATTTGGTGCACAGTGATGGTATTTCTTGCCAAAGAACAAACTCAAGAAGCTGGATTCCAGATCTTGTGAAGCCCTTATGATGGGGTACTCCTCTCAGAGCAGGGGATATAAGCTGTGGGGAATTGACTCAGAAAGAATGGTAGTATCCAGAGATGTAATTTTCAATGTAACAGCAGCTTGTACACAGCTTCAGGTCACTTGTGAGCTACCGAATGAAGATACCCGCCAAAATATTTCCTCTGATGAAGACAAATCACCTTCTGAAGAGTTTTTTAAAGTACTGAGCTCCGCTGACGAAGAATAAGATTCTGAAGAGTCCACTGCCGGTGAAGAAAATCCACTGTCATATGAAGAAGCCCATTCAGTAGCTCCTTGTCGTTCCTCTCGGGTCTCAAAGAAGCCTACCCGCTGGTGTCCTTCTAGCTCTTCCTCAAATGCATCAACTGTCGCAGAAAGTGCACTGCTCTCAACAGGTCTTCCCGTGACATGCGAAGAGGCTACCTCTACAGAAAACATTGATTTTGGATGCCAGGGCTCGAAAAGGAAGAAGAATGTATCCGTGAGAATAGAACCTTTGATCTCGTTCAAGGGAATTCAGTAATGCATGTGATTCCTTTTCGCTACGTTTTTCGTATCAAACCCGACGTCGATACTAAGGTTCATATCGTCGCTAAACGATTCAGATAAGTTCCCGGACTAGAGTACACAGGCACGTATGCTCCCTTCGTTTCTATTTCTGTTGTACGAATTTTCCTCTGCTTGACAAATCTGTTAGATCTAGTATGCGATCAGATGGATGTGGTAGCCGCGTTTCTGAACGGTAAATTGGAAGAAGAAATATTCATAGAGACTTCAGCAGGTTTCTGAGATCCAAACAAGCCAGTCCTCGTCTGTTGACTTCTAAAGGCCCTGTATCGATTGAAGCAGGCTTCTTGCCAATGGTATGCAAAAATATATGCATTTCTGACTTTTCAGCTTAACATTGTCAACAAGCCGCACGAGCTATGTCTCTATGTCTTTCGGAAGGAGACTATGTTATGCATGATAATAATATATGTTGATGATCTCCTCATTTCAGCCAGCAGTCGACATGTGCTCATCAATATTAGGACAGAACTGAAGAAGAGATTCAAGATGAAAGACTTAGGTATTGTCCAGGAATTCCTTGGTATTCAAGTGTAGCGAAACCACTCTGGAGAACGCTGCATCTTTCGAAATAGATATACACAGACAAGATCTTGGAAAGGTTCCAAATGGCGGACTGAAAACCTGTCGATGCTCCAATAGTCCAAAGCAATTCCAACAAGGACGGAACTAATGATCAAGAATTCTTCATCAGTACTATGTCGCTCTGCAATAGGCCGTCTCATGTATTCGATGATCTCCACTCGTCCAGAAATTGGATTCGCTGTAGGCAAGCTGTCATAGTTCTGCGAAAATCCGGTTGTCACTCACTGGGGGCTGTCAAACTTGTGTATCGCTACTTAAACGGATCTAAAACTCTTGGAATTCGTTACGGTCAGTCTTCATCTCACACCATCACTGGATTCAGTGACTCTGACTGGGCTGGCTGCACAATCTACTCGCAAGTCTACCGAAAGCTTCGTGTTCATGATTAGAAATGACTAATCTCATGGCGCTATAAGAAGCAAGGATGTGTCGTGCTGTCGTCCTGCGAAACAGAGTACATATTTCTGTGCACTGCCTCTAAAGCTATTTGGTTGTCAAACATTCTGTTCAGTTTGATGAATGAGTAATGGAATACTCTTATTATGATATCAGTTCACTACTCAGGCGCAATTGCTCGTCCCAGAACGAATCAATCAGTGAATGGAACAAGCACATTGATATTCGGTATCATTTCGTTCGTGAAGCTTTGTGGTCCAAAAAGATCTCTGTTACTCGCCATCGAACCGAAGACCAAGTCTGTGACCTTCATACGAAACCTTTGCTGCGAGTCAAGTTTGTGAAGTTTCGAAGTGAGTTGGGCATTTTTCCTCCTGGCATTTCAAGTTGTTATTTTATTTTTTTCAGATCGAGGGGGCGCTCCTGAGGTCTGTTCTTGTTTGAGGGGGCGTGATAGTGTAATTTTCCTTCTTTGTCTTTTTCTGACAGTGACAACTCGCAAAGAGGCTTACATTTATTACTGTACTTTACCATTCAACCTAGAACTTGAACATTATGTTTATGCACTGTACAGTGCTGTAAGCTTGAGCTGATCCACTTTTGATCAGCTAAAGCAAGGTCAGGGTTAGACACTCACCTTCGTCTACATGTCTTCTGCAGACTTCCTTCGATCAACAGAAAGCATTAGTCGACTCGCCTTGAAGTCTTCATAAGCCAAGGTCTCTCTCCATCTTCTACCTAAGTAAAGTTCCTTAACACCTTTTACCCTCTCATCTCTCCTTCTCGGCCCCTCACTCTTTCTACCCTTCTCTTTCTCTCTCTTTCTTGCTCTCCCACTCTCTCCCTCACTCCTGCCTGGCTCCCTCGCTCCCTCTCTCTCGCTCGGTCCATCAAGTTTGACCCAACTGGTGCACTTGAAATAGTTACGGTATATTTGATTACTAAAATGTTTTATCAGTGCTTTAACAATCGACACTTTCCTTTCTATTTCATGCATGTTGGGCTTATATACTTCTTACATATTGTCAAAGTGTGTCACTAGGGATAACTAAAAGTTATGATAGCGTTACATAAGATACAGTTCGAACTGTTTCAAGGGAAAGCATTTGTGTATGGTTTCATTCTATTACATTTCCCTTCGACAATTAGCTATCCATAGTTATATATAAATCTTCGTTTAAAACGGTCAGTCTCAACAAGCCGGCCTCAAACAAAGCCTCAACTAAAGTTCAACCCAGATCTGCTCGAGTGCGCTTAACAGCCGACAATGAGTCACTACTGATTCTATCTGGCTCATTCAGGCACAGCCCGATGAGATGATCGACTGCGAAGAAGGAGTCTTTTGCGATATTGTAGTCTTTCAGCCGTCTAGATAACTGCTCCAGACCTCTACTGGATTCTGAGTTTCTTCACATCACAAAGATCTTTCTTACATATTTGGTCCTGCAGCTGCTAACCCTCGTATAGGTAAACCCCAGCCAGCTAAATTAGCAGTTGAGCTACGGAACTTTCCGCCTTTCGCTAAATCCTCTTTCGAATATCCAATGACGACAATTTCTGGGTTGATTTTCTTTCCCGTTTGATTGTATCCAAATTTCAGGGATCACCACCCCGTCTTTCTGCTTTTTGTTCCAAATTGCGATCTAGACTTTCGCCGGCCAAGTCACAGCGATATCTTCACGACACACGTTGTTTATTTAAAGAAAAGTATTTAAATACCAACAGCCCCTCCTCTGTCCTATTTAAATGCTAAAACTCTTCACTTTCATGACCAAAACGCTATTTAGATTCCAAAAATGATAATTCTTTGCACATGTATATTTGTACTATATTTCATTGCGGTCGTATCTGCCATCGAGTAGCGTATACTACGTTCAATATTTCGTATGAAAATTTCTTCTGGAGTTCTATGAAGACATATCACTCTTTGTTTAGTAGCACCTATCTACATCTTTTCAGCTGTTTGCAGATTCCATGTCCCTCATACATTGAATCGTGCCCCACACTCGGACAACCCGAACGAGCTCATCCATGTCGACTTCTTGCATCTAAGTACCAGCCATGAATTCTTGGAGTAAACTTTCATTATCAAATATGATCATTGCTATTTTGTTATGTTGCTACAAAACATTGCTATAGATTCCACTGATACAGCCTCATATCTTTTGAAGCCGTTTTACTTATTTATTCTCAGTCCAATGTGGGTCTCTGACAAAGATTCACATTTCATGTATAAGTTGGTGGACATAGTCAACCATAAAATTCACTCCCACCACAACTAAACAAAAAAAGAACGCCTTCTATGTAATGGAACTATGGAATGGGTCTGCTGAGAGGCCCTTCGTGTTAACTGTGAGCTTCTGTCAGAATTACGTCTGAACGATACTGAATATTCCTCTTTTATTTGTCTTATCCAGAGTATTCTCGACAGTCACACACAGTCTATGCTAGGTATTAGAATGCCCTTCAATGTATTTATAGGAATGCCTGCTGAAAATCAGCTCCGATACCTACTAAATCTTGCTGATCTTAAGCTGTTCCCTCGAAATAATTTGTGCTGGAAGACTAACAAAGGTCCAGACCCTCATCAAAATTCGGATAAAATTCATCGTCATATATCTAGTAGTATCATTCGGAACCGGAAATTACCACAAAAAAAGTTTCGCTCTTTGTCATTTCGTACCTGACTTTGACCTCCAGAGAAAGAAAGGAAAAAAACTCTTGGTGAAATAAAGAGGCTTGTATCTTTTTCAGCGTCGAGTTCAATATTTCTTATGAAACAAAAGAACTCATCAAAATGAAACTGTCGTCGACCTGCTTAACTCGTCTCAAATAATTCTCTGATTCACTTTGATTTTTACCGACTCTTTGCTTGACACATTTGCATGCAATGACTCTCATTGCGCAACCGTTACAAAGATTCTGAGCCTCTTATTCAATCTTTATACGAACAAGTTCGAAAAAGAACTGTGACAAGTGTGTGTTGAACAGCAATAGTACCACATTGGGGCCCTTCCATATCATGTAGGAAGATTTTCCTGGTTTTTTGAGCTGATCTTTCAAACTAACGAAAATAAAGAACTGATAAACACCACTAAAACTTCCTACGGCGTAGTCTCTGAGCGAATAAAGTTTTAATAGAGCTCTGCACTCCCAACGTTCCCAGAAAGGGCCGACTAAGACTAGGACTTCAATAAAAATGATATATCAGGATTAGTATGGGATTCAATTGTGTAGTAAATTGATGGCGCCACATTGCAATATTACTCTTAAATGAAGGCGAGGAGTCCTTTCAATTGAAAATTTAAGCTGGATAATGCCCAGACAACATCTGTGGTAGTAGTGAGCATGTACCTGAAATATTTCCTCAAGTGCTGAAGGCGTTCCACAGTACCTGCAAAAGTGATCCTACTTTGCAATCATTAAAACGCCCCAATATATCTCTCTCTACTATAAATTACTGTAGAGAGGATTATAGGAAGCGAAAAAACTCACTGGAGGTTGTTTCCGATTTCCAAATTGTTATGACAGCCACTCTGCGGGTTTTATCCAACATTTCCATCACAGTAAATGAACTCCCTGTTCCCCCATTATCTTGTAACAGGTTTAGCACATGTGGTATGATAACTACCTCGCAATTGTCAATAAATAACGAACCAGAAACAATTCTCGGTTACGCAACGATCCATAAAAAGGATTGATATTTTTTGCGAGGTGGTATTACACGAAAAGAGTTTGAATGTATAATTTCGATACGAGCATGAGGTAATGCATGCTTTGTTATGCGCCAACTTTTGGAAGCGTTAAATTCATAACTACATGATGTGCAGTAGTACGATATTCTACACCTTTATCGGCCACACTGAATATAGTTGGTGTGGTCCCGAATCCCAATTCCGCAATATGATCTCACACAATGGTATTTCTACATATTTTCTCAGTAATTATATACAGTTGTGCTCTTCTATTTATATAAAATAGATGACTCTTTGAAATTTGCTGGTAAATTCCGAAGAGTCAATCAATTTCTTAAAGAAAGGCTAACCTCAAAAAAACAAAAAATAAAGCTATGAGCTTTACAAAAATTTAAGATAGTCAATATTCCGTATAGTGAAGCGAGTGAAGCATTTTCCAAGCCATTATGAGATTAGAGAATCATACTCAGTGAGTACCGACTAAAATATAAACTCCACTCTTTTTGGTAATAAAATCTTCGTTTCATTTTAATATCTATCTACAGACTTTATGCACAATATCTTGACCTGCATAAAGTCTATTAAACCATTCTTTATCCCATTAAACCCAATCGCCATCTATCGGCCCTATCTCAGTTCCAGTCAACATTTTTGCATCCCACAATCACTTTGCCATGCCCAGACACCAAAGATTGACAAAATCTGGCTGATACATCCCTTGAGTGTGACTGTGAAGGGATTGAGTTGAGTAGTGGAAATGAAAACCTAACAGATGAGGACCGCGATTATCCCTGTTCATTGTTTGTCTTGTTTTACGAGTCCGGAGGCTAAAAGGCCATTCATGACATGACAAACTTCGACGTATATTGAAATCCACACGTTCAAAAATATTTTCTAGGACATTATCAATGACTAATAAAACATCAGTTCGGCTCACAGATCATAAAATACAGTTGAGAATATGATAATGATGATTTGAAAGATTTGAAACACGAGGGCAATGAAAAATGGTCACTGGAGTTTCCATTTTGAAGGATCCGATCCTCAAGATGATGGTTACGAGGGTCATTGATATTCATTACTAAAGAATGTTGGTATTCTTTAGTAAATAATTCACAAGGCCTTGGTTGAATGCAGCGATGATATTTTCTCTTACAACAATCTTTTGTAAGAAGGCACGAAATTTAGACATTTTCAGATTGTAATATTCGTTAAAGAAATGATGTTTCAGCAATTCGGCCAGCCAAGCGACAATATAAAAAAGAAAAAGTTTAATTTCGTGAGAAGCACAAAATTTATGAATTTAATGTTGCGCTTAATGCTTTGCCAGCAGTTTTGCTTTGAATTACTCTCGGCACTGGCGTCGATCATTTTCGAATTTTTTAGGTATTCTAATGAAATATACAGTTTCGCAAGGATGCCCTGAGTAATTATACGCTGATGATTCTATACCTGAAATTTTTTTCTGTAACAGGTTTCCTTTTGAATGCTGTTTTGATGCATAGAGGATATCGAGGGGTACATGAAGTGTTCAGGCAAACCATCTCGAAGAAAACCGAAACGCGCTTGGTTTCGAGGGAGAACGAGGTTAGGAGAAAGAAGTATTTGTCTGTGCGCATTGTGAGAAAGGAGGAGTATTTTGCAGAATATGCCCATTATGGAATGTTTCGGGCAGCAATTGGAGTTCGAGGGAAGACAAATATGAAACTTGCTTTATTTTTGCTTAGCGCGCTCATCAATTTAAATATTTAAATGCATCCATTCAGAGAATGGGGATGCCAGTCGCCACAGAAAATTCAAAACGTATGTATTAAATTTTTGTGACACTTCTAAGAAAGGACAGCTTATGAAAGAGCGCTATTGCAATAAGTACCGGAGTTTCATTGATTTGCAGCTCGTGATTACTTAGTCTATACCTTGAGATTTTATGAGTAGTTAAAAATATAATCATAATTAGTTCTTTTCTGAAGAATTGACTTCATTTTAAGTGATATGTTCCATTTTCCAATAAATTGAATCAATAATTAATTACATCAATATTTAGGATGTGATAATCTTTCCCTTTGTTACTTAGTAAAATTATTTCTCGTCTTTCTCTTTGATTACCAGTGTACAGTATTAAAGTCAATTTGAGTATTCGTTAAGTATTTCGGAGAGAGAATCATTACAACTATATGCATTAGGGGACGTATATCCCTTAATGTGTTCCAAACTTTCATCTCAAGGGTAATTTTGCTAAATAGATATTGAATGACAAAATATCAGCTCTTTAAGAGGCACAAGTATTTATATTTATGTTTGCAACAAACTAAGTTTAAACTAGAGAGAAAAAGGTATCTTTCGTTTCATGGGTTTTAGTCTTTAATGCTTATTTGACTATCTCGTCGATGTAGCAATCACGAGGAACTGGGACCGCGCGGAATCGAGTTTAGTGACTTTACTATACAGCAGTTTATGAAAACAAGGGAGGTTCACCGGATTGCTTCACTCAGTTTTCCCGATGACAAATTTTAATGGAGTAAGCGCGAGCTGGTCTACAGGAAAATTATAATGGGAGTGTAATATCAAGGTTCGACAGTAAATTATGTGGGGTGGAGCTAGAGATTACGACATAATTGGTTTTTTATTGTCAAGAATCGATGGAGATAATTAGGTAAATTTGGGGTTTTTATTGTCAAGGATAACCTGGGAAGATTTGAGTGTTTCTACTCTTCGAAGATACAATCTAACTGTCCTAAAGTTTTCAGGACAACCACGACCGAATCAGAAAGTTGTACAGACACAGTAACCAATTGGTAGCGTAGGTGGGGTTCGGCTACTGATTATGGAGACGAGGCCTACTTTGCGGAGATAAAAGTGTTAAATGGGTGTTACCATATACAAAATGTTTCTTACTAAGGCAATAACGGCCTGTTCTCAGAAACTAATGATATACCCTGAGAACGGAGATTCTCTGAAATATACACACTTTCAGTTTGTGGCCTTAAAAGTCCCTCAAAAACACTTTCAACTAACAGAAAGCGTTCTTCTGGACAATTCTCGCCGCGTGACGAGGGAAAAATGTTTACCGCGTATCAACAATCGGAATGGCTACCCATACGGCAATGCAGTTCGCAATTCGGTTGGTGAAGCCCCGGTAGTCGGGTGCTAGACTTCCGACATGGAGAGTGTAAGCGCAAAGAAGCGACGCCCAGGATCCTTTGAACGTTTCGAGCCAGCAAAGCAAGTGTCCTTGCGAAGGCAAGCATGGTTAAGGGGCTTTAGTGGGCATCGCGCCCCGGGGAGGAGGCGGGCGGGGGGTCAAGGGTTGGATGACGGTTACGTAATAAATAGTCCTCGTCCTTGTTCTCTACAATGTCCTTGATGTCCGGGAGATCTGAATGGACGGGTTAAGGATACTCGGGAATAGGGTTTCTGGCGGCTTTGGAGAGGTATTCGGTAAACGAATGTGTTTACGAGTAGAACCGCCACCCGCTAGTGGATACGGAGACACTCTAGCACAACCTGATCAGGATATACCAAGTGAAAGTAGAGTAGATGGTAACTGTATGAGGGTGATCAAGGATGATACCTTTTCCCACACCTTGTAGCCCTCTTCCTTAGATTTATATGGATACATTGAATATACTAATCAACTTTCGGATAGTGGGTAGAAAACTGGCGAGGTACTAGGGAAGGAAACGATCCAAAATGACAAAGGCATGGGTGCTAGCAATCTGATCCTCCATGGACACTACTGTACTTTCTAATATGTCTATCGATGTCCTGTCGATACTGAGGAATGAATTCTCATATAGGGTGTCTGATATGGCAACTCTGATGTTTCTAAAGCACAGTACAGCACGTGGTCACCGTACTGATCTATGAGTGACGTGCAGTCCCCCTTGCGGTATGTTGAAGCTGGAGGAAACAGTGGTACCTTGCAAAAGAACTGTAACCACGTCTTGTAATTTTTTTTAAAATGGGGGGTTAATTTACTGTGGTAGATATGTGGGTTGGACTAGTAATTGCGGTCCGAGATATAGGTGTCCAATCCCGGGGCCGGTTGGCATGAAAGCCAGTCTTCGCCCCCATTCACTGTGTTAGTCGCTGGCGAATCGGAACAATTTTTTGTCGTCGTCATCTACCGAATTTTTATATTCTGTAGTACCTCCCTTTGTCCAAAATTGCTTGTAGTTCTGGCCCTTCCTCGCCCTCCCTAACTCTGAACACCTTCCCGGTGAGATTATATCCTTCCATATACTTGCTTATTCTTTCCTCGGTCGATCTCCAAATTCACTGCCATTTTATTTAGATATTTTCATATTGTATCTGATCCTTTAAAACGAACTTGAATCAAGTTATTTCCCCCTTTTTGCTTAGCTCCTTCTTCAAATTCATTTTTTGAGAAAAAAAGCAAAAATTCAGTACTGAAAATTTCTTTTTAGATGTATTTTTCCTATTTCAAATATATAGAGTTCGTCGTCGGGAGCCTACATAAATCCCTTTATTCCAAGTTTCAAACATCCCCAATCATTGTTCTCACTACCCTCTCGCTGTGACCATTCGAAACACTCTCAATTGGATGCCGCTCCCAAAATCTCACCAAAAGGAACAACATATGCCCCTCTAGAGAAAATTCCAAAAATCGCCACCCTCGCCCCCTAAACGCCACTCCTCTACTCCCTTTCGGCCCTACTGACCGCGATGATTATCTCCGCTCGGAAAACAGAAAAGAAAATGATCGAGTTCTTTCGTCGCTTGTTCATCGAGGATGAGGCGAAGGAGGTAGTTGAGGGCAGGACAGAGAATTCGAGGAGGGCGTTGGGGAGACTTTTGGGGAGTAGACAGCCCCGGAATTGGTTTACAATAATGAGGATGAACATGATTAAGAGGAGGATGAGGACGAGGAGGAGGAAGACATCTACAGTGTTAGAATGGTGGAGCGGGGGCTGGGAGTATGGATCAGGTATTCCCTACGCTGGAACCGTAATGGGGGCATCTTTAGTGAGTTAAATACCTCCCAGCACGAAATAGAGAATTGTAAGCCGTTCGCGAGTGGGGACTGCTTGAGTAGCATGGATATTTTGGAGTAGTTGATTTGGACTGATCTGTGACTATTGGACCATGCACTGTCCTCATATGAGGCACACTTTGTCCTCATATGAAGACAGTTTCCGTTACATTTTGGAATAATAAATGTTTGGAAGCCCGAACTTTTTACTGCAAAAAAGATTTTTTTTTTAAGTTACAGCACAGTAATTCTTACTGTACATGCTTCCTCGTTTCTAAAACCCCCCATGATAATACGAACTTTGTTTCCTTCCAAAATGAAGCCGTTTTCACAACTTCTTGCGAAGAGCGAAAGATGGTGAAGGAAAACTGCTCTAGCCTTCACCGAGGTCAACAATCTTGAAAAATTTGTTTTGATCGGCCATCTGCACTCATGAACTAATGCGGAGGGGCCAGAAATTCGCTGAGGTAAAAAAAATTGTATTGAACAAAAGGCGCTAAAAGCTGTCCTTATATGAGGACAATGGTCCAATAGAAACTGGGCGATGTGAAATTAGAGTTATAGATCGATTGTTTCTTCTTAACGATCTTTTTTTTAGAGTAAAGCATCCACAAAAAATTGTCTTTGTGTATTTTCTAGTACCTTTTGTAGTTTTATTCGAACTTTAGGGGTAGCTAAAAGGCTACGCAAGTTGCATAAACTGCTTCCTCTTGGAGAGTTTAACCAAGTTGGCAGATAAATTCATGTCTAGTACCTAGTAATAGTAAGTTGAATTTCAACTTCAGACCCAAGAATCATTTTTCTTTCGTTGGTCACAAAGAATCAGTGCTAGACCCTGCCTTTTCTATATTTGCTTGTAGCCCTTTTCAGCTGTCGTCCTTATCTACTTTTTGTTCGCTCAACTATACCACTATAGCACTTTTTTTCACTTGCAACACCTCCATCTTCAGGTAATTGGTTCTAACTATCTCTTTTCCGAACTTTTTACCTCTATCACACTGATAACGAGGCTTGGACTTCCAAGGTCCTCTCCTTTCCTCTTGGCAAGCTGTACTGTCTAATGTGGCATGTCTCCCCGCTTTCCTTGACCCTTCGATGTAATCACAGGGTCACGGAGACGCAGACCCGTTTCTCCTTTCTCCTTTTCTTCTCAAAAACCGGTTCAGATTCCCCTCCCTAGGAGTTTCATACGATGAAGTAAACTACCCCATCATTCCCCCCTTTGACATATTGTCGAAGGCCCTTTCCTCAACTGGGCGAGCGAGTTGCCTTTGCCAAAACCGCTGCCTTGAGTCGATAGCCGGGGAAAGTTTTGGGTGTTTTAAATATTGGAATTTATATTTGATCCATCCTGAAGTTTTCCAGACAACCACAATGGAGTCAAAAATGGGAGAAGCTTTTGCTGGTTTACTGTGGGAAGATATATCCGATCTATCCCATGGTTTCCCAGACAAACGCAATCGACTCAAAAAGGTACGCAGACATAGTAATGGGGAAGAAACTACGCTCCCTAAAAGGCTATCTTCAGGTCAGCCATCAAGCAGACCCATGACGGCTGCTGCAGAGTGCAAAAAGGTGTGCCAACACAGTAATGGGGGAGGAAATCGAAAGCCGTGATGCGCAATCTTCTCGGGTGCCACTTTTGTCTTCTATTCATCATGTGCAGAACTGCGGATGTGTAAGAGTGGAGAGCGGTGTTCGGTAGCACAGGGAGAAGGGTAGAACACAGGGCACACGTGAGAGATACGAAGTAAGGAAGGCAGCCGCCGCAGTGAGCTTATCCTGGCGGAGCCCGACGCCAAATGTTGGCTTATGGGGCTCTTTCCAATAGGCACTGACATCTCCGATGCCATCGGGCCCGGATGCGTCTACTTCTGCCACCGCCTTGCCGCACATGCCGCTAAGCTCCCTTACACCCCACCCCATGAAGAGTTTCACCATTTCGTTACCCGCTTTACCTTTTGCCTGCACGGCATGCAAGCCCGTCAGGTTCTTTTCTGCATCTTTCGCACTAGTTTCTGTCCTACTCCTCGGCGCCTCCGAGTGATTGTTCCCACCGTGGTAAAAATTTCCATCCAAGCTTGTCAAGCTCGGCTCCGTAACGTCCTTCAGTATTTATTGGTCAATGCCTCGGTAGATTCCAGTCCGGAATTTCAAAAAATTCTCGCGACAACCAGAATTATTTTTGAAGCTACGGAAAATTAAGGAAACAGCTGCTTGCTCCCTTGAACGTTAGATAAACCCAAGGAACGTGCCTGTGAGGGCACTGGAGACACACGGAAAGGTTCGGGGTTTTGATGCAAAGGTACGCTGCAGTAGCCTTCATGTCCAATGCGGCCTGCTTGATGGCTGGCCTGAAAGTAGCATTTTAGGGAGCGTTGTTCCTTCCCCATTACTGTGTCGGTATACCCTTTTTGAGTCAATTGTGGTTGTCTGGAAAATCATGGGATAGATTGGATATATCTTCCAAGAGTAAAACACCCAAAAGTTCCTCGATAAACCCAAACTTTTTTCCTTTGTTCGGAGGTCTCGCCCGTGTGCCCAAGCAAGCAGCATTGGCGATTTGCAGTTCCGGGAACATCGACTAGGAAAAATCGTGCCCATGTTATTCCCTGAGTATACTACTCAATCTATGTCACATTTGTCAGTCCCTTGGCACTCTCTCATCAAAGTACAAGCACCTTCAACCCGTTCACCAGCTTGAAAATCGTCTAGGTGGAAAAGCTCCGGAAATAGAAGGAGTTCATGGCTTGATTGCGAGTAGGAATCGGCTTCTTCCCGTCACAATCTCCAATCTAGGCGGCTGGAGCTCAGAGGCCTTTTCTCTCGTGACGGAGGTGGCGCTAATAAATGTAATGGGAATCTTAAACACAGAACGAAGATATAGAAGAAAGATTGAGTAAAAAGAGCAATACGGACTTGCAACAATTCCAATCCATCCAATGGAGCCATTCAACGAACGGAAGGCATTAAGCTCAATCTGATTCAATAGTTCGTTAACTTGACGGCGTCGAAAAAGATCAAGAAGATATGTTTGCAAAGCTTCAGGCTTTTCCTCAGCATGAATTAAAATCGAAAAATCTTCGTTCTGAATAATGTCAACCCGTAATACAAAAATTGACCTGGACCGTAAACAATAATTCCAAGCTTGAATCGGTCATTGATCTTCTTCACCAAATCTTGGACCTACTCTAAAGATCCCGTCAGTAGATTATCATCCACTACCTTTGTAGCAAGTATTTCAATGCAGTTTTGATTATTCGAACGTATGTAGAAGATTTGGGGAACAAACGAAAGCTGAGCAAAACCCAACTCATAGAAAAAGGAATCACTGTGATCTTTTCTTTTTTGCACTAGCATTGGCTAGGCCGTAAGCGGCAGTCAAAAGAAGCCAGTACAAGAATCTGTTCTTGCATTCGCGAGGGGGACCACGTAAATATCTCGTTCAGCAATTCCAGTCTGTAAAAAAGCAGATTTGACGTCTATCTTGACCAAAGCCCACTTGAACATACTAGATATTGAAAGCAACACTCTACTTCCAAGAGTAGGACAAACTGCTGAATCCGTCTTAACGGTATGCTTGTCTCGGTCTTTGTTGCCATGTGGCGCAATACGAGCGTTCATCAACAGCGATTCATCATCCTGAACCTTGTCCCTATACAGAACGTGACAAGAGATAATATTCGCATCTAGGCTTAACCGAGGTCAACAATCTTGAAAAGTTTATTTTGATCGGCCATCTACACTCATGAACTAATGCGGAGGGACAAGAAATGCACTGAGGTGAAAAAGAATTGTATTGAAAAAAAGGGCTAAAGGTTGTCCTCATATGAGGACAACGATCCAATAGACACTAGGTACCTGAGAAACATGAACTTCTTTAACAATCTTCTTGAAATTTGTTTCTTCAGTACCGTAGGCATTCTGAACCACAAAATCCAGTAGGCCTTGAGCATGATGAAGGAGGAATTCCTTAGTATTAAAGCGATCATAATAGCTTTGCAGGGCGTCTTTCTCGGAACTAGACAGCTCAGTTCCAGGTAAGATGAAACTTGTTCATAGAAACTGAATTGGAAGCAGATGGAGCAAACTTCCAATCCTCTTCTTGTAGCTTCAAGGTTTCAACGTCTCCATCAGGATATGCAACACGAAAACTGTCGTTTTCTGTATCATGGTGTCCAATTATACCAGGGTATTATTGGTCGTCATCTGGCCAGAATACTTCAATATTATCACCAACGGAAGGAACAACAGTCTCGTTGATAGTCACATCATCATCAATTCTGTCCGACGAGGACTAATCTCGTCATCGGATCGAACGTCGGAGCTATCAATGTCATTGACAATAAATTCTAAATCAGACTGTAGAGAATCGATAGACTCTTGGATAGACGAAGCAAGTTAGTTACCAACAATGGCCGGTCGCACATCTTCAATAGCTGCCGAAAACGTCTTTCCCTTTTTGCCGGGTAGACTGACAGACCAATTTTCATGATCAAAACTAAGAATTGGAAGATCTGAAGACCATTTTCTGCGCTTCTGATTCGCGTTCTTAATAAAAACTTCTACCATATCACCAACTTGAAAGGAATTTTCACTTACAGACTTAGAGTTTAGAATGAGAGTCAACTTCCTCTTGGCCTGTAAAAATCTGTGTGCTTCCAAGATATCCTCAGGAATATGTACGGGTTGGACAATAGAATCAATAGGATAGGAGTGAACTTTGGCTAGTTCATATGCGTAGAGCTTTTTATTACCATAAAGAACATTTGAAATACGGAATACTTGCTGAACTAGGCTCTGCATGTCCAGTGTTGAATCAAAGTCTTTCACCCGTAAGTAGATATCTCTCAGAATTCGGTGTTTAGACTCGATAACATTCTTGTTATGGCGACGAGGTGGAAGAGCTTGAAACTGAATATCAAAAAAGAGAAAGAAAATTATTAAACTCCTCACAGACATAAGCAGGGTCGCCGAGAACTTTGACAGGTTTCCAAAACTGTGAAATCCAAAGTGAATCAAATGCATGGACTGCATGTAACATCTTGGTGTTGGGAACAACACAGCCAATAGAAAATCGTGTAACAGAGTCCATCGCGTGAAAAACAGGAACATCAACTTTAAAAAATAGTCAACACGAACAACTTCGTTTGAAACTGCGTGACATAGAGCTCAACGAAACCTTTCGAGCTGGTAGAGGCAGTGCGGTCTTCAAACATTTGACGAATTTTTCAATAACAGAAGATAAATATTTCTCAACGTCACTATTCCATAAACCGTTCCTTTGTAGAAGTAGCTTCATGTAAGTAAAAGAAGAGTGACCACAAACATGCTGGTGGACTTTGTCAACAACGGACTTCCTTTTCTTCCAGGGCACATTTCCTTGTTCACTACTGACTTTAGCAGTGGCACAAAAAATTACTGAACTCGTGGATAAGTCCAAGCTAGAACACCCACCCATAAAACGGGTTGTAAGGAACAAAACAGTGATTATCATGATCGACAAGAGATATAGTATCAACCTCTCCATCATTAGTAGAAAATTCTAGAGCGTTACCGCCCATATGAATGATATTACAAAATCTTGTAACGTTCCTACCGACAATCCACTGCGAAGAACCACTTATCAGCAGGTTTCTAATCTTAACAAACACATTTTTATGCGAGATAACCGGAAGAAAAACGGAGCCAATAATCTTTCTTGATGAGCTGGAATGACTTCCAGATCCATACTGCCAGTAAGGGCGACTTTTGATCTCGTCAGGAAGAGATTCAAAAGTGCCATCCCAGTCAGGTAGAACATGTGGTTGAATGAGCTTAAATTCTTCTATTCCCAATCCACTGTATGGTTCCCCATTATCTAAAAGAGGTCCAATACAATCCATAGAAGAGTCATTAAGACCACTTAGTTGAGCCATGTTAAACGAAAAAGATTTCTTTGGAACTGTAGAAGAGTTTTTTCGATTATTAGAGGAAGAAGAGCTGTTCGAATTCAATTCACATTCTGGATCATTTGCACAATGCCCTTTTTGTGACATTTATGACATTTAGACTTTGCTTTTAAGTCAGTCAGCTGTTCCTGCTGGTCAGAGTTTTCTTACCAACTGACTTCTTAGAACTAGAAGTGCGCACAGAACTTGCGCAAACTGCAGACTTTATGGTATTCTCCTTCGCATCCTTAGGCTTGTCACATTGTCGAACAACCGAGGACACAGCATCGTAGGTTAGCGATTTAAGAAAGTCAGATGTAGACGACGAAGAGTCCAAAGTACTGTCTTTTGGAGACGCAGCGGCAAGAATAGATATTCTTTGATTCCCATCGATATTGGTATTGGCCATCAACAAGAACTCCACTAAATAATTCGGTAATATAAAATCCTCTGCTGAATGGGAATTAAAACGTAGCCACTTGAGCCTCAAAAACGCTGTTCAAAATTACGAAAGGACTCATTGGAATTTCGTTTTGTATTCAAAACACAACAAAATCAGAGTAAACTTCACTAATGACAGCCAAAGCATCTCGCTTGTAAATGGCATTAACAACAGCTTGAACACCTTTTTCAGTCTTAAAAAACGTTATTAGGAATACTCTGGCATAAACTCTTGGCTCTTCCGTACAATTGAGATACAACATAATGCCGCGAAGATAACAGAAATCTTGTTACTGTTATTAGCAGGTAATTCATCATGAAAAGCCTCCCACAATTTGACTGATCTGGAATATTGACTTTGATATCCCTTTCCATCCGTCCATGGAGCTTGCTCAAGTCCCACGAGAGGCGTGGACGATTGGGTAAGTCTAGAGTTGCAGAACCTGGAGCTGGGCCCATAACTAATAAATGTAATGGGAATCTTAAACACAGAACAAAGATATACTTTATGCTAGTATAGATCTGTTGTAGCTTGATGAACTATCAAACTTCATCGGAGTTTGTCTAACAAACAACAGTATACAAAAGCATACACCAATACAAAGACAAGCTCAAACGGTTGCAAATACATGTGCAAGTACCAATACAACATTAAACGGGTGCCAACAAATACAAATACAAATTCGAAGCAAATACAAGTGCAAATACCAGTACAACATTAAACGTGTGCCAACAACTACAAATACAAATACGAACATTCATGGGCACGCTCCGTCACCACTCGCGCCAAGGACCAATTCCCAACGTCAGGGACACACTCGTAAAGCGGCATTCGGCGTTAATGGTTGCTCCGAACGCCACATGTCTGCTGACAGGGCACGCAGCTCCTTTTTTGTCGCCAGTCCATAGCACGCCCGTTTTCACCGTAGGGTTTTCTCCGTCGCCGTCCATACTGTACAGGCTAATGGTAATTAAACCCTGTGTTCCACTCGCAGTAAGCCAATTAAAGCATTCTCCCCTTTCCAAATGTGAAACCACCCAAACTTCCCCACCTCTCTTACTTTTGCACGAGCTGGTATAAGAAATTGAGTTCTTCTTTGTCTGACTGGTGCGATATGTCCTCCCTGCCTCGACCCGTCAATTTAGTCACAGGTTCGCGGAGGCGCAGACCCATTTCTGTTTTCTCTTTCCTTCTCTCCAGACTCGTTTTAGATTCCCACCGCTGGGCAGTGTCAGGACGACGAAGTAAACTCCCCAATCAGTCCCCTGATATGTGCTCTGCGAAGACACGGAGGGGGCGACAGTCTCGAACAGCATGTCTTGCGGCTGGCTTTACGCCAGTCATGGAAATTCGTCTGACTGGCGCTGAATACACAGACCTGGCTCAGCCCGTCTCCGGAAATAAACCGTTTTAAATATCGAGGGGGAAGTTTTGGGTGTTTTACTCTCCGAGGATATGTTCGACTCTTAACCTAAAGTACTCCAGACAACCACAATCGACTGAAAAGGGCATTCCGACACAGTAATTGGGGAGGAAACTACGCTGCCTCTCTAGAGAACTTTCTTTAGGCAGCAATCAAGGAGGTCGAATTTAAGTCTCGTGTGAGTAAAACACTAAAAATTTCTCCGCCTCTTGTTACCTCTCGTGTGTTGCAGACTTCTTGTGTGCGGCGCTGTGTACAGTTATAAGTTGGCCCAGGTGGGGCAAGCCGGGTCCGGCTGAAGGGACTGTCAAATAGAGTGACTATAGTACAGTTGTAGTTTACTGTACTTACGAGAAATCGCGCGTCGTGTACTACACGTGCATTGGACGGGCGGAATCTGTGACCGCTGAGGGTCAATAAATACCAGGCCGCTGAGGGCCGACGGAAGCCTTGAGAGAGGCATCATCGCGACCAATTCTCACAATGTGGATGCAGTACCGTAATGGAGGATGTGCTCTTCGCAGAAAAAATCCATCAGGGGGAATTTTCCCCCATGATAGCAGTCGGGATGAGGATTATTTTAATGGATGGAAGATTTGGTCGGTTATGCGTTATGCGGGATTATTATGTACCTTTGGTACTTTAATTGGAAAATTATGGGTGAATATGATAAGGGGGGTTGAACGTGGCCTTGATCTGCCACTCCGGATAAGTCACGCGGTCACGGTTGCATCAATTGACTGTAAGCACCTTTTAGGAAGGCCACGTAGGCAGCTTACCGTTGTACACCCTACACTCGCTGCCGCGGCCGCATATGCTTCCTGGTTTCTACGTAGCAGCCGTACCGCTTGCGCAAGGGGACTTGGACCACGATCAAGACCGGTTCAACAGGGCTATATAACCGCCAACTTGAAAACCTCTAGCGCAACTTCTGGTTCCTCAAGTCGTCGCTTGTTCTCATCCCTCGAACCAGCTCCAGACGAATCTGTCTAGGTCGACTATCACACTTGCACATCAACCATGTCCCATGCCACCTCCTCTGAATCCTCGCAGTCCGACGCTTCTCGCCTCCATACCCTCGAGAACAAGGTCACCGGCATCGAAACCCAGCTCTCGCAGATTGTCAACTTGCTCCAAGCTTCCGCTGGACCGTCGAACCCTCCTGCCGCAGAGCCCGCCGCCGCCGCCGATTCAGATCCACCGGTATCTGATCCTACCGTCAAGCCCTCAACTGCCGCTGAGGCTTACAAAACGGGCGTTCTTCAGTTCACACTGCCCACGCCCTCTGCAACCGCAGTTGCCGACACACTCGCTACCCGCCAGGAATACGCTGAGGTCGGCAAACTCAACAAGTACCAGCGTCCTAGCTCCGTCGCTCCCTATCCCGCCAAGAGGTTCATTCCGGAACCAGAAGGTCTTTTCGGTCGCATCAAGGCCGCTGACGTTCGTGACGGGTGGGAAGCGGAAGTACTCTGGAACGTTGGGCACAACTGTGAGACCGCCATCGCCTGCGCTCACCGGGTCACCGAGGCCCTCCAGAACAAAGACATCTCAGCCGCTACTGAGTTCTTCTCTGTTCTACACCACTACTTGGAGGCCACTTACAGCCGCGTTCTGGAACGGACCGACTTCTTCACTGACTCTGTCGAGTCCGGAAAGTCCGAAGCCATCCTGCTCCAGCGTTACCTTCGTGAAGACGACTACCCGTATTCTTCTGAGCTCTATCGCTCAACTAAGGCCAAGTTCGCTGAATTGCGCTCCCAGGCATACGCTAAGGAGTTCAACAAACAGGCCGCTCAAGGCTCTCGACCTCGCAAGAATCAGTCCGGAAAAGGTTCCAAGGACTCTAAGTCCAACTAAAGACGTCGCCTCCGCGACTCTTTCTTTCTGTCCCTATGTCCCACGTCCTCTGGCGCAATACCCAGTGCGCCGCTCCCTTCTGGGCCGAAACCCTCGGCGCCTCGAAATTCCTCGTCCGCGCTTTACGGTTTGGGGTCTACGAAAAACCCATCACAACCTCCCTTTCACGCACAAAATTCCAACTCCCTCAAATCCCCATCGATCCCCAAGACCGGGAATTCTTCGATTCAGCAATATCGGATGCGCTCCACCGTCGCAGTTACGAAGAAATCTCCGAGTCGACCGCTCTTTCCTTACACCAAGCTGGCTTCCCTATCTCCAACGCCTTTGTGACAACTTCAGCGGAAAAGAAGCGGCTCGTGGTCAATCTTTCTCGGCAATCTACCCTATTTCGGGATATCCCCGTTCGCATGGAAACATTAGAAGGATTCGCACTGGACCTCCAGAAATCCGACATGATGTTTTCTTTCGATATCGCCAAAGGTTACCACCATTTCCGTCTACACCCCGATATTCGAAATTGGTTCGTGTTCAAAGTAGACCATCGCTACTTTCGCTGTGTTGCCCTCCCTTTCGGATGGAAACTCTCTCCCGCCTACTTCATCAAGTTCATGCGACCTTTCGTTCAATATGTCCGGGAAACCTTACGTCTCCGAATCCATCCCTACATGGACGACTTCTTGGTGGCTCTAAACCGTCCTTCACGCCTCAACAAGGCCCGCCGACAGATCGATTCTCTGCTCCGCTCGTGTGGACTTCAGAGAAAGGAGGACAAAGGTCACTGGGAAGGAACGAGGCAGATCGAGCATTTGGGATTTCTAATCGATACAGACCCGCTAGTTTTGGGATTACGGCTCGAAGGATGGAAAAGTTGCGAGGTATTGCCCGGCAACTATTACGCCAAGCACGCCGCAATCGCCGACTAGTCGACGTATCACTGCTACGCCACTTCGCAGGCGTCGCTATCTCATGCTCGCTCGCTATGCCCCTCGCCCGGTTCTACACTCGATCAATTTACGAGTCTCTCAAGACGAATCTGAGCAAGACGGGGAAACGCGTGAGGCTTCTACACGCCGCTCTTCGGGACCTGCGCTTCTGGAGGGACCTCACTACCAATCCTCCAGAAAGGCCTATCGCTACCCCACCAACATTGGCCCTACACTCAGACGCGTCGACGGGAGTCGGACAGGGAGGAACATTGGGATCGGATCTGAGGCCAGGGTACAGGGTTGTTGGGAGGCTCGCGGACTCTGGGACCCCGTACTGCGAGTCAAGCCAATAACTTTCTTGGAACTACGGGCCGTCACGGACAATATTCGGGCCTTCGCGTCGTTGCTGAAGAACGGGACTCATCTCAAGATTTGGGAGGACAATCAGGCGGTGGTATCGATACTCAATGCGATGACCACCAAGTCTCGGCCCTTAATGACAGAGCTCCGTTCGCTACACCGCTTGCTTCTCAAACTCGGGATCACCATCGAATCACAGTATCTGCCCTCGGCAGTCAACCGTTTCGCCGACCGACTGTCACGCCTTCAGACACTCGACGATTGGAGGATCAATACCAAGCCCCTTCAGCCTCTACTCGAATCTTTCCCGCCAACAATCGACAGATTCGCAGACAACACCAATCGGATCTGCAGGAGGTACAACAGCGAGTTTGCGTCTCCTGGCTCCCTCGCCGTAGACGCGCTCTCCCAGGATTGGAAATCAGAAGTCAATTTTTGGAACCCGCCCTCAAGTTGATACCACTCGTCGTAGCCAAGATCATCAAGGAACAGGCCGCAGGAATCTTGGTCACGCCGTATTGGCCCGCTCAATCATGGTTTCTCAACCTGCGCCAACTGTCACGGCCACACGTATTCGCCGCCGACAACCTCTACCTACCGCCTCTGTGGGCTCCGCCGTCGATGCCCGTCCCACCGTGGAACATCGCCGTCTGGAAAATCTCGCAGAAGAAGCACGATCGCTACCGCTCGCAGTGACTCTCCAGCAATCTGTGCTTACAGCGGCCGGGTTAGGGAATACTTCGGGGGGAATACTATTGCACGGATCATGCCAAAGGCACGTACCCCAAACACCTGGCGCTCGAATGAGATACTATGGAAGAAATGGGTTACTTTTTGCTCCCAGGATGGAATCGACCCACTGGAGGGCTCCGAAGGTCCTTTACTTCGCTATCTGGGTTGGCTCTTTGATGAATCTCGTGTAAGTGCTGGATCAGTTCGTAACTATCTCTCCGCGGTTACAACTGCTCACACCAGGATTGGTCGCCCCCTCACTCTCACCCTTTGATACAGCTCGCAGTAACTGCATATCAGCAAGCCGATTTGGAACGCAAAATCATAACCGACCCGGAAGCCTCTAAGGAACGTCGCGCTTTGCCAAGCTCGGTGGCCCGCCAAATCTTCCAAGCCGCCATGACTTCTCCAACGACAGATTTGGAATTTCTACGAAATTCTTGCGCAATACTCGTGAGCTACGTGTTCTTCGAGCGGGGCGAAGCTGGGATATCCTTGCTACTGGACAACATTGCTGTCAACGCTCAATCTATCGATATCGCAATAGCGCTCCGCAAGAACAAGCAACGGGTTTCGCACACGCTCTCCTACCGTCGGAATTCAAACTGTTCGGAAAGTCTGATTGATTTGGTGCTTCGTTATGATGTTCTACGCCGTGGGAATACTTCTAAATCGCGCTATTATTGGGCTTTACCGGGTACTCGCTTGTCTACTAGCGCACGCACCCTATCTATCTGGATTTCTTCTACGCTCTCTCGTCTGAAAATAACCCCACCACCGCAGGTTACTTGGTCCTCACACTCTCTACGTATGGGCGCTGCATCTGAAAGCGCAGCGATCGGGGTCCAAGAATACCGTATCCTCATCTGGGGTGATTGGTCAGCCGGCAGAACGTTTCGAGAATCGTATTTGGATGGAAGAGTGCAACCGTGTGAAGATTCGTATTTCTTCTTCGGCCACTTGTTGTAACCGCAGTCTCGAAGCAAATCCTTTGAATTTGGTTTTTCTCTATGTTTAATTCGGTACTTTAATTGGAAAATTATGGGTGAATATGATAAGGGGGGTTGAACGTGGCCTTGATCTGCCACTCCGGATAAGTCACGCGGTCACGGTTGCATCAATTGACTGTAAGCACCTTTTAGGAAGGCCACGTAGGCAGCTTACCGTTGTACACCCTACACTCGCTGCCGCGGCCGCATATGCTTCCTGGTTTCTACGTAGCAGCCGTACCGCTTGCGCAAGGGGACTTGGACCACGATCAAGACCGGTTCAACAGGGCTATATAACCGCCAACTTGAAAACCTCTAGCGCAACTTCTGGTTCCTCAAGTCGTCGCTTGTTCTCCCGCCTCCCGCCCTCCATTCATCCTTCATGGCCCATTCACAAGTCATCGTTGTTCTTTGTTTCATTTGTTTGAATCCTTTGAGTATTGTTTTCTTTACACGTGTCGAATCAAAATTGTGCGTCCTTCGGTCGCTCAGTGCATTGTGATTTGAAATATCGTGTCATTTGGATATTATGGTTTCTTTCATTTCGATATCATACCTCGCATCATTAATCGCTCTCAAGTTCGCTTGCAGGAGTATCGCTTTCGCAACACGTCAACCGGACAAGTCGTAAGCTTCCGCAAGACAGAAATCTTCTATGAGGGTGCTAAATTAGTGGTCAACCGATTTCTCGGTTCTCTGAACGAAGATCGCCACGAGAAGGCTTTAGCGTGAAATTCATGTTACAGAGACGGGCCGATCGGCCCGCGACAGATGAAGGCACTTGCGTACCTCCGATCCACCCTCGTGAGAGAATGGACACCTCAAGATGACTGTCACATCTCGTGAAATCTGGGACTGACGATACCTCAATTTTTAGCGTGATTTGGGATGGGACGCTAGCACCCTAACCATCTCATGGAAATCGTCTTTTCCAAAATTTGACTCACCTAACCCTCTTAGTTTCGCCATCCCTGTCGAGACGGCTACTGACGACGTATGCGACGAGAACGCGGGGTATGTTATACGTCATGTTTTAGCTATTTTACCTTTAGTGAATCTAGTAAATGTGTTTGTGTTTCTCTATGTTTAATTCACTTATGTTATCGAATATACTGTACTGTCCGGCGAAAAGCTCAGTCTGCGATCACAACTAAACTCATGCTATCGAAGTCCGATAGGTTGTTGTTGTCCGCGGCAGCACACGACCGAGCACGGCTCTCTCCGTGCGCACATCCTCCCCCTCATCTGTTTTCTCTTCGTTTCCTCATGCCCACCGCGGTACGTACATGTCCTGTTCTACGTGGAAAGTCGCTCTGGCTCTACGTCTTGGCATCGCGCTTTTCCCGGGATCTTTCTCGCTGTCCGGTCTGCTCCCGGCGCTCGGCCGACATCGCACCCGTCTTAGATCCAAGAAGTCAACACGCGTTGACTTGCAAATACGAAGATGGAATGACTCGTCGACATCACGTCCTCCGCAACGTTCTTGCCCGTTACTGTAAGGAAGTTGGGATCGTCACCCTCGTCGAGCATCCGCTCCTCTACCAGGTTCCCAACTCGTCTGGGACTCGGAGTCCCCCGCGTTACGAATGGACATTTATTTACCCGCTGCATACGGGCTTCACAGTACTGATATCGCCGTCGACGTTACTGTTGCCCACCCCTCCGCACGCCGCCACATTTCGCCAAGTCCGGTTACTGCAGGCTCTGCCGCAACACTCGCAGAAATCGAGAAACATGTTCATTACGGCACTTTCTGCAACCAAAACGATATCCTCCTCTCCCCGTCGGGATTGATATCTATGGCTCCTTGGGCGAAGACGGCAAGGGTTTTTTCCGCCGCCTTGCTTCCTTCGCTCCTTCCCGTCGCGGTTCCTCCCCTCGGCAGGAGCTCGGTGACTTCGTTACCCGTTTTGCATTTAGTCTCCAAGTAATGCAGGCGCGACAGGTTTCCACCCGCCGTACGCATCCGTAGTTAATTTATGAATACCCTCCGCACGCTTCTGTGCAACATTGTACAACCCATAAAGATTTACCACCACCACTGCATAGTATCTTCCAAGAGAAAACACCCAAACCTTTCTCCCTTATGTTTCCAACATTATACATTGTACTGCAGTGGATAAGAATGGGGTTTACTGTGACAGAGAAGCGGGCTCATCGCAGAATGAATCATATTGACTCCCAGATCTGTAAGTAATAAACTGTAGTGTCAGTAAAGATAGTACATTGGGCCGCAAACGCAGACGCCTTAAAATGAATGAAGACACAAAGATACGTCATGGTGTCTCATGGACGCAGTCGTAAATATTTACAATAAGCACTCTGAAAATGGAGTTTATGTTGATGTTATCATGACAGCAAATGGGCCCTTCGCAGTGTCAGTAGTAGTGATTCTAATCTGTATGCTTCATTTATGCATACACAAATTGAGAGCCTTCCACACCGGTCAATCTTTAAGTGCACCCTCGAACTTTTCCATACGCAAATCCACGGAGGATAGCAGAATATTTCCACTGCGTAAGTATTCATATAATGTTTCTATGGCCAATTCAGTCAACTCTCTATATTCGTACCATATATTTGCGGTAGACAGATTCGATGTTCACATGACGAGTATTGCTCAGAGAGAGTTTCATGCTTGGATTATCACGAGCACACCTTTCTGTTTACAAGAAATGACTACTTGGTGGTAGAACGGAAATAATTTTTTAGTATCAACTGCATCTGAGCGGCACACTGACTGGTCCAACTATTAAGTACATACTGAATGCATAAACTTCTTTCTTCAGATTAGAGCAGTGGCATCTGCACCTGCTGCAACAGTTTAGGAATGTCCTTGCTGCCATAAAAGTTGAGTGTGTTTCAGCCAGCATGGGTCCTACAGTAAATGAACCCCTCGTTTTTCCCTCTTTGAAATGTATGAGACCATATGACTCTTCGGCATTGCTGATTGCCCCCAGTTGCAGGCGTGCTTTCTAGGCGTTGAAACTGCCGTCAAATGTGAAATATTGACTTCCGCGTGATCTTGCACCAGCCAAATGGATAGATCGAATACATCTTCCAACAGTAGAAACACCCAAAATTGTCCCCTATTCAAAGGGGGAAATGTTTGGGTGGTTTACATTTGAAAGATAATTTCGCCTTATCTATTGCCCTATTCAAATGCCATCTCTTAATGTACGAACTTGTTCTTCTGCTGAATTCTGTGGCCCATTCGGCTCGTTTTTGCTCAAGGTTGATATCCAGGATTTTGAGATTGTTGAAATGAGATTTCTGTTGTGCAATTAAGCTCACCGAAAGCAGTACAGCAGCTGGTCATTGGACGCATTTGAGAGGAGCTCATACTCGGAATTGAACCACGGTGTGCAAAACTGATGTTAGCACACCGCAGTTTGTTTGTAGATGGTAGCACATACACCCTTCTCCCTCAGGGAACAGCTGACCATATTTTTCATGCATTAAAAACACCCCAAATTTCCCCCCGTGCAAGGAAACCCTTTAGGATTCTTCACTGCTTAGAGAAACCGACGGCTGTTTCCGTAACGAGCATGACGGGCATATCTGGGCACAAAGAACGACCATGACGGGACTCTCTTACAATAACGGTGGAAAACCAGCAGTAATACGCACTTCATAAGGCGAAACGGCGACCGCAGCGCTTTTCTGGGTGATGAGAAAAGATCGTATCCGTCCGAAGGTCTACTTCAACTTGTATGGTAGTGTTATCTGTACAATTCCTTTTAAGAGAGCGGACTGCTTAGAACATTGTGGAGATGTGGATGAGAAGGTGCGAACCGATCAGCCACGGGGGTTGTTAGCTAAAGCGGCGACGATGCTCTGAGACAGCAATATGTTGCACTGAGTGCAATTCGCGTCACTAAAGTAGTTGTCAGCGCTATAAGTAGTTACGAGCCCTCTGATGATGAAAAAGAAAGAGAGGGTGATGACCACGGTTAAAAGGGCTGAAAGAGATTATAAATGGGGCAGGATCTACGACCGGTGCTCTCTGACCACCGAAGGAAAAATTTTCTTAGTTCTGGAGTTGACTCTTAACTTTCTAATTACTTGAGACTTGACTTGAAGTTTTCTGCCAACTTGCTTGACCTGCACATAAGTAAGCAGTTTAAACAGCTTATATAGACTTTTTAGCGGGCCCTTATGTCTAAAAGATAAACCCAGTACCTCAAATTGCATCAAATGGAATCGAGTGAGCGGAAATACTAAAAGCAAATACTAACAGGATAAGTATTTATATTACCTCTTCATAATCTTAGTCCTCGAGATCACAGCAAAAAATTCTTCCAAAATATCCATACTCTCAATAAAGTCCCTTTAAATCCCATTGAATGGCTTCAGAATGATCTAATAATTCCCCACAAAAATCAAGCTCCTCGAAGCTCTCATCATAACCTTCCAACTCCTCTTTATCGCCATCAGAGGATTTATAATAGCTATTAATCCCTTAATCTCTCCTCTAGCCTGCGCAAACAGCTCACTTTCCTTTTCAGACTAGTAATTCCCATGGTTTTACTCTGCTTCTCCATCTTCCTAACCTTCCACATCAGCCTCAGCCTCCTTCTCTTCTACCTCCACCTCTGAATCTACTTCCTCCACCTCCTCTGACTCCTCTGCTTCGTCGAATCAGTGCCAGGAGATCCATTCCCGAACACGTTCCGGTCAAATAATCTCCAATAACCATCATAACCGGTTAGTCCATTGTAAATCAAGGCGAAAACGTTGGGAGGGGGCGGTGGGCTCTAAATGACTGAGCGATAGTAAGGAACATGTGTAGGCTGTTCATGCTGAGGTAAAAGAGAATGTGAGCCGACAGCGGGGTTGACAGCGGGGTTTTTGCCTAAAATTTGTTGATGTAGAACTTTAAATAGGGCGATGTCTTGGAAAGATTTCACTGCCCTGGACCAATAATAGATTTGAGGTGAATAAATTCCTCTACTTTGCATTTGCACGCAATCAGGGCAACAACAAAAAATCAGCTTAAAAAAATATTGGAACTTAATTTGGAGGAAGAAGCGGATCAGAAATCCAAAGTTTTCTTTTCTGAGAGAGGAAGACCAAAAACCTCAGAGATAAAATGGAAATGGAGTTCTACAGTGATTTTGGATTCGTAGGGGGAAGTGGTTTCAGGATTTCTTTCTTTAAAATAGTTTGGAAGAGTTATGTTCAAAATAAGAGGTCAGAGACGAAGAGGACAGAAGTTTGTGGAGAGAACTGCTTTTCTACAGAAAGGACCATTTTTATATCAACAGTATGCACGCTCTTGATCCGCACGATATGCACGCTCTTTCATACAAATACATTGATGGCTGGCCTGAAGGTAGCATTTTAGGGAGCGTAGTTCCTTCCCCATTACGGTGTCGGTACACCCTTTTTGAGTCGATTATGGTTGTCTGGAAAACCATGGGATAGATCGGATATATCTTCCAAGAGTAAAACACCAAAAAGTTCCCCCCTTAAAATAACCCAAAAATTTCCCACGGGGAAAAAGAGGGTTTCTTTATTGAGATGGAGAACCTTTTCCCGGAAAACAACTAATACAGAAAAGGCTGTGAGCAAGTTTTGAGCTCCTCCCCCATCCCCCCAACCCCCTCTCATCCGCGCGCGAGCACGCGTGCGCGGAGCGCTCCCCTCTTGCGCATTGGGAGTAGAGCCCGCAACCGGCTCGACCCTCTCCCTCAACTTCCAACAATTCTCTTCCTGCCCGCCACGTTCATCTGGGGTACGTATCACAATACTCTCACCTTCGTTTTACTTCTTTTCGTATCATCCACAGTCTCGCGGATCTCGACGCCCGGCGTTCCCCCCCTGCTTCTCGTTGCCAAGGCGATCGACTGGAACATCGACATCCCGACCGCGCTTTCTTCATCGCAACGACCATCGACTATCCCGCAGGCTCCCGTGTCCTCCGCTGACGAGGACAAAATTTCAAATTTCTGAACGGTCAAATTCCGCCGCACCGGATTGATTGCATTGCTGTATCAACTGACAGTGAAGCACGGGTGACAATTACAGTTTTGAACAAGGAGGTGTGAAGTGCATACCGACCGTACAGGCCGTAGGCAAGAAGAATACGTTTACTCTCGAACATCGGCCTTCGAGTGACAACGGCATTTACTGGCTCTCAACACGCAACTTGAAAAGGCCCCAACCCACCCGGGAACTACCTACTCCCGGTCAATGTATCCTCTGCAGCAGGCCCAGCCGCAACTCCAGACTGTCGCAAACTTGCTGGCCCATCTGCGCACGACGCACATGCCACAATCCCGACACGGTCCGCCCCGCTGCCATGAGATCCACAAACTGCAGAAAAGTCTAGCTCAAATCGGATACTGGTACTGTGCCTGTCATCACAAATACCTCGGCTCCAAAGTAAACGGTCTGGATCCGCAAGGACTGTACTCCTTCTCGTACGTCCGCTGCCCTCAGTGTACCGTAGACACAAGGCCAAGGCAGTACGCTCCGTTGCACAAGTCGCAGTTGCAGGCGGATGAACCTCGCCAGTCTTCGGTCCGGTCCCACGCCCGATCGCCGACGATCAACCGCCGCGACCCGCACACACGACTGGACACGCGTCAGATCAGCAACTCTCACCAGGGCATGCTCCGCTCCACGCACAAACCCTGCCCCGCCATGAGGACATCTTTACGACCCACATTCCTGTTTGTCTCATATCCCTACACGATTCCGATCAGCACTGAGTGACTCCCTGTCGATCGCCATGCATGACGCAGCGTGGGCTTGTGCACACGGACATAATGATGCGGAAGAGAAGCTCTCTAAAGTTTTCTTTTCCCTTCAGTGATGCTTTCCAATACTTCACCTTCCTCAGGTACCACCGGTTCGAACTTCGAAACGCAAGTCCAATCAACCAGTGACTTAATTCAGAGAACGGCTCGATTGTGGAATGCAGGACAGTTCCAAACCTTATGGCAGAACGCACTTCAACAAGCGACCTCCCGAACAAAACGAACTTTAACGCCCAGGAACAGAAACAGGCCAACATTCGTCGTGCCATGAGACTCGCCCGCGAAGGAGCATATGGGAAAGCTGCACAGGCATTAGGATCTCTAGGGTGTTACCGGCCACTAATCGGTGTCTGACGCCCTCCGAGCTAAACATCCTCAACCCCCCGGGAGGATGAGGAACACTTTGAACCGCCTTCCGCACCCCCCGATATCTCAGCGATCACAAAGGACGAGGTTTTGCGGGCAGTTCGCTCTTTCAAACCCGGTTCAGCCCCGGGGGATCCGGACTTCGCCCCTCTCACGTCGAAGAGCTTCTACGGACACCCACATCTTCCTCGCAGGGGAAATTCTTGGATTCATTAACAGAACTTCTGAACGTCCTGGCTTCCGGAAAAGCTCCTACTGCCCTCGCCCCGTGGATTGCTGGAGCCCCACTCACACCACTTGCGAAGAAAGACATGACTCCGCGCCCCATTGCAGTGGGAGAGACTTTGCGACGGTTAGTTAGTAGCTGCCTTGCTACTCGGGTCAATGAAAAGGCCTCCACCTACTTCCAGCCTCTTCAGGTTGGTATCGCCACAAAGTCAGGAACAGATGCAGTAGTTCACGGTGTTCGACGCATCGTGAACAAGTTCGGTACACGCCCTGAATATGCGCTCTTGTCGGTCGACCTGAAGAATGCGTTCAACCTGTGCAGCCGTGCTTCCTTTTTTAACGCAGTCCGGAACCTCTTTCCTCAGCTGCTCCCTTGGGTACTGTATTGCTACAACAACGATCCAGCGTTCCTCTGGACGGGATTCGAGACTATACGGAGTGTTGTGGGTACTCAGCAAGGAGACCCGCTCAGCGGATTGCTTTTCGCTCTCGTACTCCACCCCATCGCCCTAAAGATCAAAGAGCTATTGTCGGGATCCCCCGACAAGGACACAGGGTTAGACACACTGCTTTTGGAGCTTTGGTATCACGACGATGGCTACATTGTAGCCAAACACGAGGATATACTCAAGGTAATCGAGGTTCTGTCTTCTCCCGAGGCCAAACGTCGTGGTCTCCATCTGGCAGTCTCGAAATGCAAAGTATGGTGGCCCACCGCCCCTCCGCGTCGGTTCAGTCCGCATACCCCTGTGATATGCGGCAGGAATACAGTACTGGTACTTCGGTTTTGAACGCGCCAATCGGCTCCCAAACGTTCATGGAACAATACTTCCTGGACCATGTATACTCCCTTGAGCCTTTACTTAACGCTGTCATGGAAATCGAGGACGCGCACGCTTCATTCCAACTACTGCGCAACTGCTTTGGGGTTTGCAAAGTGGGATACCTCTTGCGAGTTGTGCCGCCCTCTTGTACGCGGAAAGGGGCCGAATACTTCGACAGCTTAATCGAGAGGTGCTGCCGCACTTTAGCGGGTGGAATGCTAGACAACTGTATATTCAAGGAGCTGCAACTGCCCATTAAGGCACTACAGGAGAAGAAGCCGACCTTGGGAATCGGCCTCTCCTCCGCGCGAGATGTCGCCGCCGCTTCGTTTCTTGCGTCCAGCGCCGCGACGCAGCAGTTATGCGAGAAGTCTTTGCCGTCCTGTGCTCAAGACCTGACGCAGTACGAGGATGCTACAGCCGCCTTTACCGCATGGAGCGCCTCTTGTCGACCCTCAGAACGGATTCCGTTTAGCAATTTCTGCTCATCCAACCCACCATCGCAGAAGAAGCTAACAGATGCAATTCATATGGCTGTGCAAGAGGCCTTGCCGCTCGGAAACATCCGCACCCGCGCCTTCCGCGCTAGCATGTCCCTCCCCGGTGCCAAAGGCTGGGTCTACTGTGCACCTTGCCCTGGATTGAGGACGCACATCAAGAGCAAAGACTTTTCCGTGTGGTTCCAATACTTTTGCCAAACCCCCTTATTCGCCCCAGGTACCCCTTGCCCCAAAGCAGGATGCCATGAAATGCTGGATATCTACGGGGACCACTTGCTACATTGTCGCTTTGGCTGCGAGCGGAATACTCGCCATAACAACCAGGTGACTTTACTGGGGAACGACCTTGCAAGAGCCGCCCGACGTCCATTCATCGAACCTCGTCTACACTACCAAAACAGGACGAGGCCGGATATCAGGGCGATGGGAGCCGCCGGTGGCACGGATTACTTCGACGTAACCTTTGTCAACCCGCTCGCTCCCTCCCACGCAAGAGCCAGGGCTTTCAACCCACTCACAAGCCTCAACGCAGCTCACGCAGAGAAGCAGCGGAAATACCAAGGGTTCCTTGCTGAGCTGCCTGGAGAAACAGGCTGGTTCCTGTCCCCATCTCAACGCTTGGAGGATGGCATCCGGCGGCGTTCTCCGTCGTCAAGGAACTCGCGAGAACCGTTGCCACCCGCGCAATGGAACGGTTTTCGAAGGTTAGAGCCATTCTTTTACAGCGGCACTCCGCTTTGACAGTAACCTCCAATGCCGCTTGTTGCTGGCTGGCCTCCCTTCCACCTTCTGGTAGATTGGAGTGCCATCCACAGCTTTCGACGCATCGTACGGTTTCGCAATTGGCTTGACAATGATACGATATCTACGCTTTGGTACAAATTTACTGGATACCAACCCACATATCCACCACAGTAAATTAACCCCCCATTTACACCTTTATTGAGATGTAAGGATTGGCTAGAACCCATTTGAAGTTGTAAATCTGAATGTCATATTAAATATATGTACCGATGGTCGAAGCAATGTACAAATCATTGCTGTAGAATGCTAGCACAAGCAGCAGTGAGGACTCCGATTGCAACCACAGAGGGTTTCTGTAATTTATTTCAACTTGTGTGCCCTTACGAAAAAAATGGAGAGCCATCATGAAGACAATGTTTGAAGTCATATCATCAAGTAATGTTTGACTAGGATTGCCAAAAGGATTTCGAAGTTTTTAAATCCTTTGTAAGCGGAACATTTGGGTTAGATTGGGGAAAGGTTTGGGTGGTTTACTTTCGAAAGATATATCTGATCAGGAGTTAAAAAAGGTAGCTTACTTCATGAGGTTGGTATGGGTTTGTCTATGGAAACAGAAAACATCCACCACTACTGCATCACCAGCAAGGTAAAGTATAGACCCTGTGCAAACAAGTCTATAGCTATCCTCTGCCAATAGTAACCTCACCCGCGCGCCCATTTGCCGCCTGCCCATAGACGCCTTTGGGGTTGAATATAATAGGGGTGGCTTCCGTGGAAGATAATGGTTGCTTATCACAGATTTGTGACGTGCTAGAGGGTTTCGGTAGACACGGAGGGTTCACCACAGACTTCTTAGTCTTAGGTACTGGAAGGAGTGGAGGGACAAGTGAAACAAACGAGAACAGAGCCTGAAAGAATGTAGTCTTTCTGGACAAAGTATTTCAAATTTCTTCACTTTTATCAAAATGGAGAGTACTGACTTTCAACCCACTCACCTTGCTTAACGCAGCATGAACGCCGAAACACAGAAGATACGAGTCCTTTATCGCGTCTTCCGCCAGAAGTAGGCTTGCGCCCGTCCCTATCTCTACCCTCAGAGGATGGCACCCGGACGCCCACGCGTTGTTAACCGACGTCGCACGCAACGTCGCTACGAAGGCAAGGGAGACCTACGCAAAGGTCAAACAAGTCTTAACACAGCGACATGTCGCAGCGGCAGCGATGTCCAATGCGGCGTGCCTGTTGGCCGGCCTCCAGCCAGTTTTCTAGCGTTTTGACGGCTTCCCGCCAGTCCTTTACATTGTAAGCCTTTACCAACATCATGACATCCCTCACGGAACAGCTAACCATATTTTTCATGGATTAAAAACACCCCAAATTCCCCCTTTTATCAAAGCATATTGAATTGTAAATTCAAAAACCTGCATAACCAGATTAGGCTTTGGAGAGGATATTTAAATTCAAAGCAACCTTCGAATACCGTATCTCTCAATTTGATGATATACAGTACCAAGGAACTAAAATTATGAACTTTGCGGTAATAACTAGAATCTAAACCCTGCCGCTGGCCTTGTATACCGCAATATTTCACGTAAATACACAAAATCATACACGGTGACTTGGTATCAGCCACAATATCTGTTACAGTAGATTAATCCCACCGTGGTCACCCTTGTATACCTAGAATATCCCTCACATTGTTTAGATAGAATGAAGCCGTCAGTCGTCCTTTCCATTACTTAACACGAAGTCTAAGCCTCCTCCGGTTATCGCCCCCCTGAGATCTCACAGGAGACCAACCTCCTCTTTTCCAATACATCTAAATCACTCAGTTTAATCAAAAAGAAATTTTTAAACCTCTGAGGTTCACAGGAAAAATACACCACGACCCTGCAGTAACACTCATTGCAGCATGTTTGTTGGTTGGCCTCCAGTCGGTCTTTGGGGGGTTTCCCGGCGCCTTTGTGGGCAATAAGCTTGAAAGGCTGCATGCATTCTTGCAGATCCTTTGAGAAAAATTGCCCGCTCTTTTTACTATGTAAGATCCAACAAGCTTCCTCATTACTTCACTCAATAAATTGTCGAGAAAAGGCAACCGAAATCGCTGAACAAGACTCGGAACCAGAAAAAGGTAGAGCGGACAAGGAAACTAAGACCAAATGTTCTGATTTCGAATTATTTAGATGCTTTAATTGGGGCTTATACAATTTGTTGTGATTCGTTCGTCTTTCTCCTGTATTGTCTTTGTTTACACAAAGAAAGTTTTGGGTGTTTTAACTGTTGGAAGATATATTCAATCTTACACAAATCAGACAAGACAGACAAGACTTCAGAGATGAAGGGGGAGGGCCGGGGCCGGCCAACAGGAAAACTAGCAAGTCGCAGAGTGATCTAGCAGCCGACGGTTGACTGGAAGGGCGGTGCGCTGTTGGACCAAGGAGCTAAGAATGTGAAAGATGCATGGGCGTTCAGCCACTGGGTTGGTGCCGCGGCGTGACGCGATGTAATTTGCGAGGACAGAGATACCCTTGTCAGCACAAGGTCCAGCTGAGCCAAAGCGTACGTCATTCCTCTGTACAGGATAACAAGTTTCCTTCCCTATCTGGTGTTTTTGATTCGTCGTTTGCCAGTATTATGAGGCATTTACAGGGGGATAAATCTAAGATATCTTCCAAGAGTAGAGCACCCAAACCTTTCCCCTTACAGGGGGGGACGTTTGGCTTAGTTTACTGCGAGTGGAACGTAGGGTGAAATTTCCAGTAACCTGTGCAGTGTGGCGGCGGCGGCGAGAACAATACGGTGAAAATAGGTGTGCTATGGAACAGCGACTAAAAAGTTGCTGCGAGCCCTGTCAGCAGACATGCGGCCTTCAAAGCAATCATTAACGCAGAATATCGCTGTAGGAAAGGGGGGAAGGGTTTGGGTGTTTTACTCTTGGAAGATATATCCGATCTGTAAGAAAGTGTCCCTCGGCTCTAGAGGGAGTGAACGTGGTTGGTGAAGTCTTTCTCCATGAAGCTGGAGGAACCTACTGGGGCGTTGAAAATCACGGTTCCTTCGGTGCATTCCTGATTGATTTCTGATGGGTATGCAGCTCGGACGAAGCCCTGTGGAGCTGTGGTCACCAGATCTTGCATTTAGGGAGAGAGAGGTGCAAGCTCAGGCTTATGGCCTGAGGAGAAGACAGGATATGAATGGCTTTCATTAGTGCTTCGCGTTGGGCGATGATGTACCCATCATCGTGGTACCACAGCTGTAAGAAGACATTGCGCAACACTTCGTCCCCGTTGGACGACAGCATTTGCTACAGCTTCCGGGCCATTATCTGCAGGACCAGATAGAAAGAGTAGGCCCGCGATGGGTCACCCTGATGGGTACCAATGACGCTGCATTAGTATCGAAACCCGTCCACAAATATTACGGGTCGTTGTTGTAACTGTACAAGCACTCACCCCAGCACTTGTAGTGATTGTAATTTGTTGCACAGGGAATGTTTTGGGTGTCTTTACTGTTTGTTGCAGGTCTAATTAATTGATTTCTGTGACGGCGTGCATTCAGTAGATTTTTTCTATAAGGCATTCGCTTACTTAAAGGCAAATTATCATCACAATAAAATACTACACGCAGACAAGTCAAAGTCTCACAATGCAATTATGAAGATGAATAATTTGAGCGTGGAGCCATTAAAATTATATGGATTCGGATTGCCAAAGTGTTGAGGAAAGCAAGAAAATGCTGAAAGGGAAGAGAGCGATTAGTACATGGGAATTATTTTTGGATCATAGTACGTCGCAACAAAAGCGGAGTAGGGAGAGTTCTGGTATGTGCTTGCATATAGGAACGACGAATTCTCGAGAGACTACTCAGAGAGTTTCGGGGAAGCACTTTGGACGCCATGTAAAATCATTATGTTCAAGATCTAAGCGGATAGTTTACAAACATGTTTACGAAGGGGTGAATGAGGGTAGTTTACTTTGTCGTCTGCCATTTCAATTGGGGGGAATCTGTTTATGAAGGCATAATACGTCATGCTTTCGCAAAAGGCTCTTGGTAAGGGTGATGAGGATGTTTGACTAATACATCCAAGTGTTCGAATGAAGGGCAATCGATGACAATGACATACTGTACCTTTACAAATGATAACGAAGCAGTTCAGTTTCCTCAAGCCCCATTTTTATCCAAATTAGAGATACAAGAGATGGGGTTTGACTTAATACAAGTGAGTGCACATAACAATCTAGTATACTACCATCAGAGACATAATGAGTAAAAATAAATTTACAGCATTATTTTGAGATGATGAGAAATTGAGGTTTGTCCATCCCGAGTAGTGCTAAGGTTGAGAGACTTGTGACCTTAAATTCAAAACATGCTTCAGAATTTACAGTATGATAATCGAATATTTCTACCAAGTGAGAGTAGCCCGAAGCCTAGTCAATAAGCACGCAGTGTTTGAAGTGGTTATCAACGTTTTGAGAAGAGTAACTTGTTGTTAATGATTGGTTGTAAACACCGTAGAGGCGGTTCGTATTTTCCTACTTGTAAGGCTTTTGTGGTAGTGACAAATACTTACATTGTCCATACGGAGTGTCTTCGGATTGGGGGTGGGAGATTTTGGGGAGAGAAGGTTCAAGTGTTTTCTGTAAACATATCATATCACATCATTTTACTTTTGAAAGATATATTCGATCGGAAGGTTGGGGTGTGTTATGATGGCAGCAGTTGTTCCAAACGACTACAGTAGTCGAATGATTTCATGGGTTGGAATTGGTGGTTTTATTCTAGAGGAATAGGCTTCGGTGTTTTACTCTTTATGTTGAGCCACCAAGTGATGCAGGCGCGACAGTTGCCACCCGTTGCCTGTCTGCGTGTTTGATCTCTGAATAATCTCCCCGCACTTTCGAAAAAAATTTTCCGCTCCCTCTTACTCTTGGAAGATTATTCGGTTTATTAGGGGGGGTTTTATCATAAAGTCTATGGCAGTCTGGTAAAAGTAGGAACGCGAGATGAAAATGCGTGAAGACTCTCGCTAAGTTGCGTCATCACATAACAGCTCGGTACGTGAGGGCATGTACTGTAACTCATGCGGCCTGCTTGATGGCTGGCCTGAAGTAGCATTTTAGGGAGCGTAGTTCCTACCCATTACTGTGTAGGTATACCCTTTTTGAGTCGATTGTGGTTGTCTGGAAAACCATGCGATAGATTGGATATATCTTCCAAGAGTAAAACACCCAAATGTTCCCCTGTACCTCACTGAGTAGGGGGTAGATGTACAGAATTGGTGACTGTTCTAATTTTCTTCAAGGTACAATACATAGCAGGCGTCTCTCATGCAATATTGTATGAGACATGCCTGTTTTGGAGTATGGTATGCGCTGAAACTACCGCAGAAAGTTGTTTGTTTGCGAGGGGATAAAAGTGGTAAAATACATCAATTTTGGCCTCGTCACTAATGATCCAAGATCGAATAAAATCCAGGAGCAAAAAGACCAAACCTTTACCCCAATGATCCACCGGGTGGACATTGTACGGAGGTGCATTGCTGCACTTGGCTGACGTGGACCACCTGTTTAGTTCTTAGCTAGCAATATAGTCGGAACTTGCAGCGGACACCCATTATACTGATGCCATAAAGTTTCTCTTGATTATTCCGTGAACCTTTCAGGTTTTAACAGAATAAATGTTTTCTAAACCACGTGTTAAGTTGTGTGTGCTTTTCATCGATGTCAACAAGATAATCCTGGTATCAAACAGCACATTACCTCGTATGCCATGGTAGTAAAGTACACCCTGGTGTTACAGTAAAACCTTTCGAACAAAAAAAGAACAGCTCATTACGTACAGCAATACGCCAGTAGATCGAAATACAAAGACTGATTGGAAGAGGGAAGCACTTGATGTCATTTCCGGACGGAACGCATGCAGACAGATGCAGGTGAAATGTTGCGGCAGGTGAAGATGGCTCTCCATTGGACCAGCAAGTGGAGGGGAGGCCAATCGTAAACATCCTACAAAGTCATCAACGTAGACCGGGTGGTGACCATGCCACAACTACTAGTTCGGGATTCCGATCTTTGTCTGTTGTATCCTGCCAAACTTATTGAGCGAAAAACGGAAAACGTGTTCTGTGTCGTAAATATTCCCTTGCTAAGACCAGTCGATAAGCTCGACCGAAATCCTAACCTTCCCTCGGCGCTATGCTTCTATTCACCTCCCGCTTGTGTGGATTAGCACTTTGCCTCCAACTTGTCTCGAGCTGGATCCTTGCCCGGCGTCCGTTTACGGTCCCATATCAATAGCACTTGAGAGCATTCGGGCCGGACTACTTCAAATAGACCGACTGTCCTTGTACGTTGCCCTGGTCTGAATATGACGAACTTTGCATACAGTACTAGATCTAGGGATTATCTGTAAAAATGGAAAAGGTTTGGGTGTTTTACTCTTGCAAAATATATTCGATCTACCCTAAAGATTTCCAGACGACCACAAGCGAATCAAAAAGGTATGTCGAGACAGTAATGGGGTAGGAACTAACAGAGAGGGATCTTAACACAAACGACTTGTGGAAGAACCTATTTTCATCATTAAAGCAACCCAATTTTCCCCCTTGTGGAAGAAAACGGAAGCGGTTGGAATAAAATGTGAGCTTTTAAGAGACATTTATTATCGGGTGCATCACTTGCCTCATTAACGAGGTTCTCAGATGGTTTGTTAAAGTAGAAAAGAGAACATTACTACACTCGGCTACAGCACTGTGTATTACTGTATGCGTTCCTGAAGTAGGCAGAAAGTCAGTACGAATGACTCATAAACTGAACGCCTACGAAATACAACACATTACCACATGGGATGGAGAAATGGATCTGACGCATTATAATATTAAAAGGATTTATTGAGACGACTTTGACTCAACCCTCGTAACTCTCACAGTAAATACACACCCGTCCTCCCGTCAGTACAGCCCTAGCTGGCTCTTTTCAAAGAGGCAAAAAATGTTCACCACATCAAATCATAGGGAGGTCAACTACAGTAGATTGCGCGGGTACCGTGCTCGCTTAGTGTCAAGCCTTTGTTTCAAAAAGACAGTGTGGCCAGCATCGATCTGGCTGTAGAGGGCAAGGATTGTCTTCTTCTTAGTTTTTCGGCATACTGGGATAAGCAGCCGTGATCAAGACGGATGATTTCTCTGAGATGGATTCAATGATTTCGTCCTGACGCCGTTTCAAACAGAACCCTTCCTTCAGCATTCATGGATTTTTGCACTCTTGTCTGCCATGCCAAACATTGAACATCATCACAATTGGATTCCTACGATCATACATTAACCCGCATTCCTTTCTTTCAACAAGCAATTCTATTTAAACTCGCAAAGCTGCCCGTCGAGATTACATTTCCTCTTTCACAGTACCAAGCAAATCTCAAATTCAATTGCATCTCATCAATATTTGAAAAATGAATCACCTCCGAAACTTTGTAGCGGCTTTGCTATCCACTCTTTTGTTTGCACTACGTTGGCCACAAACTTCAGCATCAACTCGTTCCAGTGGACCGATCCGACTCTGAGTTTGTTGGTGGGGTTTACGCAATGTCAAACAATGTCACAGCAAACACACTGATCGTCTACGCCCGCCGCAGCGACGGCACTCTATCTCTTCTAGATGGAGCTCTTAGTACCGGAGGTCGAGGTGCCGTCTTGAATCCACTTCCAGGAGGAGCAGATCCCCTCATTTCTGCATTTTCCCTGACTATTATTGATCGTCGTTTCGTTCTTGCTGTAAAGCGGGGAGCAACTCGGTCTCCGTGTTTAGAATCCTCTCAAATTTTATCTCAGGTTAATATCAGTGAGGAGAGTTCCTGGAGTCGGCCCTGTCTCGATAGCGAACTTCGGAAGGCTAGTCTACATAGCATCTGCAGATTTGATGGAATTTTTGACAGTTTTGATGAGCAGACTGGGTTGCTAGTTGGGTTCCGTTTGACGCCTGGTGGCATATTGAGGCCATTGAGGCGCAGTTTGCGAAGACTTACTTTCGACCTGCAAATCCGATTCTCCCCGACGGCAGATCTCTTCTTGTATCAGACGGCTCAGCTGTGGGTGGCCGTTTTGATGAAGCAAGCCCACCTACAATTGACAGTTTTGACGAGCTTACCGTGTTTAGGGTGTCACCATTTGGGCGTTTGAGCTTTCGACGGTTGCAACAGCGATTTCGACACCGTTCGGCAACTCTGATGGGCGCAATCTCCCTACTGCAATTGGTTATGATGTACGAGAGTAGAGGGTCCACACAATTGTAATCGTCCGGAGGTTCGGTTCATCGGCCCCAACGGCACTCTTGAAGGGTTCATCGCGCCCGATGGTAGCTTCTCTGGGAATTTCCAGACAAGTTCTGTGTCAATTTGGGAGATTGACAAGGTCCGGTGGCCTGATTCCGGTGCAACTTGATGTTCTAGTCGGAACTTCGCTTACTGAAGGACAGATTGCAGCTTGCTGGCAGAGATCTCGGCTGATAATAAGAACTTCTGCTAGCAAATACAGGCTCAGGCACAGTTTCGCGTTTACGTTGAAAAGGGCGTGCCACGCTTTTGGCTGAGGTGCAGCTCCGTCCCCGCCCGATTGGGCTGTGGTCGACTGCAGATAGTAAGTTCGTATATCAGTTGTTCGGTGTTTCATTGGGGCATTCGAAGTGACCGATTCTGGATTGACACTACTGGAGGCTCCAATGGATGTACCTGAATTCAGTGCGCAAGGAATTGTTGCTTTCTGAAAAGTACTCGACGAAACATCGTGGAAAGGTAAGCCTTGAGCAATTGAAGACATTCAAGAGCATGTTTTACCATAATCGTGATTCGATCCACTGCAGTGAGGACCGCTGATGGAAAGGGGAATTTTTTGCCCTCAATTAACATTATAAATTGCCGGAACGGTAATATAGCAGTTGATGTCAGATAACGAGTAAAGATTTTGTAGTCATTCTCCTGAGAGTTTTAACCAATTGTAAACGTCTGAGCTTAGCCGTACGAAACCTGTCTCACTGTTTCAAGCGAACTAAAGCCCTCGAGTTTGCGATGTGGTGCAGCGGGAATGTCAAGCACCACAAAACATCAGCAGTTGGCTGCGTCGCTCCGAGGCTGCGAAGAAACTGTTTGCTAGTTCATTGATTTAGAAAGGGGAAACGTTTGGGTGTTTTACTCTTGGAAGGTATATCCGATCTATCCCATGGTTTTCCAAACAACCACAATCGACTCAAAAAGGGTATACCGACACCGTAATGGGGAAGGAATTACCCTCCCTAAAATGCTATCTTCAGGCCAGCCATTTAGAAAGCGACCGAACTTTTAACTGGTAAGCTTAAATTTTTCTAAGCAATTTGTCAGCTGTGCTGCAGAACTCTAATCCATTTCATTGAACAGGGCTGTTTCAAAGAATGGTGGGGGTTGTAACAATCAAATAGTTTATGGATTGTTCTACAAGGTCCTGGATCATTCTGGACATTTGCCAGCAACGAAATTAGCGTGGCAAATACGATTCTTAGAATTTTTTATTGCTTGTAGCATTTATGTTGCATTGCTGTAACGCGTCTAGACGTTTCTAATTAGTGTTCTAGAATAGTTTAGCGCACATTAGTAGTGTCTAGTTAGTTTCTTTGAGATGTGTGATTTTACATCCATTTACGGGGGTACAACCACTATATAAGAGGTCGCAGATGCGAGTAGCGGCATCAACAACATAAAACATTTTCAACATCGATCAAAGTCAACATTTGAGTTTATTTTAACTCTCTTCCTTTGCCCAACTACTCTCTCGTTCAATGGTAGCATCGCCTAGTTGGCCAAAGGGAGTCGGTTGATACCACGACTGTGGGCTGGAGTGCCAGTCATTGGTAAGCATCACCTGTGGGCTGGTGCCAGGTGAATGCTAGTAGTCTAGTTCTGCAGGGAGAACTAGAAAGGCTGGAAGGAATCTTCAATATCTTCTCCTACTTTGATTGTGGTTGTTCTGCGCCGAGTCGCCTACGTATTCTCAAATAATCCTCTCGACTATTAGCTGTTAGCTAGGTCTACCGACTGGGACAAGGGTTCGAGTAACCCGATTTAGGCTTGATCAGGTAGGAGCATCCTCATCGGGTAGTGTGGAAAGAACTTAGGTTCTGTGATTGAGAAGTACCTTTTGGGGCTCGAGATCTTTTCTTATAGGGTAAGGACACCAAAGGGTCTTTATCAAAAGACTGGTGGGGATATCCCGAACGGATCTAGATCACCGTAGCTCTCGATTGTGGGTTACGAAGAGTACTTTATCACTCTCTTGCGGGAAGAGGACCGTTGCCGTGGGACGGCTCCCTACAAGTATTGAGTGGATAATAAGTCAAGAGAGAAGAAGTCAAAAGAAGAAAAAGAATCCGTTCAAGATGTCGTTTTTAAAGCCGAATAAGCCAGAGCAGTTCAAGGGCACTAGAGATCGGCTAGTCGTGGAAACATGGTTATATCAGCTCGAACACTATCTCACGCTTGTTCAGATGCAAAATATGGATCTTGCACTGAACGATGGAGCTAGGATTATGTACGCTACAACCTTGTTTACGGGCACAGCTGCAAGTTGGTTGTTCATGAAAGTTGCCTCCAATGCAGTTTCAGATTCTTTTGACGAGTTTAAGATTTGGTACGAGCTGAGTTTATACCCGCCGACAGTGTTTGAGGTGCAAGAGACAAGCTAAGGACATTGCATCAGAAGTACTCCGTTGGCGTGTATCTCTCAGAGTTTAGGAATGTGGCTCTGAGCATCACTGGTATCTCAATGGATGAAATGCTAGATAAGTTCGTCTCTGGACTTAAGCCACAAAAGCAATGCTGCGAACGTCGATGAAGCTGCCCGAATAGCTCTGAATGTTGACAGTGCTTTACGTGGATCTGGGATGTTCTCAAGGTTTGGTGAACAGTTGAGTTATGTTCCAAACCAGGCTCCCGTACCAATGGAGATCGGTAACGTGGAGAAGGGGTACAACCGTGGTCAAATGCGAAACAGCAATCGTCGATTTGATCCAGAGATAGAAAGGTTGTACAAGGAGAACGCTGCTTTGTATGTCATAAAGTAGGTTGCAGGCCATGGAAGCATAATGACCGTGAGAAAAAGATTGCATCGAATAATGCTCAAGTTATTGACAATGACTCGGAAAACTAAGAGGTCTGCCGAAAGGAAAAACGCTCCGGTTGGGCCGAGTATGAGTGACTTTGAATGTCTTGTTGCAGAGGTTAGGCAACTAAGACGAATTATTCAGAATCCAGTGTTGAAAGAAGAGATTTGCACTGGGGATACCTCTGTAGTTGAGAAGAGTCAAGTAAGTCATGCGTTGAGAGTCATGAAGACTAGTTTGGAGTCCAATACTATCGTTAATTGTCTTCAAGACAACAACCAGATCAGTGAGGAGGATATTCCAGTGGAGGAATTAATTGTACTTGATGGGACAGTGAAAGACGTGAAAGTGTCCGTCCTCAAGGACGATGGTTGTAATACAAACGTAGTATCAAGGGATTTCGCAGCTCGGAACAGAGAAAGGTTTCGATTTAAGAATTTCAATGTCACTGTCAATCATTCGAGCAAGAAGTCAAAGGAAAGCGTCTGAATCATCCTAGAAGCAACATTGAAGATTGGTTCCCATCTGTATACATCCAATTGGGTTGTTGCGAATTGTAGATGTGATGTGCTCCTTGAAATGCCATGGCATGGTTACAATCCTGATACGATTATCAAGACCGGATTGTTAAGGTTGGCAAAAATGCGATTCCAATTACTGAAGATAATTCGACTGAAGAAGTTAGAGTCACAAGCATTGGAGTTAAGAGATTCCAGAACATGATTAGAAGAAAGAATCATGGGAGAGATTTCAATGTGTATCAACTTGTTGATGTGAATGAGTTGAAGTTGACTAAGCCATCTGCAATCAAAGGCCAAAACAATGCCAAATTGGAAAAGCTGCTGTTTCGATTTACGGATGTCTTCAAGGGGAACTACCTGCTGGACTACCACCAAAGAGAAAGATGGATCATGAGATTGAGGTTGGGAAAGGTTCAAAGTCACCTCATCGTCCGTTGTTTCAGTTATCCCCCGCGTAGTTGAAAGCTGCAAAGGAATATGTTGAAGACTTGTTAAAAAGAAGAAGATCAGGCCAAGTAAATCACCGTATGGATCACCGTTATTTTTCGTCCAAGAGAAAGACAAATAGAGAGGAGTGGTAGATTATAGAGCACTTAATCGAATCAAGAAAAGGAACAATGCTCCCTTGCCTAGATCAGATGAGATGTTTGATAGGCTAGGCGATGCAAGAGTTTTCTCAAAGTTGGACTTGAAAACTGGTTTCCACCAAATACGGGTGAAGCCAGAGGATTTTGAAAAGACCGCATTCAATACAAAGTACGGAAAGTTTGAGTATCTTGTAATGCCGATGAGTTTATGCAACGCTCCTGCTACTTTTCAGTCGCTAATGAAACGTATCTTCTACGATTGCATTGATGTCTTCATGGTCGTGTATATTGATGATCTTCTGACATTCAGCAAGGATGAAGAAAGCCATCTAAAGCACCTTGAAATAGTGCTTAGTCGCCTGCAAGAACGTGAGCTTTATGTTTCTTCAAAGTAATGTGACTTTCTGAAGACATGGATTGAGTTACGGGCTTCATAGTCGGAAAAGATGGTCTTCGTGTCAACCCAGAGAAAGTTGAGGTTTTGACGACATGGCTGAAGCCTAAAACGGTGACTGGGATAAGAATTTTTAATGGCTTTCTTCAATTCTTTCGCAGGTTTATTCAAAAGTTCTCGGAAATTGCGGCTCCTTTGACAGATCTGACGAAGAAAGATATTGGTCTTGGTAAACGGAATGACAAGTGTGATGTTGCATTCCAAGATCTGAAAGAAGCCATCACCCAAGCTTCTATTCTTGTTGGTCGGATCGGAACAAGAGTTTCGGAGGACACGTAGATGCCTCACAATTTGCGGTTGGAGGTACTTTAACACAACTAGATGGAAACGGAAAGGATCTTGTAATTGCATTCTATTCCAAAAAAGGTTGTCCCCCACTGAAAGAGATTATTCCGCAAATGATAGGGAGCTTCTCAGTTTGATATCTTTTCTTCAAAGGTTCAGATCTTATTTGGAAGGTTCATTATTTGAGATCATTACTGACAATCAGGTCTTCATGGAAATTGGGTACGCAGGAATCAAATGGCTTTTACATTGTGGAATGGGAATTTCCCCACACACTAAAGCCGGTCCTCGACTAGTGGCTCCTTTGAAAGAAAGAATGAAGATCTTGAGGACTTTCCATGATGAGTTAGGGCATTGGGATCTCGAAACAACCAAAAACTTTGTAGCTGAGATATTCGGGTGGCCCAGTATGCATACGGACGTCTATAATTTCGTGAAAAGCTGCGACAATTGTCAACATTCACGCCGATACGAAGGTATAAGACAACTCTAGGCTTTCCAGTTTCCGGTCTCTTTGAAACCTTTTCAATTGACTTTGCCGGCCCATTCAAGGAAACCTCTTCCGGAAACAAATATCTCCTTATAGCGGTGAAACATCTCACTGGATGGCCAATAGCAGTTGCAGTTGAGGAGGCAAATGCTGAGGTTGTCCTGAGATTCATCGAAAAAGAAATAATTGAACCGTTTGGCCTTCAGAAAAGGATCATCTCGGATAACGCCCTTTGTTCACTGCAACTTCATTGCTTCGTTTTTTGGAAGAGAAAGGGATTCAGCTGAAGACCGTTCTCGCATACGCTCCTATGTCCAACGGGAAAGCGGGGGGTGGTTGGAACCATCAAACGAGCAATATCGAAAACTATGTCGGAGAATGAAATCCAGTGGGAAGATGCCTTACCAAAAGTGTTATACGGCTATCGTCGAAGAAGAGAAGAAATGGGCGCTCACCATTCGAGTTGATGTACGGAAAGGCTCCTAGAATGTTACGGAGAGACATGGAAACAAATATTATGATGAAGAGAGTAGGGAAGTTGAACTACTGGCCACCGAAGGCTGGAGATCACATCGCGCGCTAACACAGACAAGAAATAAGGATGCAGAACCTGCAGTCAGAACCTTTTCAGTTGGCTCTAAGTACTTGTAGTACATGGAAAAGCAGTGCAGCAGGCTGTGAAGTGGCCGGCCTTCCAAACAAAGTACTCGAACCCTTGCATCGTCAAGGAGGAAAGACACCGGCACTATAAGCTCTGTTCGAGCTCAAAGAAGAGATCAAGGAGGGCCATCCATGCACGTCGTCCGGTACCTTACCATAAGAGGACTGAAGAATTCCTTCTCACACAGGACTATGCGCAACCGCGGTGCATACTCATCTTTAACTATAGAGTGATTACTATGGGAGGAAAAAGGGCCTGGGAATGTATCATATCGATTACGCGGGACTACTACGAACTCCATGTAATCATCCATTTCTATATTAATATATGCCTATATTTTCGTACGTTGAACGGACCATTGCTACATGAAGAAGATTTCCGACTATTAATAAGAGTTCTTTTTTCATCCAAAACGGAAGGTTCACGGAAGCAGGTCCAGAGTTTGTGGAGGTAATATATCATGACTCTGTAGGAAGATATGGATTGTAGCTGCCGGAGACTTGTCGAAAACGTATCTGAATATTATCCGTCCAATTTACGTATTTCTCAAGAACAACCAAGATGTGCGACTGAGAGGTTACGCCTTACCCCCGGATATGGAATACAGACTGGTCCCGTATCCTCTATGGGAACCTTCTGTTTCCCCGCCACAAATTGGGAACATTGAGGGTGGCGAAGATCCTCCCGAAGCAGTGATGATGACCGAGGACCTTCGGGAGACAAAAAACCGCCCATAAGAGGTTCCGGTCGTCCCCCGAGAGGACCTCGTGCAGGTCCCAGTACGTCAGGAGCTGGTCGCGGCCATTCATCGGGACTGTCCAACACAACTTCATCTCTAGCTCTCCTTCACAACCATGCAAAGCATACAGTTGGTAGAAGAAGATTATCTTTTTGGTTGCGCAATATCTAGAGGACGCAAACGATGTGCAGGTCATTTCTTATTTCATAATAAGCATCTGTATATGTTTTCGGGCGCTACATGGACCGCACTTATCTTACGAAGATTCATTCTTGATGATGCGTGCCTTCTTTTCTTATCGGCGTCCATTTCTCCGGCATCTTCCTGAAGAGTTTGCATATCATTATATATTTTTCACTCTTTGAAGATTCGGAAGAGTCACGGAAGAAGAATGTATTCAACCCAACCTCCACGTTATCAAACCAATGTAAGAGGCTATGATACAAAGTGAGGTACCAGTAATGCAATTTTACTTTTTGGAGCATTACATTGGTAATCAGTTGCATCCTTACGCGTTGAAAAGACCTTGCATTTTATCAATAAGACAGCGAAACTAACAGAAACAGAAGAAGAACAATGAAGACGAACTGGGACGATCGTCTTGAGGGAGAGGGCGTGATGTGCGCAAATTCGCACACGAAAACAAATTAGAAGAGGACTGAAATTGTATACAGTATCGGAATTTGGAAGATATTTTACAGTTTCTGAATTTGCAAGATAATTTAATTTGGATGAGTGTCGCAAAATCATGGGTTGATTTTTATTTTAAGACCAGTGTCATTAATAGGTGCCATTACTGTACATGTCCAAGGTCTCTTACTTTTCGAAGACGTCGCAGTATTTAAAGTTCGAATCGACGTCGTTGCGGCAACCCCCGCCATCAACTACCCCATCAGCTCACCCCTTCTTTTGGCCCTTAACATGACCAACCTCCGCCCTTTCCTCACCATCACCAAGTCATCCCGAGGACGTCGTCCACTCAACGCTTTGGACATGATGGAAAATGGTCCAACTGACTACGATGATTACTGTAGAAGGTTGGACCGGGAACGCGTTCGGGAGTGGGTCTGCCGTAACTGCTTCGAGCAGCAGAAGATGAAGAGGAGGAAGAGGAGAAAGAATAGGAGGACTGCGTGGGATCCGTGGGAGCCACTAGTGTATAACGGTGGGGGGGCATGGAGAATGAAGGGAGACTGAGGGAGTAATTTTGATCTCTAACTCTTCTGGCGAAGATGAAGAGAGGAGTGAAGAGGAGGATGAGGGGGATGAGTGGATTGAAATATGGAAAGTGCTGGATTAGTGGGGAAGGAGGCAGAAAATATGGACCAGGAGGTCCCGAATCTGGAACCGGATGGGAGCGTCCTCAGTGATCTTGATATTTCGCAGGAGGCAATGGAGAATTCGAGTTGTTCGCGGATATTTTTGTGGACTGCCTGGGTGGGATGGATATTTTGGGGGAACTGTTCGCTCTGATATAGAGGAGTAAGATATTAAGGAAAGAATCTACATATTTATCCAGATATTATCTGCTGTTAGTCTTTCTCGTTCACACGATTCCATTTGGTGCATTTTATGGTTCTTAGTTTGTTTCAGTGACACTTTTGGGTTAGCCAAAAAGTCTATATAAGCTGAGTAAACTGCTTACTCTCTTGTGGAGGTCAAGCAAGTTAGCAGACAACCTCAAGCCAAGTCCCGAGTAGCAGGAAGTTGGGAGTCAACTTCAGACACAAGAAGCATTTATTTTACATTAGTTAGTGAGCATAGGTGGTAGACTCTGCCCTTCCATACTTGCTTGTAGCCCTCTCATCTTTCTTCAATATAAAATCCTTTTTATTCGTTCAACTATACCACAGTAGCACGTTTGTCGCTCCCAACACCTCCTTTTTGCGTTGGTTGGTTCTAAGTATCTCTTCTCCCGACGATTTACCCCTATCAGAGACTCAGAGACATTTTTCGCGAAGTGCTCTTTCACAATGAAGCTACTAGTAAATGATAAGAAAAGAAAACGTGAGCGAGACTGATGACGAAATTATGACTTTTGCGAGTGTATTTACAATCAATAGACTAACAAAGGGGACAGTTTGGGTGTTTCACTCTTAAATATATATCTGATCTATCCCATGGTTTTCCAGACAACCACGATCGATTCAAAAAGGGTATACCGACACAGTAATTGGGAAGGAACTACGCTCCCTAAAATGTTACCCTCAGGCCAGCCATCAAGAAGGTCGCATTGGCCATGACGGCTGCTGCTGCGTCCCTGATGTTTGCGAAGAGAGGAAACACAAAACAAATACAACAGGGATTGAGATATGTGTCCAGATGACCCACTATTTGAATCTATCTCTCATAAAGATCACGAGACGTTATAAAGTCTGTTTACTGTTTGTAAGGATGAGCTTTCCAAACCTTTGCAATTGATCTTACATTGCTTTAGAAAAGACCAACGCATGGCGCGTTCCACATTTATGAACGCAAGGGCGCTTTTAATATTTTACTTGCACTTGTTAAGAGGATAAAACAAGAGAGAGAGGGAATTAAAAGAGAAGGTGAGAAGTACGGTATTCCGAACGGCACAGCTTCAAATTGGATTCTAAATTCACTATTTGCGTGAAAAGTGCTCAATGCACTCATTCCAGACCTTATTTTTTGTCCATGAGCATAACGGTGAGCATTATTTCATGGCATTATTATCTTCTTCCCCAAGTGTGTCTTCTTCCTTGATGGTAATAATAATCAAAGATGGAGGACAGGTGAGAATGAAAGACAAGAGGGGACACATGATGGATAGGGAAAGGCTCACATTTTTTCAGTGATGGTGTTCTTTGATTATTTTAGTCGATTCATTATAGTTGAGACTTCTCACATGAGAGAAGAATGTCTTCAAAACATGTATACAGAGTCTTCTATTTACACAGAAAGATATCTATACTTCAAATTGGGAGCACGGAATGGTGGATATGGGTTTTGCGGAAGACAGTGACATATTAGTTCCATACAAACGGGATAAAAGTACGTAATATTATGGTGAACAAAAGGAGAATCGGCTGTACTAATAATAGGTACATATTCTTCCTTTGCCAATGGATTCTCGAGAAATTACCTTATTTATGGGATAAAAGAATACTTTGTTGTTTTTTAAATGGCGGTTTGAAAGGCGTCATTTGGCCTTGATAAAAATTGAGCAGCACAAAAAGAATTTAAAAAGGAACAAAAACGCATTCTAAAACCACAATTTGCATCTAAGAAAACCTTTACATGCCCTAGATCGCGTGGGGCTCGGTCAGGAGGGTCTCTTAACGACATAAGCCATACCACAAAACCCTAAAAATGCTCCAAAATCACTGTCAGAACTACCAATCCAACCTGTTCTGGGTATTCCTAGCAGATACCAGTGATATAATATCTAGCTTTCTTTTTAGGTATGTAGCCATCTATTTGACCAGGTCAGGAGCTATATCAACCTCTTCCCGGAAAAAAGAGCAGCTGGAGGTGGTGCAATTTTGGGAACAAATAACCTCTTCTGCGCTATCATCGCGAGGAAGGACACAAAAAACTGACAGGAGTGAACGCTCACCTCGACACTGACCGTAGAGGAGTTCCGACCCAGCATATTTCATTTCCATTTTTGTAATATCATGCTTTTATCTTGCTTCTGTTTTTTCTTTTTTCCAGCCGCCATATTCGATTTGCGTTTTTGCGTTTTGCTAAAACGCAAAAAGCTTTTTGTTTCTCAATGCAAGAATATTTCTGTTTTCGGGACTCTTTCTGGCGCTGAATTGACTTCCGTGCGTCATAATCAGTTGGCTCCTGGTTTTTTCGTATCGATCTTTCAGTCAAAAACTTCCTTGTCCAATTCATGTTTTGGTCCGCTATCCTTGCATCCGTTGCATACCCGTGAATCACCTCTTCGTCATCTTAATATACCTTATGTACCCTTATAGCCAGAACGGAATCCATGTTGGATATGTAAACTATACTACTGGCTGTGCTCCGGGCCATTTACTAGCTCCTCCATAACATGCCAAGCTAAAGTTAATCTTTGAATTTTCGCTCATCTGTAGAGTGAATGGATTTTTGCAGCAGTGGAGATATCTGCTGAGGTAGTTTCAAAAACTTTTGCTTTGGCTTGCAGAGCCTCAAGTGGTAAATAGAAAAATTATCCAAGCCCGCCCGATGTGCTCAGGACGGAAAAGCTCACCATTTTGGAGGGATGGGAATTTGGCGACAGAACTGCGCTGGATACAACGTTGGAGGAGGAATATTTACCAGGAGTGGTACGTTATTATTGTATTGGTTGGTGATGAGTACTATAGGCTTGAATTGATGATGAAATTCCATCCATACTGAAAAAGATGGGGTTGAGAATGGCTGGGCTTGAGATGGAATAATACTAACAGGGGTCGCTATTTGTGATTCTTTTTCCTTTTCATGTTCAAGCTGACTTTACAAGTGGTTTCGGCAATTTTCGTAGCAATAAAAAAATCTTTCAATTCTCTCTGGCACAGTTAAGACTTTGCAAACATTTTAATTTAGCAAAAGTTCCATAAATTTTGCTTTTTTTCATTAAACACGTGAACAGGTCAAGTACTTTCTTACTATATTTTGAAACCATGTTTTTCTTTATTAAAAGGGTGTCATTAAGTGTAAAGCTGGACTATCATATAAAATAAATCATATGACCGCAGCTGCATTCTATACTCAACCAGTTTCACAAAAAATCTGGGATTTAGTACTGAGCTTTAATAAGTTCTACACTGCCACAGAAAACTGTGCGCTTGTTGAGCTAGGACCATATTGAGTCCTTTTTGCGTAAAATCCAGGTACTTACACGCCATCTTTCTTGGTAGATGAATTCATCCTTAATCATCAAAGATTTCTCCGTTCGTCTTGCACAGTGCAGTAATCATTTCATTACGATCATCTGGACATAAGAAATGAAGATCTTAAAAGTTCAATAGAAAACTAAAACCCAAACGTTTACGGTGAGTTTATACATCAACAAATTAAAGCACACAAAAAAAGCTGGCCCTCGTACCCCTGAACATTACTAGAGGCTTGGAATAAAAATGCATTTCATGATATTTCTTAATGAATGAAAAAATATATATTATCAGGCATTTAAACTGACCATAGACCCAAACCGGAATTATTTCCTCATAAAGTACTTTTAGTCATATTTGTGACTACTAAATCATTAATTAACGCAGTAATATTCCCTGTGAGATGACAACCGGAATTAACTACTCAATGCACTGTACTGTACTATGTCCCAATGAAAGCACACCAAATGAGAACCTGTCGTCTCCTTGAGTATTACATTTTCAATGGTACAGTCCACGAAACTGAATAAATAAAGGGGTCTTTATATGGGCAATGGAGTTGCAATGCTGGATTTATCTGGCATACCTCGCAAACAATAAGGCAAATTTGATGCTGAGCACGAATATGTAGTCTATTTAGAAGTAGAACGGATTAGGAATCACTTTATTCACAACATTCTCGCCCCTTGTGTAAGTAGCTTGGCGTCACTGCACTTTTCTAACGCAGGATTTACGTCCAATACTAAAATTTTACGATTCATCGGGATTCTATAAATACTTTATATCTACATTTTAGATGCCTTCAGTCTTAGCACCCGCGGTATCATTGTAAATATTACTATTATCTATTTTCTGCTCTCCTCAACTTCTCGCCAAGCAAAGTTACCGGTGCCTCTGCCGCAAAATCGTTGAAAGCGAGAAATACCGCCATTGCATCTTTAATAAAAACAAACATTTTTTCCTTTTCCCGTTACGATTGATATATAAAAAGGATAAATCGTCAGATCAATAGAACTTTAGACCCCATTACTCCAAGAAGGCGCAATTATCGTTTTTCGTTGGCCCATTGTCCATCAAAACTAATTTGTTGATGGGACGCGGGACCCTTTTGATTTTCTGACGGCAAGAGACGAGCGGAAGTAAGTCATTTTGACGGAAACTGATGTTATTTGTGGGTAATCAGATGTACTTGTTGATGGTATGGATGACGCTTCAGCGATGGTTATGTATAAAGCATTTCAACTAGAACCATTTATTCGATAATTTTCACCGACTTGGCGAAAAGAAAATTCGATGGGATACTGCAGCCTCGAATTAGCATGAATTTGGGAGCAACATTAGAAATCCGTTTGATAAAATATCGGAACTGATTCTGTAGGGAGAAGAGGATCAGGAGTCGAAAGGTTTCTCTTATGATAAAAGAGGCCAGAGTAAACAAGCATAAAATGGAAATAGGAGTAGTACAGTTAATTAGGGGAAAGGGGATGTCTTTATTTGAGGTGTATGAATTGGCTGGACACCATTCGGAGTGGTGCTGGTGCTAGCATCAGCATTGATTTGTACATTGCTTCGACCATCGCTACATGTATTTAATATGACATTCAGATTTGCAACTCCAGTGAATTTAGATTCATAAGGGAAAAGTACTTTGAATAAAGTGATTTTGAAAATGGACTGGGAGGATTTTTTTATAGATGAAGTAATCAAGAAGATGTGCAAAAGGACCATTTCGCTATCAAGAACATCTACGGTGCCATAGGGTACGAGGGTCGAAAGGATTTTCCGATGCCTTTCATCCTTCACTACTTCCTGTCGTTGTTCCTTTTCAGCAGGAAATTCGCGAGTTCGTTACTCGGTTTGGGTTTGCCCTCCAATGATGCAGGCGCGACAGTTTGCCACCCCGCCTGCGGGCGTAGCTCATCTCTGATTTCTCTCCGCGCATATTCGTACCTTGTAACTCGTAAAGATTTGCCAACCACCAGTGCCGGACCGAAGGGCAATGAAATGTGCAATACTGTATGTGCATCAAGACTTGCTTCGGATCTCAGCCGCAGTATATCGTTCGAGCAGTAGACCCAAAGCCTTCTCCTCGCATTGCGGTAGTTCAGACAGACACACAGCCTTTTCTTATTCTCTTTTTATAATGTATGGTGCTCCAGGATTCAGGGGGTCAGCGTTCTTTCGCTGTCTCCCAACCAATGATATTTTGCGCAGTGGCTGTTCCCCTCTGTACGAATCCCATCTTTTCACTCCCCGCTGTGCTTTTCGAGTGCAGTGAATGCAAGTTATTGAGGTCATTATCAGCTGCATACCTGGATAGAAGAGCAATAATCATAAGCAAGTTCTTTTTCTCTTTTTCTATCCTTTTCTGCAAAGAAATTATACGCTTCTCTCAGAAAACAGCTAGAACATCCTACCCTAGAATACGCGATTCTACAAACAAACCACGCTCATCCTCCAGTTCCAAAAGTCAAGGGACAGAAAAGGATGTTCTCTAGACAAAAAACAGAGAGGAAAAGGTTTGGGTGTTTTACTCTTGGAAGATATATCCGATCTATCCCATCGTTTTTCAAACAACCAAAATCGACTCAAAAAGGGCATACCGACACAATAAAACAGAGAGTAAATTCAAGATACCGAGAGCTAAAGAATTTAAAACTCTCTTTATTCTGGAATCGGAACTTATTGTGGTCCTGTTTGTGAGACCTTCGAGAAACTGCTAGCCTAGACCTCCCGACATTACAACATCGTGGACGTCCACGTCTATTCTAAAATCTTCTCACAGGCACTATAATACTCACTCTTCCTCACGCAGGTCAACCCCGGCTGACAGGCGGACGGGGAAACATGTTCTTCCCCCCCGCACTGCTCATTCTCGAAAGCTGGCATCTGTGGGCACCCGGATAGCACGGATCTTCGCCATTAATTGGATCACCAGCTGGAGCACGGCATCCACCGGGACGGGAGTTCAGCGCACACGGAACACTGCCACCGCAGACACAGGAAATAGGATCCGAAAAGCACCACTCTGGGTTTGTGCAGGCCGTTTGCGGACCACAGTATTGTCTGCCCCGACCATCAGTCCCTAAGAATGAAGATATACACTGGCGGGTTGGAAGAACAAGGCATGGTTCGTTTGCAGAGCAGCGTGGGATGCACTGGCTGAAAGCATTGTTAACAGTCTTGCAAATAACAGAGTCGTCGGGGATGAAACTGACATAACCGGGGAGAGTCGGTTGAATGCAACATGTAGGACCTGTGTAGCCGTCTCCGCCACACTGACCGTAAAGCTCGACGCAAGCAAAAGTTGTCGCGAACAGGGCGACAAAGATAAGGGTTCCTGATAACATCTCTGTGCGCGTAACAAATGAATAAGAGTGAGAACTTTTCCTCCGGATGGACAGCGGCTGAGAGAGATAGGCCTGAATGATGTTTAGATAATGGACCATGTGGTTATATGGATTATCGACTCCGCTAGAACAAACTGTGTGCTCCAGAAAGATTGAAAAAAGGACCAAAATTTGTAACCTTTGAAGCACTGTCTTCGGTTACACAACAATTGTGATGATGTGACACATCGCAGAGTCCACATGGGGGAAAGGTTTGGGTGTTTTATGCTTGGAAGATATATCCGAGTCCACAAGACAAGCAATCTCCACTCATCCGCAAAGGAAGTTTCTGAAATTTATGAATTGAGTTTTTGCAATAGTTGGACCGCGCTGGCACTTCATTTATTGGAGCATTCCAAAAAAGGGGGAAACGTTTGGGTGTTTCTCTTGGAAGGTATATCCGATTTACTCTTTGAAGGTATATATACCTTCCAAGAGTAAAACACCCAAACGTTTCCCCCTTCCAAAAAAGACCTTACCATCATAGACGGATGGAAAATCATTACGAGTTCTAATGGTACAGTAGTAGATCTTTACGAATTGCCTCACCAACTTGGCGTGGGCGTTAAAAGTGGGGCTGAGGCCATTGTTCACGCCGTCCGTCGCCTGACGCAAAACACCAAGTTCCAGGACCACGTATTGATCCAAGTCGATGCTCACAATGCTTTCAATAGCATTTCTCGACAACGCATTCTTGATGCCGTTCTGGACTTTGCACCTGGCATCGCGCGATGGGTTCACTACTGCTATGGGGATACCTTTTTTCTCTCATTCGGTTCATTCTCCATACTAAGCGCCGATGGCACTCAACAGGGGGATCCGTTGGGAGCTCTGCTTTTCGCTCTCGCTCTCCATCCTCTCGTTCTCAAGTTCCAGGAGCAATTCCGGCCCCCGCTCAGCGCTTGGTATGCAGACGATGGGAACTTGGTCGTTCCCCGCTCGCAGGCCTTCCGGGCTTTGCAATTCTTCCAGAGTCAGGGACAAGCCATCGGGTTCGCACTGAATATGACCAAAACCCACGTCTACGGCCTACGGCCTCTCCTATAATCCTTCTCCCCTCACTCTTCCCTGCCCCTTCTCCACGCCCGATGGCTTTACCGTTCTCGGCTCTCCCATTGGTTCCGATTCCTTCGTCAGCGCCGCATTCGACACCCGTCAAGCTGCAGTCGATCGCATCTTTTCCTGTCTTCAGTCCTTCGATGACGCCCAGATGGCCTACCATTTGCACCGTTTTTTTGCGAGCGCTTGTAAGGTTATTTATCTGCTGCGGACTCTCTCCCCCAACCAATCTACGGCTCTGGCCGTCAGCTTCGACCGGAAGCAGCGGGAGGCATTAGCACAGATTCATGGTCCTTGCACCGACTCCGAATGGGAGCAAGCCTGCCTTCCTATTTCCTACGGTGGTCTCGGCATTCCTCTCGCTTCTTCAATCCCTGAGTCCGCTTATGCGGCTTCGATGATTGATGTTTTCAGCCGTTTCTCAGATCTGCTCTCATTCTCGGGAGACCTACACCGTGAGGAAGTGCCTCGGGCCGCGATCTCTTTATTATCTACCCGTTATCCAGATCTTTCGGCTTCCCTGTCGCCCACTTCTCTGTTTCAGCGATGTCAAACGCCGGTCCCCGGCGAACGGCTCCAGTCTTCTATCTCGTCTGAGCTTCACAGTTTGACGTTCAATCGGATCTTCCGTTCATCCTCTGACCACGACAGATGTCGCCTCATGTCCGTCCGTGAGTCGTCCTCCTGTTCCGCGTTCTCAACTTTACCGCACCCTCACCGCGGCACCTATCTGTCCTCGCAAGCCTGGATAGTGGCTGTCTCGCTACGCCTCGGCAGCGCGATTTTCTCTGGTCATGATCGATGTCGGGTATGTGCTCGCCGTTCCAACGACATCGCCCCGTTGCTCGATCCCCTGGGCAAACACGCCCTCACCTGTAAGTACGACGATGGGCAGACTCGTCGCCACAATGTCTTGCGTAACGCTCTCCATCGTTACTGTAAGGAGCTTGGAATTTCTGCCTCTCTTGAACATCTGCTTCCTCCCCTTCCCCCTTCGTCCTCTCCTCGTCCGCCTCCGCATAGATCTTTTTATTCCTGGTGCATATGGCCTCGACCCGAAGGATATCTCTTTGGATGTCACAGTGGCCCATCCAAAGGTCACTTCTCGCGTTTCCCAATGTGCCCTATCTGGCGGCGCAGCTGCCTCAATGGCTGAACGTGCGAAACACACGCACTACGGTCTAGTCTGCCACACGAACGATATACGCCTTCTTCCTGTTGGTATTGATGTGTTCGGTGCCCTTGGGGCCGAGGGTGCGACTTTCTTCCGGCGCCTTTCTACGTTTGCTGCTGCCCGTCGAGGCACCACTCCCCAATGGGAGCTGCACCTCCTAATCACGCGCTTTGCGTTCTGCTTGCATGGGTTGCAAGCGCGTCAAGTTCTTACCAGATACATTTCCGATTAGTTCCTCTCTCATCCCCCTTCGCATGTTAGTTTCTCTGTAATCCCCCTCAGCATGTTCTCCCACATGCTTTTTCCAAATTCCGTAAAGATTACACACACACGAATTGTACAGTACTGTATAGCACAGAAGCGTGCGGGGGGTATTCATATATTAACTACTATTGCAGGGGCCAGATGAAAACCTGTCGCGCCTGCATATATGGAGACTAAAGTCTAAACGGGCAACGAAGTCGCGGAGCTCCTGTTGAGGGGAGGAACCGCGACGGGAAGCAGCGAAGGAAGCAAGGCGGCGGAAAAAACCCTTCCCGTCCTCGCCCAAGGGGCCATAGATATCAATCCCGACCGGGTAGAGAAGTATATCGTTTTGATTGCAGTAATGGCCTCAATAGCAATACCTCTCACGCTCGGCGAGTGTCGCGGCAGTACCTGCGGTAACCGTACTTGGCGAGATGTAGCGGCGAGCTGATCGGTGGGCAGCAGTAACGTCGATGGCGATATCAGTACTCTGAAGCCCATAGGTAGCTGGAATGTAGATTTCCATTCGTAATTCGGGGACTCTGACTGCGCAGAGGAATTAGGAGCCTGGTAGAGGAGCGGATGCCGACGAAGGCAACGATCCCAACTTCCTTACAGAAGTGGGCGAGAACGTTGCGTATGACGTGATGTCGACGACTCATGCCGTCTTCGTATTTGCAGATCACAGCGTGTTGGCCGCTTGAATCTAAGGCCGGTGAGACGTCTGCCGAGCGCCGGGAGCAGACCGGACAGCGAGTAGATCCAGGGAATAGGGCGATGCCAAGAAGAAGAGCCAGAGCGACCTTCCACGCAGAGGGGGACATGTAAGTATCGGTGTGGGGATGAGGGAGCGAAGAAAAAACGGAAGAAGGGGAGGATGGGCGCACGGAGAGGAACCATGACAGGCTAGATGCTGCTGCGGACAACAATAACCTGTCAGACTTAGAAATCTTGAGTTCAGATGTGCTCGCAGGCTGGAGCCATTCACCAGGGACCAGCGAAGAACAACGCTCGAAAAGGGCCGTAGTTTTAAGCGACCAAGACAGCTGTGGGGGAATAGGACTGGCCGCGCGAACGCTGGCCAGCTCAGGGTCATAAATTATGCATCCAAGGTACATGTTGCGGGTACATGTTGCGAGTACTTTGTTGACGTCAAGCAGCCCTGCCAAACAAGTCATGTTGCATATACCGACAAAGTGCCACGGTTATTTAGCAGAGACCTATGCAAAGTCTATGAACGATGCAAAATCCCTAATCTTCCGAGAGTAAAGCTACCCAAACCTTTCCCGATGGTAATTGATATAATGAAAATTGTAGATATTCCTTGGCATGCTGTGCTGGCTGAGCTGGCACCGTACTTACAATTATATTTTTAATTATTTTTAGAGGGATGCTTTGCACTGTACTGTGGCGGTGCAGATTTGGCACATAGGTACTGTATAGATGCTACAGATAGTGAGGGTTGAAAACTCTATATAAGGGGCTGTTTGCATGAAATGGTAGGACTACTTGGGAGCCAGCATACCCGAGCGGGGCGCTCAACAAGTTAAGTCAAACACAAAGCATAAAGGAAGTTGGCAGACAACTTCAAGCCAAGTCCCGAGTAGTAGGAAGTTGAGAGTCAACTTCAGACCCAAGAAAAATTTTTCCTAAGCTGGTCGCAGAGCATCAGTGGTAGACCCTGCCCCTTCTATACTTGCTTGTAGCCCTCTCAACTCTTTCCCATATAAACTCCTTTTTTATTCGTTCAACTATACCACGGTAGCACTTTTGTCGCTCGCAACACCTCCTTCTCAGGGTAATTGGTTCTGAGGATCTCCTCCCCGCCGATTTACCCTATCAGTAATACTAAGAAGGCCCTACTGAATAGCAGCGAATTGCGTATAGGAATTCTACAAATATATTGTGCCGGGATTGATGGCGGCCCTTTAACAGGTGGTATCCAAGTAAGCTGCGGTCCCCTAAATGGTGGTACTTCTCCAGTAGGGCTAGGGAACGATTCCCGTCTGAAAAAAGATCGATTACTGATATCCGCAGCGGTAGAATTCCTTGCATATGGTGACCAAGTAAGGACTGAAGCTCTCTCTGAGGATAGTTTCTCGTATATTTGCAGAATCTTGTAAAACTATATGTCAGTCATTCATGCCCTGTTTGTCACTGGTAGGCCGGCCGAAGAAGAATCTGGAGTAGGAAGCCCCGCCTAAGCCACGATTTGGAAGCTATATTGGGAAGCCCCATTCTATTACGAGAAAACTTGCCCAACTCCGGGCCGGCACTATTTCTAAAGTTTGGGGTTAATGTGATTTGCAGGATGAAGCCTTATTGTGAACGGTGTGGAGTGTTGCGTGGTGATAAATCTTTATGGGTTGCAAAATGTTGCACAGAAGCGTGCAGACGGTATTCATAAATTAACTACTGATGCGGGCAGCGGGTAAAAACCTGTCGCGCCTGCATTATTTGACTTGAGAGAGCACAACTGAGTGCGATCTCTCCTTGGATGTTGGGACTGAGGGTTCGGAATGTGGTCAATGGGGACTGCGTTTGGTATTGTCAGGATATATAACTCCGATGTGATGAAAGGAATGGTATATTACGTATATATGTATATATGGATAACTCCGCTTTGTTGAAAGGAATGGTATATTATCTTCCGAGCCACAGTATTAGGACCCGTGACTGTTTTTGGTGTAACAGGTCGTAGAGTTGGCAAGAAAAAAGCGACCCATACACCACTGTGCACAGCATTCGTACCTTGGGATGGTTTGGAACTGTGCATGTATATTTTTGTCTTTGATACGTGCGTTGTTACTTGTTTGTCCAGTCGTTAGTGCCGAAGGGTCGCAATTGAGGGGATTGTGGGTTCAGAGTATCTCAATACGACTTTCTGTTCTGTGTGCTACTTCAGTTTGTACTGTGCTATTAAGCTCGCAGGGTTCTATAAGTATCAAGTTTTACTTGGTGGCTTGCCGATAAGTTCGGTAGAGCAGCAATCAGTAAAGATCCTTCGTTTTGTTACAAGTATTTGAAAACTAAAGTCAAAACGGATAACAAAGTCGCGGAGCTCCTGTTAACTGTTAAGGGGAAAAACCGCGACGGGAAGCAGCGAAGGAAGCAAGGCGGCGGAAAAAACCCTTGCCGCCGTCGTCGCCCAAGGCGCCATAGATATCAATCCTGACGGGAGAGAGGAGGATATCGTTTGGATGCAGTAAGTGCCGTAATGAAGATGTTTCTCGATCTCTGCGAGTGTTGCGGCAGCGCCTACGGTAATCGTGTTCGGCGAAATGTGGCGGCATGCGGAGGGGTGTGCAACAGTAACGACGACGGCGATATTAGTACTGTGAAGCCCGAATATAGCGGGTATTTAATTGTCCATTCGTAGAGCGGGAGAGTCCAAATCTCCAGATGAGTTGGGAACTTTGTAGAGAAGCGGATGCTTGACGAGGGCGACAATCCCAATTTACTTGCAGTAGCCGGAAAGAACGTTGCGGAGGATGTGATAACGACGAGTCATTCCTTCTTCGTATTTGTAGGTTAACGCGTGTTCACCACTCGGATCTAAGAAGAGTGCAATTTCGGCCGAGCGCGGGGAGCAGACCAGACAGCGAGCAGATCCAGGAAACAGCGTGATACCGAGACGGAGAGCCAGAGCGACTTTGCACGTAGAAGAGGACATGTACGTACCATGGTGGTGGTGAGGATCGAAGAGAAAACAGATGAGATGGAGGATATGTGTTAGCAAAAAGTCGGCGTAAGATAGATATACGACGCCCACTATACAAAAATGAAGGTGTTGCGAGCGACGAAAGTGTTATGGTAAGGTAGTTGGGGGAACAAATAGTGCTGAACACGGGTGGGAAATCTATGGCAAGCGACTTTGTTCGGAAGGGCCAGACTGTACTTTCGCCTTGCGAACGATGGATCTGCTCCTGTATAAGTCACAAGGTAGATGCATCAGGCTGTAATGGAAGAGGGCTCAGTGGATTCCCCAACAATCCTAAAGGGGCAGGCTCGTTTACGTAGGCTCGAGGCTTAAGAGCCGTTTTTAAAATTTGGGCCCGAGGATGGCTATCAACTTCGTTACTACCGTAGTATCTCTTTTGAATTTGTCTCCCAACTTGCTTTGCGCTTTTTATGTGACTTAATTTGTTGAGCGCCCCGCTTGGGTATGCTGGGTCACAAGTACTCTCCTACCATTTCATGCAAACAGCCCCTTATCTAGAGTTTCAACCCTCATAATTTGTAGCACATATACAGTACCTATGTGCAATACCTGCAACGCCTCAGTACGGCGCAAAGCATACCTCTAAAATAATTGAAAATAAAATTGTAAGTACATTGACAGCGCAGCCAGCGCAGCCAGCGCAGCATGCCAGCTCATCCAGTGCAGCATGCCAGCTCAGCCTGCGCAGCATGATAGCTCAACTAGTACAGCATGCCAGCTCATCCAACGCGGCATGCCAGATCATTCAGCGCAGCATGCAAAATAATATCTAGAATTTTATTATATCAATATGCTCCCGGAGAGTAGCCGTGATCGGTAGTGGCTGGCGCAGACGAGAACAACCAATCGGACTTCTATAACATGAGTTCAGTTGTGATCGCAGACTGGAGCCTTTCGCCGGGGCCCGGCGATGAAAACACCGCAGCTTTAAGCGACGAAGACGGCTGTGGGTGGGGGGAAGATGCGAGCGAGATGGCGGGTCGATGGATCTCTTCGAAGTGGCGGTCATGGAAAAGAGTGAGCAGGTCAGAGATAAGTCAATAAGAATCAATCACAGATGCTGCGTAAGCAGCTTCAGTAATATATGAAGTTTGCAGGAGACCTAGACCGCCTTCTGTGGTCGTCGGTTTCTATGGCCATCATATCGCGGGTCCCACTGCACTTGTCCGATGACCGATGTGTTCCATCCAGCTAGCTTTTATCTGATTAGTCAAACAGTTGGTGTACAATCAAGATAATTAAAGAGTAAAAGATTCTCTCTTGAGAGGTGCGTAGTAGGTCGACTATGTATTATTTCCGTAAAAGTCTGAATTAAAAGTATAAAATAGAAAAAACAGAACTAATTAGGGGTGGGGGAGTTTGGGTAACTTATTACTCGGAAAGCATGCTATTTTTCGAACCGCATCAAATAATTGGAACAAATGAGCGGCCTGGGGGTCCCAAAACCGGAAGTATTACGTTTCAAAGTCGCTAGAAGGTTGACGCGAGACCGGCCAGCAAGTCGCGTTGGACATGGTAGCGGAAGCAACGTGGCTTTGCATGAATTTCCCGCGAAACTTTCCAAATGATTCCATGACCCTGACTGCAACACGTTTTGACACTTCGGCAATGAATAAATATAACCGTTTGGATGCCAAAAGCAGAGGGTGGATATTGGCACTGGGACGAGTGTGCCTCGGGAGGAAGTACCAATGAAAAATTGGTACTTTCTGTGCTTCGCTGCTCGGGCTGCATTAAGAAAGGTCAAGGGGGTAATCTTGTTGACTCTTCTTTTCGATAGCGTGATAGTATTGACAAAGCTGATGTATTCTGGCATCTGGCGAAAGTCGCCTGGGTCCGATGCACCTTTTTTGCTTTACTAAATACGATCCATAAGTACTAGTCGTGTCGACGTTTGCATCATATTTTGGTGACGTCATCAACCGTATGCATAATTCATGTGTGAATCTAAATAGGCGTGGCCAAATCTAATAAGGGATAACCGCACAGTCTGCATGGCTGTACGCCAGAGGAGGAGGAACTGTCGGAACGACTTGGTTGTAAGCGACAGCGCGCGCACTAGCGCACGCGTGACTGGAAGACAGTGCATTAGTACCGCGCAGCACATCTCAGCACGCCCTCTCGACGGTTTCGCCGACCATCCCCAGGTACTGTCGATGTACTTAATTCATCTCTCTTCCCGAGAATCTTTCTGAGCGAATCCGCCTTTTTTTCTCCCGGAAGGTGTGTCATCAACCTTGACGTGACTGTCCTCGACAACCCCGCGTTAGGGGTAACGAACCTCGGCTTTTTTGGCGCTGCGAAGACCTGGGCGTGAATCGACCAAAAATTCAACCCCAGGTTGTCCTGGAATACGACGGTTTTGTGAAGAAACAACTAGTTCCAATCATTATTCGTTATATTTCTTGCCTTCTTCCAGCTGTTTCTTCAAATTAGGATGCCATACCTTTTCCTTTCTATGGTGTTCTATGCGGGGCCTGATCTATTACATTTAGAAAGCAGAACAAATAGCAAATAACCATCGGTATCTAACCACTGGCTCGCAGCTGTTGTTTTGAAGCAGTACTGAGTCAGACCTATCCTGTTAATGCATTACTGGACGCTTCAACCTATCGTAGACACACAAAACACTCGATAGGCAACAGTCGCTGCTTATCCTACCTGCCCCGACGGTTGCTCCGAAGACGAAAAATAGCTCGGACCTATTTAATGTATATTACAATGAGCCGACTTGCCTAGCATAGATGCACGACTGCTGACAACCAACAGTCGTTGTCCATCCTACCTGCTCCGACTATCGCGGAGAAGGCTAAATCCATGGCTCGAACCTCCACATTCGCATACTGAGTCAACTGGCTACACAGCAATGCCCGATGCGGCATTCCGTAGTCATGGCTTGACTATTTTTGTGGAAGGATTGTTTTACAACTCAATATTTGTACTTTAGTGTTTCAATACATCTCATCTCGACTGACTACACCCAACCCTCACTTCCTCTCGCCTCGGCGCCCGCGCACGGCCTAGGCGCCCGACCTTTATCTGGCCCCCATGCCCGTCCCCTGCAGAGATATCGCTGCAACGTTCTTTCCAAAGCCACATCGAGTGGATTGCCTCTGCGCGCCCCAGCGCACGTGGAATAACCTGGAAAAGGTGTATAAGGATGTACTACTCAAACAAGGATTGCAAAGTCCACCGTATCCTGCGGGGCTCATTCTTTCGTCATTTTGATGGACTGCGAGGGGTGCGGTCTTCTCAGCCTTGCGGCTTGTCCTCAAACGTCCCGAATTCTCTCCGCTGTCTCTCCGTCTCTATATGTAAGCCTACGTGAGTACAGCGGAAGTTTTTTCAGTCTCCTGAATCCTCTGTTTAGGTGGTGGAGTTTTTTTCTGGTCTCTTCCTCGCTTGGGTGGGCAATTGGTTCAGCCATCGCTCGGAGTCTTCCATCCATCAGAACTCAAGTTCCTGTGTAGTGCGGGCTTGTCTTCACACAATGAGGGATTCTTCTTCTTCTTCGTCTTCTTCGTCTTTAGTATTCAAGAAAGTTTTCTCTGCTAGACTAGCTATCCTCTCTAAATATCAATAAATCATCACCAAACCTCAACTAATCTACAAATCAACAAGTGTTAGACATAAATACGTTCTTCACACAGTTTTCAGACGTTTGCGTACAGTAAATCTCGTCCAGTAGCTTTTTCTTCCACACAACTTCGCGCATACAGCTTGCGAGAGCCGCGAACTAAGCCCCAGAAGTGGACATTGCCGTTGCTGTCTGCAGGCTGGACGACAAAATGACAGGAGTGGACGCAAAAGTGACAACAAGGCCCGATCGAGAGCGCCTCTTCTCTTGGTCCCTCACTCAATCGGCATTGTACCAGGCTTCGACTCTCTTGGTGTCGTTATCCGTCAGCATTAAAATGACTGCGTGCGCAGTTAGTTTCAAGTAGCGGACGAGGTTCTTCAGGTCTTCCATTGGCTTGGCGTCGGATTGCTCTGAAACTTCCCGAACAGGGACACTGCAGTGGCAATGTCCAGTGGCGATCGAGTTGACAGGTAGATGAGCTACCCGAGCACATGCCAGTACCGCACTCCAATACTCTCGCGTTGCTCCTCGCCAGTTGCAGGCTTCGGTTCACGGCACAGGGGATGATTCAGAGGCAGAGGTGTTGGAACCAGCTTGCAGTCCTGTATCTTTTCGGCGGCCACGACACTTGTCATATACCCCTCTTGCGCAATGAGAAGACCACCTGGACGTCGCTCGATCTTTATACCGAGTAAATTAATGCATAATCCCAGGGCGGATAACGTCAAGAGCTCATCCAGCTTCTCCTTAACTGCAGTTGCGTCAATTTTCGTCCCATTGACGATTCAATCGTTGACAACGCCGCGACGATTTAGGCCGTGCCATGACCTAGGCCCCCGATGAAGAGGCAGTCGTTTGTCTTTGCACACGGAATCAGAATTCGGAGAGTACAGCAGTCATGTGTTCGTACTGTAACACAAAAAATGGTCCTCCCTTCTTGTAATACAGGAAATGGTCCTCCGTTCATGTAATACAGGAAATGGTCCTCCATTCGTGTAATCCAGCAACCTACAACGATCCCGTCTAACTTCTCCCACGTCATTTCCAAATTTACTTCCATTTTATCTAGATATTTTTTTACTGTATTTAACCCTCTAAATCGACCCCGAATCAAGGTCCTTTTCCCTTTTAGCTTACCTCCTCCTCCAAATTCGCCTTTTTTGAGAAGAAGGGCGCAAATGCAGTACTGCAAAATCCCTTGCAGATTTATTTTACCTATTCCTAATCTATAGAACCTGCCCCGGGAGCCTATTTAAACCCCTTTATTCTAAGTTTCAAATGCCCCGATCATTTTACTCATCACCCCTCTCCCCCCACACCCAAAACACCCTACATTGACTCCCATTCCCCAACGTCTATCAAAATGAACAACCTTCGCCCCTCTGTCCCTATTTCCAAAAACCTCCCTTCCCGTCCGATCAATGGCCTTCGTCTCGCCGCTACGGGCCAACCGATGCCGACGACTACATCCTGTGGCAAACAAAGAAGCAAATCATCGAGTTCGTTCGCCGCCTCTTCATAGAAGAAGAAGCGAGGGAGTTAAGTGAGGATGAGACTGAGAAGGTCGAGGAGGAGAGCGGGGAGTCCTTCGAGGAATGGTTAGCCCCTGAGCTAGTGTACGAGGCTCAGGAAGATGAGGAGGAGGAGGATGAGGAGGATGAGGAGGAGGAAGAAGAGGATGAGGAAGAAGAGGATGAGAGGAAGAGGATGAGGAGGAGGAGGAGGAGGAGGGAACAGGGGGCATGGAAAGTGTTGGACTGGTGGGGCATTGAATGGAGAGTATGGATAAAGTTGTGCCCACGATGGAACCGGATTTGGATATCTTCAGTATATTAGATATCTCCCAGGGGGGAATAGAGAGCTGTGAGCCATTCGCAGATATTTGTGGGACTGCTTGGGCAGCATAAATATTTTAGAGGAGTTGTTTGGATCTGATTTAGAGAATGGGGAATAAGAGGACCTCAATGAATTTTATTTTTTAAGTATCTTTTGTTTAGAGTATGTCACCCACACAAATTGTTTCTGTGCATTTCCTGGTACCTTCTGTAGTTTTGTTCGGACTTTCGGGGTAGCCAAAAGTCTATGTAAGCCGAGTAAACTGCTTCCTCATAAAGAGGTCAAGCAAGTTGGCAAACAACTTCAAGCCAAGTCCCGAGTAGTAGGAAGTTGAGAGTCAACATCAGGCCCAAGAAAACGTTTTCTTACGCTGGTCGTAGAGCGTCGGTGGTAGATCCTGCCCCTTTTATACTTGCTTGTAGCTTCCTCAACTCTCTTCTATATACAATCCATTTTGTTCGTTCAACAATACCATGGTAGCACTTTTGTCGCTCGCAACACCTTCTCAGGGTAATTGGTTCTGAGGATCTCTTCCCCCGCGATTTACCCCTATCACGTACCACAGCTTAGGCGCTGGGCGGAGACCGTAAAGTGATTTCACGACTCTTTACAGTCTTTGCGTTAGCGGACGAAACTACAGGACGGTGGATAGTCGTACCCAGATCGTATCTGTGTCTGACAGTTTGGGTGTAGGCACACTCTTTTTGGAAATGGCAAACATCAGGCGCACGAGCTCGATGCAGGCCACAGCCGCGTACAGCTGAGCATAATCGGTAACGTCAGCTTGCAGATTCCCACGGAATACGAGTCGCGCTTTGTACTTTGCCAGATTGCCGTCGGCTTCCCGCTTGACCCATAGGACTGTACCCGACGATAAGACATCGGCCTCTTTCTGAAGACTGCGTCTATCTCCGTTAGTCCAGGTCTTATTGCGCTCGATGCCGTCTAACTGGTCCTTGATGGCTTCGGCCACTTCTGATTGTAAGCACACTTGAGCGCACGTCCCAACGTGTGTTCTTCAGGCAGTTCGATGATGTCCGTCCGTGCAGCACAACTGCACTTAATGCCACCACGTGCCGGCAGATTGTCCCACCAACGCTTGGCTTTTTTTCGTCATCGTCGTTGTCTCTGTTTTCGCCATCATCGGAGGAGTCTTGATTGGTGCTCTCTCCATGTTCGCTCGGCTTGGACTGAATGTGCGTCAGGTACTCCTCAACAAAAGAGTCTGTCTGTCCGCCATTTGGCGTTTCGTCATGCACGTCGATTTTTACCATGTCCTCGGCGTTGTCATCATCACACTGACGTCGAGTTCCGTCGTCGAAAACTAACAGTCCCGGAAAGACCTTCTCGCGTGCTTCGACTTGTTTCGTCCTGAAGATTCCGCCTGAAGTGAGGACTACGTAGACACTGCCGCCGTCATGGTGGGGACAAAGACCATCACGAACTCGAGCCTCGAACGTCCCTATTTTCTTGACTGAACGACGGTGACGGAATTGAAAGCGAAAGGACGCACATGCGACAGACCAGTCGGACGTTGACCTAAGGTCACTTGCTACGGTACCTCCATCTTCGTACTGTGTCGAACAAATTTTTTTCAGTCTGCAACGTGCTGTACCTCCTGGTCCCAGAAGCAAAGCGGAAGCTTGGCTTGTGCGAGACATGTCCTTGTGAGGCCGAGAATCGTCTGATGCGTGCGCTCGGCAAGTCCGTTTGACTCTGGCGTATATGCCGACGTATCGAAACTTGTTCACCTTGGTACGCCAGCTCTTTGACCGCGCGGGTGAGTTCGGACCCACCATCGGTGTGGAACTGTTTGACTGTAAAGCCGGTTTGCCTTTTGTAGAAGCGCACGAAGCGGAGTACTGCGTCAAATGCGTCTGCCTTCGACTTGATTGGGCGGACAGCAGTATGGTGCGCGTACTATTCGACTATACAGACAAATAGTGGTTCCTGCTGACGGATTCCGTCTCGATCTTCCCCTTTATGTCGAAGTGAAGCGTGCCTATTTCAATGGCACGCGTCAAGGAGCCGAATCGGCGACGATAAATGCCTTTGAGACAGTCTTCACAGTTAGTCGCCGTGCACAACGTCTGTGGCAACAGCTCGGAATGGACTTCAAGTCTCACAGCCTTCAAGGTTAGTGCGTGAACCAGGCGAAGGTGCCACAGTTTGACGGAAACGTCCTCTGTCTTTACTCGCTTCTGCCTTTTTAGTTATCCAGGAATTGTCGGTTCGTCTTCAGTGTCATAAGCGCCCCCTGCACTGCTAGTGATGATGTCGCTGTCAATTCCGTCATCTGTCGCGTCCTCGGATGGGGACATACTGTTTTCTGCATCTTCTGCGGCTGCGCAACTGGTCTGATCCGCCTAAAGCGATGATGTCGCTGTCAATTCCGTCATCTGTCGCGTCCTCGGATGGGGACATACTGTTTTCTGCATCTTCTGCGGCTGCGCAACTGGTCTGATCCGCTAAAGCATATCTCTTGCGATGGCCACCATGGCGGAGAACTTCTCTTCTTCCGAGCTGGAAAGGCGAGGCAGCGATGTCGAACCGTCGTCGCATACGTAGAACGGACCGTCACGGTTTTGTCCAGCGCAACCGAGTGTCGACATGTCGTCTCGCAAGTCGAAGAGGATGGCACGTCTCGGGATGAACATTACCCCAATGTCCTTCTTCACCAATGATGGTACCCACAATAGGCTCATGCCTGCATCAGGGACAACGAGTGTATTTGAAAGGCTAACTTTTCGCGTGTCGGAGTCCATCGGAAAGCGTACTCTGCGCACGCCTTTGTGTGCTGCGCCAACTTTTGACTCGTCAGCCAATGTGCTCTTTGTGTGGAAAGGCGATTTAGACTGCACGCGGTCTTCGTGCGGCGTAAAGTACGTCGTCGTCCCGCTGTCAAGCATCATTCTGTTGGCTTTCAGTCCGTTGTGTGACGTACCGCTGCGCGCCATGGCGGAACGCTCCTCGTCCTTCTTTTTCTTGCAATGACTGTCAGATTTTCGACCATCCTTCGGCTTGCGGTGCTTCCCATTCAGGATATCCTTGAGGAGTTCGGACGGTACATCAACGCTGCTATTCTCATTACGCGGGTTGAGGAGCCTCTGCGCCGTCGAATGGATCCTCTTTTGACAGATCTGACACCCACTGTGCGCCGCGCTCGCCCTGTCATTTTTCGACCCGTTTGACGATAATGAACTGGCTTCTTCAATCAGACCGCTCTTCACTTCTTCCACGTGATTTCGGATATTGCCAGTGTCTTGATCGTGGCAGTCACGGCTGCAGGTATGTCAATAGTGAGCTAGTCGACGAAAGTTGTCCCCATGCTGCGGAGTTGCTCCACCAGCGCCTCCATCTTTTCGAGGTGTTTTGCATGTTTTCTCTCAGACTACTGTACCACATCGAGACGAGTTCCGACATCTTGGCAACATTCGAGGCCGTAGAACGCGATTCGTACCGTCGGTCGACCATTGCAAACATCTCTGCTGGATTGTCCATGACAGCACGGACGACGCACAGCCCTTGATCGCCTAGCGTACTGAATATTAGGTTTCTCGCTTTGCGTCGATGTTCCACGTCGTCTGTGCCGACATCTGCGGCAGCGGTCAAGGCGTTCCCATTGGTGCTTGATGGCGATATCGATAAAGGATTTCCGACTCCTTTCGAGTCGATAGCGGTGACGATAAGAATACGCCATAGCGAGTAGTTGCTTTTGTCGTCGAGCTCCCGGATGCGAATCTCCTCGTCGTAATCGGCCATGTTGAGGCGGTTCCGGCAGGGAAGGTTGATAGCGCCTGGATGAACGTTGCTGAGCAGGGTTCACGTTATCTCTGGGCCCGTAAACTTTTGGCATCTGGCGAAAGTCTTCTAGACCTGATGCCCCCTTTTTGCTTTACTAAAGACGATACCTAAGTACTAATCGTGTCGAAGTTCGCTTCATATTTTGGTGACGTCATTTACCGTAAGCATAGTGCATGTGCACTGTATATAGGCGTGACTAAATCTAATAAGGGAATGACTGTACAGTCTGCATGGCTGTACGCCAGAGGAGGAGGAACTGTCGGAACGACCTGGATTTAAGCGCAAATGTGATTGAATAAATCTAACCAACCATATTCATCAGAGTGGCTTTAACCCCGCTCTTCCGGTCTCACAATGTCACCGTTTTAGAGTGTCTATTTTTAAGTGTTTAGAGAATTATTTGGTTACTGTTGCACAACCATGTTTTTACTTCGTATGAGGGCTTGATATAAACTATTCTTGCCTCCTTGCTTTTAAAACAGGCAAACAAGAAAAAAAGGGAAACTTTGAAAATCAAGTTCCGGATGGCGGGAAAACAAAGAGCATCGGTCGTCGGCGTTCCCCTTTATCCACATTCGCTAATTTGGAAATAGACAACCAAGAGAGAGGCTCAAAAATGTAAACCCAGATTTTGTCAGCAAATTACAGGGCAGTGTCGAGCTGGCCACTTGACTCCGTGCGATATTTGAAACCGGACGGAAAATGACTAAAAACTTGAACCAATTGAGACTGGATTAGTTTGAGTTAGTGTAGCACGCAAAGGGTCGTCTTTCTTGGTGGATTCTGCGCTGTATATAATTTCGAGTGGACGTGCAGGGGCCACGGTACTGTATCCGGTATAGTGCTGTCTCAAAACCTTCGCTTTTGCTCGGGAGACTCGGTTTACATTCACCCGGACCTGCTGATTCAGTCTGACGCTGCTGAACGCACACCTACAGGGAGCACCGGGTTTTTTGGCGTGTCAATAGGGTGGCTCTCGAGACGGGGTGTTCTTTCACAGGCGATTCGGTCTCACAAGTTGTCACTAAACTCTCTTTACTGCACGCTGTTTAACATAAACGAAGCCAGCAAAAGAGATCAAGCGAAAAACGGAGCCACACTTCAGATATTCTCCACTGCTCTAATTTGGGATTGAGATCGTTTTACTTTTCAAGTATTACACGAATCATTTCTGTTCACCTGGTTGACGTATCGAGATGAGCAACCTAGAATCAGCTGCGGAGATAACGAGCACAGCAGATGAAACGGAGATACCAAGCTCATTAAGTAAGTCGCTCTTCATGGGAATGTTATCTTAATCAATTCTGAATAATATAAATGAAGTTCAACGCAGTTTCATCACGAACCTCCGTGTCCTAAAGGAAGATGAAGCAATGAAAGGCTCCAGTCTCGTACGATCTTTGGCTCAACTTTACCCTCCAGCTGTCTTGTTCGGTAATGATCAACGTTCTATTCCGGCATTGTACACAAGTTTAAAGAAATTTCTTGACAATAGTGGTGCAAATTTCTCTGCCCGCTCATCCTGCCGAATAATGACGACGCTGGCCACAGAATTATATTTACATTAAAAGGGCATTAGCGCAGCCGTTGAAATTGTTAAGAAAATCGTCGCTGCTGGCCGTCGTACAAGAAAAGATGAAACGAGAGTTGGAAGTGTTACTCAATCGGATGAAGGCCAACACTCACGCTCTCTAGCTGGTACTGGTTTCGAAAACTTGTAACATAACTTAGCAATGACTCTACGGGAGAATGATAAGAAATTCTTTGGGGATATCGGAAAGTTCTGGCAGGCATTTGTTGACGAGTATCATCAAGTTGCCCGTGACTACAGCCTTTCTCCTTCCCAAGTGCTTCACTTTCTGCACAATCTACGCTACAGTGACGCTAAGCGATTTTATCTGGATGAATATTTCAGTAAGCCGTTGACCACATTGAGAGGGAGCACTATTCTATTATCCCTAAAACAAAGTGAAAAATCTTTTGAAGTCCATGCGTATGACTAAATACGTATCTGAGGGAACGGATACCGCTGCTGCTCTTGAGAAGGTGTACAAGGTGATCACGAAATTCGGAGGCAAGCGCCTATCGCACATCGAGGTGACGCACATAAAGTAGAGTATCTGAGCTCTTCTGTTGCTGGATACAGCTTGGCGACAGAACCACTCGCCCGAGGTGCCACCTGCAACCTCAATTTTCAGCAGCTGTACGGCGAGCAGGAAGCACATTTGCAGTTGAGCAAAGAAGCAGAGATGGCTTGCTTGAGAGAAGAGATATTCCCAAAGTCTGGAATCCCCAAACTTAGCATTGATGATGATTCCTCCGGTATTTTTTATGCAGAACAAGGAAGGTATAGTCCCAAACTCTCGACCATTTGATCAGGCAACGTAGGATCTGCAAAGTCCAAAGCTCTATTTGATCAAATCTCTATATCTGGCTGTTTCAACTGCGGTAAAAAAGATCACCCGGTTTAAAACTGTAACAAGTCGCTGAATATTGCTCGGGCCGCATCCAATAAGCTGGAGTACTACTCCAAAAATAATCAACACTAAGAACACCGAGCTCATCACTTACTGGCTGAGCTCTGCTATCAGGTAAATTTAGAAACGAAAAATGAGGCTGAAACCGGCTTCGATGTAGAGGAGGATCGCATCGACGGAGATGTCTTCGAGATTCTACAGTCAGAGGCTCATAATGATATTAACCATTTGACAACCTTCACCATCTCCCGAGCTAGTACCGTCGCATTTGGATAACTCAGATGGCCTACCGGGCCAAATTTCTAATGCGCCTGTTTGAAAGTATGAAGAGGGTACTGACGGAAGCAACTATTGTAACTTTTCAGACCCCGAAGATGCTTTGCCAAACCGAGATGACAATAGGTAAGACAGGGACCATTTCCGATGGGCGTCCACGACGGCGGCGTACATTTCCAGAGAACTCATTGGCGTTGGCAAGAAGTGTCTGGTCAGCTATTTCGTTGCAGAACTTGACGCGAGAAAGGCTGCAAGGACGATGGTTTGCGCGTAGGCGAGCCCTATTCCCAAGGAGCGCTTTTTGAAGTATGCGGGCTTGACTAGCAGCTGGGACTCTCCTGAGTAAGGCCACATGTTCCATTAGGGCTTTGCACCCGCCGTACGCATTGGTAAGTAGTTTCTGAATACTCTCGACACGCTTCCGTGACTTCGTTACCGTTTTTCGTTTAGTCTCTAAGCGATGCAGACGCGACAGATTTCCACCTGCCGCCCGCATTCGTAGCTATTTTCTCAATACCTTCCGAATAATCCTGTGCAATCTTGTACAAACCATAAATAAGTACCCCTACGCCCTACTTTACTTTCCGATTTTCCGCTTGCAGAATGCGTCGGCTACGGTTTCAAGCTCCTAAGGGCCCCGATTGGTAAAGCTGGCTTCTCGAAAACATTCCTATGCAGCAAGGTAGAGGGTGCCGTCGCGCCCTGGCGTTGCTGGAAGGGGTCCAAAACCCCAGGGTCCACTTCCACACACATCGCCAATGTGCATCCGCGTGCCAGGTGCTTCACGTGTTTTGGCTTGCTACCCTCAGAACGCCACGGAGCCTGCATCTTAGTTTGAATCCCTGCAGCGTTCCGCCTACTGCGCGCTGCATCATGTCGGCCTCACGACGACGCCTGGGAAGAATCATTTCCCCCACCTCTGTTTAGGGCGGCACGGACTCTCCAGGATGTGCACCACTCTGCACGCGGCTGTCACCGCCAGCATTTTGGACATTGCCTTCGCCCGCTTACGCACCGCCGACTACGCTAAACCCCACTCCGTGAGAAACAGGCACGGGGTGATCGATACTTCCTGGTCAACTAGGCACGCCGGCCCCTGCGCAATTTTGTCTGCAAGATCCCAAAGGATCAGTTTGCCATCGACCTGGACCACTTTGAACCAATCTTCCTTGCTGCAATGCCCGCCAAGCTGTAATCTCATCTAAATCGGGCACAGCAAGAGACCATGGCAGAGAGGTTTTCGGAGAATGAACTTTGGAACAGATTGTAAAATTTAAATTAATGCGTAGATTCAAGATAGATAACTCGGAATAAATGAATAGTAAATTACCTAAATATGATTGAGAATAATAGTAAAAAGGAAACCAATATTTATTGATGGACAGGGATAGTTAGATGGCCCGAGGCTTTCTAAAATTGTCTGAAGGCCTAAGACTATTTATACCGCAAATCAGAGTAGAAACCTACAAAGATGATTCCAGCAGTATAATAATTATTGTAGACCAAATTCATGCTCAATAATAATAAAAAAATAATTATTCAAGTGAACATTTATCCAAATAATTGTTTTCTGGTCATATAATTCCAGTATTTATAACTGCAGAATATAAACACCAATTGAAAGACATAAAACCTGCTTCACGTGTAATAAAGTATAAAAAAGGGCCAGTGAAAAATGTATAGAATTATTTTCGGTGATTCAGAATAAATATAAAATGGTGACCTCTGATAAGAAATAGTTTGACAAAAAAATCAAAATAAATAAATAAATATTTGTTCCACAATATTTATCTTTGTATTCGATATGGAAAACCAATTAAATAGTTTTCAGTACTTGTAAAATTATTTTTCCATTTTTCACACAAATTGACTAGTTTTAGCTGCCACTCCGATATGTCTACACGTCGCCGGATTCGAGGCTTGGCCTTCCGTAACACCTGTGCCGCAGCGGTCGTATATGCTCATTTCACCACTGCGACGAAGGTGTCATCAGAGCACTGGAGCATCATGCTGCGCAGACACCTCGGTCTCCTAGTCTACACAGACTCGATGCACTTGAAATGCTACCACTGCCAGCATGACATGGATGTCCATGGTGACCATTCCGCCGACCGCTGCGTCCAGAATTTGGACGCACTCACCACCACAAGTCCGTTTGCAATGTGCTTGCGTGGCAAGTGTTACGCGCCGCCGGCCTTGACTAAGAGTCCGAAGTTGAGAATCTCCTCCCCAGGGCGGATTGAAGGCCCGCCGACACTCTCCTCGTGCACCGATCCCCCGTAACACTGAAGCTGGCATACCAGACCGGCTCATCGCATGTGACGTCTCCGTGACGTCATCGTTCAAGCAGATCTCCATCACCAGAGCGACGCAAGTCGCCGGTGAGGCTGCCGCCCTTATGCACAAACGCAAGGCCCAGGACCTTCAGCACAAGCGGTTAAGGCGCCTGGTACCCACCGATCTCTCCACCCGCGACCCAGGTTTTCGATTACAGCCTCTGCTTTTCCACTCCCTCGGTGCCCTTTCTCAGGATACCGCATTATTCATCGAAGCGTTCGTACTACGTGTATCCAGTAAATGCCACACCTCGGACACTACGATTCGCACACGCATCTACCAGCGTATCAGTTGCACTTTGTAGTTCTCGGTGGCTATGGCCATCATATCGCAGGCACCAATTCACGTGACAGATGTAGTGCATCCAGTTAGCTCTTAACGGAATAGTCGTTCAGTCAGTGTACACACAAGATAAGTGAAGATCAAATCTCCTCTCACACCGTACATCTCGTAAAGATGAACAACAACCACCATTAGGGATTGTGGTGTTTGCATGTGAGCTTATAGAGTTTAGGGTTACCAAAGACTTAAAGATGTGGCATAATTATTGTTCAATATTAGTTAATGCATGCAAAGACAGTAGCGTACAATTTGGTTCAGTTGCCTGCTGTATTTTAGGGCAAATGTTACTTCCCAAGATAACTGCAGTATTATTATTTCACGTCAATCAGGGCACGTTTAGAGGGCTAGTTTCTTCCTCATATATACTGTCTCTTCGACATTTGTACTCAATTGAACACATATGGTATCAATTGAGAACATTTTCAAAATCCATAAAAGTAATTTTAAAAAGTATTACAGCCCACCCTTTATATCTACACTTAGTCCATCTGACATCCTTCGGGTGGTAAGTTTTCAATTTTTTTTGGTTTTTTGCTGAATCCAGTTGCCTGAGACTGCCTTCATTCCGTTAACAGAGAAAACTCCTTTACAATGACCTGTGCACAAGACTTCTGAACCATTATCGGAAACCGTGTTCAAACTCGAGTAAGACTTCTAACGTCTGAAGTCAAGTGTAGGTGCTTGAGTGGGGCCTTATGGAAGACGGATATTGTAAGCGGAACCTTCGAAAAATTAGTCGGGAAGAAAAGAACGGCCGTTTTGCACAATAATGACAGAAACTGGGAATTCTCAGATAGAAACAAGTTTGCATCGTTTCATCTGGGTAACGCTAAGCCGTGAGAGGCTATGCTGACTCCAAATAGCGGAGAAATATCTCTTCACTTTTCGATGTTGGGCAAATGTCAATAAATAAGCCAGATGCATTCAATGCTTCCTCCTGTTGCCGAATCTTTCGCGATTTTTAGCCAAAATACAACCCCAGCTACCTCTCCAAACTTAATTACGATTTCGAGTCAAGCTACCGATGGCTATTAAGAAATAAAAATTGATGGAAGCGCTAAATGGTCCGATGCAAATTTTTATGCAAACGGACGTAGAAGGAGTGAATATCACACGACTGATTGCCTCAATGGATCCATTTCTATGCGCAAATAGAAGATATACATCCCAGGGATGAGTTCATTAAGGAAGGGCAAGGACCGCGTGAAATGTCGCCTTTGGACTACTTTACGTGGATATTTCCAATGGGCAATGGTTCACCTATTGTCGCACCTACGAAAATTGGCCTGGAAAAGGCAATCTAGAACGATGCACATGTGGCGAAATTTTCATGTTTTTTGGTATTTTGGTTCTAATGTCAAGGTTGAAATTTATCGAAGCACTTAGTTTTGCACGCATTATGCCCAGAAGCTGGTTTGAAATCATTCGCAGGGACATTTCTTTTAGAGATGTCAGGCCCTGACAGATGCTGAAATGGAAAGTTGAATAATTCCATGGGACCTCATCACCTGTTTCGTTGAATCGATAAACAGCCATAGAAGACTACGTGTCTGTCCGATTGACCGCATCTGCCTGGATGAAAGTATGTCACGTCAGTATAGAATAGAGGGATGGTGGATTGAGAAGGGTATCCCTCACTATGTGGCCTTGAATATTTGCTAGCTGAGGATTGCTGCTTGTAGAAAGATTGGAACGCAGTAGGAGTGACAATACTGAAAATTATTCAATTGCATTAAATTGTTTGATTTGGCGAGAAAAGAATAATATATTGCTGACTTTTGCCGCCGAAGACGTTTCAAAGAACAGAACTCATCTTTTAAAGGTACTCATTTCAGTGGCTTGGGACAGAGTAGTATGAGGGAATGCATTTAGGTGGTTAAACTGGTGCTGAGTACATTGATAAAATCTGATTGGCGGTTGCGGTTAGGGTATTGTATGAAAGAAGAGTAGAATCTATGAGCGAAAAGCTAATCTTAGGTATTCATTAAATTTGCCAAGATCTGACTCTCGGAGCTGAGGACCTTCACAAAGAGCTTGGGGTTTTCTTATTTGACACAGAGAAAGTAATTTTATTTTTCGTGATCTGGACAATCTGAAAAATACAACACTTGCTTTCTGGAAAAAACTTCCAAAAAATATTAATCTTGATAAACTTACTTTCGTTGGCTCCTAAAAGCTTTTTTTCGCATATTTGCCGCAAAAACACTGTTATATATCTCTGATCATGCTTTATGAGAGTATTTATTCTGGCTTTTTATTTATTTATCAGAATCTTTTTCCTTTTATAGTTTTTAATAATCACACGGAACCATCTAACAGTCACTGAAACGCAGTTGCGTAAAGGAATATTTTAGGCATATATTTTCTATGTTATCAAATAAACCTTATTAGGCTCCCAATATTTTCATTCCAGAACGTGAAAATGGAAGCATTTTAGAGATTTCAGAGCCCTGTCTCCTTTTCTAAGAAACACGCAGATTTTAATCATCTGAAAGTCTCATGGGACTTTAAATCATCGTGAATTACAATTTCATCACAAACCTCGTATGCTTCAGCATTTAAGATACTTACTACAGATATAGGCTAAAACCCCTAGGCTTTTGCGTTATTAAAGTATAATATATTTTAAACTTTATATCTGTCGATCCATTGAAGTATATCATAGGCTTGAGAACGAAGCATTCCCTTGTACAATTTAACCTGTGTCTTTGAGCCGTACTGAGCGAAAAAATTTACTGTTAATTATTTTTTCCGGTAATTACATAGATGTTTGAAGTACTCTATCAAATCAAGCACAAAACTTTTAACGTTAAAATTGTGCATGTTTTTTGTGTGACATTCCTAGTCCATCAAGTAATTTAATTAGTCTGTGAAGATTAGCTTCGTACTCTTTTTCGTTCGGCACTTGCCCGTGGGCAACTCCGACAATGTCCTCGGAAGCTTTTTGATTTGGACTCAGTGGATCCCTCTAGCGTGATAGGTAATCGGCAGGCTGATTATTGCGTCCGGGCCTGTACACAATTTCATACCGATATCCTGCGAAAATGTCGAGCCATCGGGCCAAGCGGTGATGTACATCTTCTTGGAATGCTGTCTTGAGTGCCTGTTCAGTTATCAAGACAAATTCTCGAGTGATAAAAGGTACACGCGAAACTTTTTCAGTGCGAAGACAACAGCGAGCGATTCCTTTTCGCGGACTGAGTATCTTCTTTCCGCATCATTCAGGGAGACTTGCGAATTGAACAGGGTGTAGTCTTCCGTTTTCATCTTTTTGGGACAAAACGGCACCCAAAGACCGTTCTGAGGCATCTGTCTCCACAAAAATGGTCTCTTGAAATCTGGATACATGAGCACTGGGGGACACATAGCTTATCTTTAAGCTCCTCAAATGCAGTTTGCATTTCCTTGTTCCAGTAAAATTTTCCGTTCTTCGTAGTGCTGGCATGTAACGGTGCTGCAGTCTTGGCGAAATCTTTGATAAATCTTCTGTAATATGAGGCCAGTCCTAAGAAGCTTCGAACCTCCGTCTTTGAAGCGGGCCTTGGTGCCAACTTGATTTTTTTCGTTTTCTCTGGATCCACTTAATTCCCTCTTGATCGACGATATGCCGAGTAATTGGATAGACGTTTTCGCAAAGAAGCATTTGCTAACTTAATTTTCAGGCTGTATGAGATATCTTCTCCACACTGTCTTGACATGCGATATGTGCTGATCCAAGGTTTTGAGAATATACACATCATCGATATAAACTCTTGCAAATGGAAGTCCTTTCAAAACCTCGTTCATCATTCTTTGGAATGTAGCTGGGGCATTCATGAGACCAAAAGGCATCACTTCGAACCTGAATGTACCGGCTTTGCTGGTAAAAGTTGTTTTTTCCTTACATTTTTCATCCAATGGAATCTGCCAATAACCAGTGTAAAGATCAATTGAGGTGAAGTATCTCCCGTCCTTCAAGTCCTCGAGGCTTTCCTCCATATTTGGAATCGGAAATCGATCGGGTATCATTCTCTGGTTCAGTTGTCGTAATCGACGCAAAAGCGAAGTTTTCCATCCTTCTTTGGCTACCACAACTGGAAAGACCATGGATGAAACTGGCCGAATAGTATCATTTTACAGCATACTTGTAACATTTCTGAGATAAATTGGTCATATTTTGGCGGTTGACGTCTAGGCCTGTGGTAAATTGGTTGATATGGTAAGTTCAAATGAGTGAGTGACGGTACACTTGCTTGTCGTAGATCTGAAACGCTCCATGCAATTACTTCGGAAGATGTTGACATGTCAAATATTTTCATTGAGGCGGGCGCGGGAAGGTGCTGCATTTTCCTTGAATTTCTGCCATTTGGCGCTCTTCTTTTTTGAGCCTCACTCTCCAAATTTTGAAGGACCTCTTCCGGCGTGCTCACATTTTCAGATATGGAATTCGACATATTCTTGTTTTCTTTCGAAAGGTAATCTTCTTTCATGCTCTGAATTACGTCTTTGATTCGACGATATCGTAAAAAAGAACACATTCAGGTGTCAAACCTACCCTAGAATTCCTAATCATCTGATCAAACCATGAATCATAATCTTCCATGACATGTTCATTATTTAGCCAGCGTACCCTTTTCCACTTCCGAAAGTTTAGTTGGTTGGAATCTTCGCTGTCATAGCTAGAAGTGAAATCTTCACTGTCCGTTTCTTTTAATCTTCAATGCGTGCTTTTGTCGAAATACAGGGGCATCTTCATGTTTCTGCCGTCAATATTAACTGAAACCATTTGGTTGCCCAAGTAATGCATGTTCCTAGTTTTCCATGGTAGGGCAGCCAATGATTGCATCGAAAGAGATCAGGATGACGAGAAAGTCTACATCAACTTTAGAGTCCCAAAGAACACGGAAACTTGTCAACAGTGCCCATGCATTTTGAGACGGTTCCATCGCCACAGTTATTCTTCGAGTAGTTGGAATAATTTCAAGACCTAGATCTGTCACCAAAGTTTCTGAAATAAGGTTTGAACAGCGCCCGAATCGAAAAGCTTGGGTTTTGTTCCAATACTTTGACTGGTACAGCTTAAGACGTCTTGGTGCTGCGAGGCCGATTGAAGAAACAGTTTCTTACCCTTAGCGGACTTATTAGACCTGATAATTTTTTTGAGTTCTTTTCTCGCATCCTCTGCGTCGCCCCTCAAAAGTTGACCAAACGTTATCCCAGTTGGGGCCGATGCAAGCTCAGCCACCAAATTGTACTCTTCACATACTCTAGTACGTCCTTAGAGATACTCTTAATTTCTTACTCTTTTTCGTCTTCTTGGCCGGAGTGACTCCCACTCCTGGAACAACTTGATCAGACCTCTTGGTTCGAGGAGGTACAGGTGCTGGGATATGCTCCAGCATTCCATACTCTAGGTTTTCTTCGATAAAATGTTCCCTTCCCCATCCCTTTTTGTCACATTGACTTGACTGTTTCTTCAGCGATGGATACGTTACCGGCATCCGTCAACTTTGATCCTTTCTGTTTTGTAAGATTTTCATCTCTGGTCCTGACTCTCTCCTGCGTCCGATAAATTTGCTCTTCTGTTGTCTTTAGACCAGCAGTTACTTTCATGATGCCCATATCGTCCGCATTCCACAACGAGTGTTTCTATGTGGATTATCAGGACACCTATTTGCAAAGTGTCCAGGCTTGTGACAGTAGAACAGACTTCTGCGGCCGGGCCCCAGACTGGTTCTTCTTAATGGTAAGAGTAAGGCTTTCCAACTGCGAGGTTATCATGTCAAGTCGATTATCGAATCGGGTTTCCAACCTTTCTTCCAAGTTTTTGATCGCTCCTGACAGATTCCAATGCTGCTGCACTAGTAGCCGGCCTTTGATATTCTTTTCAGGATGTACGATAGACACGATGTGTGGTTTCCACGGTACCTCACCAGTGACTGAAACGTTTCCAAATTTTTGACAAATTCTACTACGGTATCCTTTAGTTCATTAAAAGTGTGAGAGCCCTTTATAGGAGGAACCGGCGACCCGCTTATCCCCATCGCCGCCTTACGCAGCATTCCGTACTTAGCTAGGGCGTTGACCCCGGTTTTTCGTAGAGATTACACAAGTATACCAATGAGCTTAACAAATCGTCGAAGTTGAGCCGGGCCTCTATGGCGATACGAATCATCTCATCTGCTTCTACCTCCTTAGCATAATCTTTCACAAGCCACTCACATACCTCATCAAAGTTACGCCAATTCCCGTTAGTAGACTACCCGTTGATAAACTTGGCCTTACGATTGTGCTTTGCGTCACCATGAAGATAGGCGAAGATACTTTCGTCCTTCTCTTCATAGCTCTTCTCACGCATCATAACGTTGAAATATGTATAGAACAACTCCTCAACGTCTTCATCCTGGCCCCTGTGAACATTATACGAGCAGCGTTGAGATCCATGATTACAGAAAAGAAATCCCCGCGAAGTGTTCCGTGATACTGCTCAACTCGATCACCTCGGGTGCAGCCCCCTCCACAAGAGTACCAAATGATATGGGGTAAATCGTCGTGAGAGGAGATACTCAGAACCAACTACCCCAAGAAGGAGGTGTTGCAAGCGACAAAAGTGCTACCTTGGTATAGTTGAACGAACAAAAAAGGAGTGGATTAGGAAGACAGTTGGGAGGTCAACAAGCAAGTATGGAAGAGGCAGGGTCTGCCACTGATGCTCTGCGACCAGGGTGAGAAAACCTTTTCTTGGGTCTGAAGTTGACTCCCAACTTCCGACTGCTCGGGACTTAGCTTGAAGTGGCCTACCAACTTGTTTGACCTCCACCAGAGGAAGCAGTTTACTCGGTTATATGGACTTTTTGGCTAACCGTAAAGTCTCAAAAATATACTAAGAACCATAACATGCACTAAATGGAATCGTGTGAACGAGAAAGACTAACAGCAGATACTATCAGGATAAATATCTCGATTCTTTCCTTAGTATATTAGTCGTTTAGATCAGAGCCAAATAGTTCCCAAAATATCCATTCCACCAGGCAGTACACACAAATATCCGTGAACGGCTTAGAATTCTCCATTGCCTCCTGCGATATATCTAGACCACTGAGGACGCCGACATCCGGTTGCAGAGTCGGGATCGCATGGTCCATGTTTCCCGGGCCCTTACATAGAGCTTTCAACCTCACAATTCGTAGCACCAATACAGTACCTATGTGCCGTATTGGCACCGCTACAGTAAAGCGCAAAGGTCCCCTCAAATATAGTGGAGAATAAAATTGTAACTACAGTGACAGCGCAACCAGCGCAGCATGCCAGCGGATCCAGCGCAACATGCCAGCTCATCCGGCGCGGAGTGCCAGCGCAGCATGCCAAATAATATCTACAAATGTCATTATATCATCCCTCTCGCTCAAGACGAACGTCCCGACTCGTCTTCATTGGCCTGCTGTTCTTCTGGTAGTTCTATCCATTCATCGGGGAGACTATATGGTTGACTGAAAGGATATGGTAATAACTCATTTCCGATATGGTGAGAGAGTGTTTACCGTGCAATGGCCGGCTCATCTCCCTTGGTCAAGAGTTTCGTAGATCATGCGTATGGTTTCATATTCTTCTCGAATGAGCTCCTCCTGTTTTACTTCTCCAAACCTTACAAATGTAAGCTAATAGATGTAGTATGCGACCTTTTCTGGTAACGAGTCTAGAAACGGGTATCTGAAGGGAGAAAAAAACTCGAAACATAAGGAATGAGTCCTCCCGAGCAAGATGCGCTCCATGAATGGTTTGGAAGCACATGCAAATACTAATGGCAGAAAAGGAAATTATTTCTGCTTCTCGAGGGTCCTCTGTCATTTCGCGAAGCCAACGTCGAATTGGTAGCCTTCCAATAATTAAGGATGCATAGTTTCTCCTTGAGAGACTAGGCGTTGTTTGAGGTGAGCTTATTGGTGATCTATCTCGCTGCTCCGACGCCTTGCCCTCTTCGATGATCCACCCCGATCACTTGATGGTCCTGCTCGTTTCATCACGAGGATTTGTCCCTTACAAAACCTCCTTCTTGGGGTAGTTAGTTCTGAGTATCTCTTCTCACGCGCGATTTACCCCTATCAGAAGATATATCCGATCTATCCCATGGTTTTCCAGACAGCCACAATCGACTCAAAAGGGTATACCGACACAGTAATGGGGAAAGAAAATACGCTCCCTAAAATGCTACTTTCAGGTCAGCCTCAAGCACCGCATTGGACATGACGGCTGCTGCAGCGCTCCTCTGGAGGGGGGGGACGTGTGGGGTTTTACTCTTGGAAAGTATATCCGATCTATCCCATGGTTTCTCCAGACAACCATAATCGACTCAAAAAGGGTATACCGACACCCGTAATGGAGAAGCAACTACGCTCCTAAAATCGCTACCTTCAGGGCAGCCATCAAGCAGGCCGCATTGGACATGACGGCTGCTGCAGCGTGCCTTTGCATCAAAACCCCCGAACCTTTCCGTACGTCTCCAGTGCCCACAAAAGTCACGTTCCTTGCCACCTCATTTAACACTGCATCATGCATCCGGGTGCCAACACCAAGAGTGGAGATTGGCACAGGCACGAGACTCCTCTGTGGAGGTCGTGAAAGGATTAATATCTTCTCTGCTTTGCATTTCGCGCCGCATTTAGAGAGGATATCAGGTTGAAGGTCCTTACTCTTCTGTTGAGGGAGCGGGGGATTCACGAAGGTAACATCAGAAAAGTCGGTCCCTCCGCTGCTTCCCATTGCCTGGATATCTGGTCTCGTACGGTGGAGACCATGGTGTGGCTCTACAACAAGATGACGAGCCGCTCTTGCCAGGTCTTTCGCGAAAAGGGTTACTTGGTGATCGTGTCGGTTGATCCGTTGGGCTCCATGCAAGCAGTGCATCAGATGATCGCCATGTACATCGAGTGTGTCCGGGCAATTCCTTCTCGGGCATGGCGTGTGATAGGGATAAATCGGCGGGGGAAGACATCCTCAGAACCAATTACCCTGAGAAGGAGGTGTTGCGAGCGGAAAAAGTGCTACCGTGGTATTGTTGAACAAACAGAAGGGTTTGTATATAGAAGAGAGTTGAGAAAGCTACAAGCAAGTATAAAGGGGGCAGAGTCTTCCACCGACGCTCTGAGACTAGCGTAAGAAAAGGTTTTTTTGGGTCTGAAGTTGACTCTCAACTTCCTACTACTCGGGACTTGGCTTGAAGTTGTCTGCCAACTTCCTTTATGATTTGTGTTTGACTTAACTTGTTGAGCGCCCCGCTCGAATATGCTGGCTCCAAGTAGTCCTACCATTTCATGCAAAAAGCCCCTTATATAGAGTTTTCAACCCTCACATTCTGTAGCACCTATACAGCACCTATGTGCCAAATCTGCACCGCCACAGTACAGTGCAAAGCATCCCTCTAAAAATAATTAAAAATATAATTGTAAGTACAGTGACAGCTCAGCCAGCGCAGCATGCCAACTCAGCCAGCGCAGCATGCCAAAGAATATCTACAATTTTCATTATATCAGCGTGCCAGGCTGAAAAAGTGGGACTTAACAGTAGTATTGAAGCCACATCGAGAATTCCCGAGGGTCAATGCTTGTCTGTAGTCCGGGGCATGGAGGACAATACACCCATTCCTTGGCTCCCGGGAGGGCCATAGACGCGCGAAACGCCTGCCTCCTCGAATCCCCAAGAGGAATTCGTTCTTGCACTGCTTCATGGATTGCGTCCGTCAGCGTCTTTTGCGATGGTTTTTTGCGAGCAAATTAGACTAAACGGGATAATCCCAGACGGCAGGCAAGAGATCGACCACCTCCGATGGGCATCTGCAGCTGCTTCGTATGTTCCTAGCTCCTTAATACGCGTTGGGAGCAAGGTCTTGCAAAGCTTGCTAGATGATGAGCTAGAAGCCAAGAACACTGCAGCCGCGATATTCTTCGCGGAGGTGAGTCCGATCCCAAGAGATGGTTCTTTCTTGTCCTTTGGTGTGACCGGCAGCTGGAGTTCTCGGAATACTTCCGAATCCAGTACTCCCCTGCCAATTTTCGAACACAGTCCTCCATCATCCTGTCGAACTCTCCGCTCCTTCTCCAGTGCAAGACGGGGGCACTACCCGCAAAAATAGCCTACTTTGCAAACTCCAAAACAGTTACGGAGTAGCTGGAATACCACTTGCCTATTCTCAAGGTCAGCAATGGTCTCGAGGAATGGTCTGAGGGATGAGACATGGTTCGTAAAGGACCGTGTGGTGTATTCCTTAGTACCGACGGGGGCGTTCAGGACGGAATTACCCTCGCTGTACTCTTGCTTAATCCCGTCTGGGTAGAGACTGTGCTGACCCAGGAGGGCTGTAGGCCACCACACGGTGCATTTCGGCAGCGGCAAGTGCAGTCCTCGGCTTTCAGCATCCACGGAGCGAAGTACTTCGATAGGTTTGACGAGTTGGTCGTTGCGCCCGATAATGTACCCGTCATCGTGGTACCACAGTTGAAGTAACAACTTTGCAAGTCTCTGTTCTCCCCTTCTCCTGAACTGAAGAGTTTTTGTATTTTGAGGATAATAGGGTGCAGCACCAGGTCGAAGAGGAGGCCTCCAAGATTGTCTCCCTGTTGGGTCCCGCAGACGCTTCTGGAGTGCATCTTCAACACAGTACACATAATCCTTGGTCTGGCCCCAGCTCTAGACTCAAGACTAATTGATCATCTATCTGGTAAAGTTCATCTTATGTTGTTGACACAATAAGTGTTAAAATAGTATGTTTTACCACAAACTGCACGACCAACTGCATCTGTTGTAACTGTTTGGGCGGTGGGAGGTTTTCGTCTGGGAGCGATGTGATTGGACTTGGTGACTTTGGGTGTATTGTACGGAACAAGTCGATGGTCTGCGCGTCTTTCATATCCGCCAGTGGGGCGTTGTGAAGCGACCACATTGCCTTGCCATACCGCGCATCCTTGAATAACACTTCAGCACGGCGCGCCGGCGCATGGAGCTGTACCCGGGCAGGGGGCGATCTTGCTCGGTCCATTCTGTAAGAGCATATTGAGCCATCAGGGCTTCTGACCAGAGTGATGCCCATTCGACGCCGGTGTGAGCGCGGCTTATTCGCTCGTTCAGCGCCTTTCTTTGTTTCTTCGGATACTACCATCCGGCTTCTCCTCGGAGAGCGCCACATGACGGCAGTTGTTAGCATGTGCAAAAGCATGAAGGCTCGGTACGTTGCGTTGCCATCTCGGGCGTTTGCGGCAGCATGGATCAGTTTGATGAACAAAAGAATAAACGCATTGAGAGACGGAAAAGGAATATCCTGAATGATGTCAGCTCCGCTGAATGGGGTGCGGGAACATCACCAAGTGTGGGCAGGGCAGCGGGGATATTAGTCAACGTTTCCATAGTGGCGGTGCTTAGGAGGACGGGTCTTGTGCAAGGGTTCTAGTGACCTTCGCGGAGGGCCTCGTGTCCTGAGCAGACTTGATGGTCTTGGAGGCCATGAAAGCTTCTGCAGGCAAGTAACGTGGGGTGTTAGCTGGGCGACTAGGGGGCGGTGTTGGATCCCGCTGCTTGGACTCTGTTTGAAATGCTGGGTTGAGGACTGTTACCGGACCGGCAGGGGGTTACTCAAGACGCTTAGGGTCGGGGCTTGGGGTACTGCTCTGTCTCAACGCTTGGAGGCATGAGACGAGGCGGAGAAGGAACGAGCGGTAGGGAGGAGCGGTGGGGGCGAGGAGCGGCGGGGATCCAAGTCGTTGTGGGTGGAGGCGGCGTGGTAGCAGTGTGAAGTTCACGCATTGATTGCCTTAAGATCGAGCTAGTGTCTCTGTGGGTAAAGCCGGAGGACGGGGCGTTTCTTCGTCGGCGGGGTCGGGAGAGGTTGCAGGAGCGGCGACAGCGGGTTGCGCCGGTGCATGGATGATGATAGGGGTAAATCGGCGGGGGAAGAGATCCTCAGAACCAATTACCCTGAGAAGAAGGTGTTGCAGGCGAGAAAAGTACTGCCGTGGTATTGTTGAACGAAAAAAAGGAGCCTAAATAGAAGAGAGTTGAGGAAGCTACAAGCAAGTATAAAAGGGGCAGGGTCTACCACCGACGCTCTGCGACAGCGTAAGAAAAAGTTTTCTTGGGTCTGAAGTTGACTCTCAACTTCCTACTACTCGGGACTTGGCTTGAAGTTGTCTGCCAACTTGCTTGACCTCTCCATGAGGAAGCAGTTTACTCAGCTTATATAGACTTTTGGCTACCCCTAAAGTCCGAACAAAACTACAGAAGATACAAGAAATGCATAAAAATACTTTGTGTGGACAATATACTCTAAGCAAAAGATACTTAAGAAACTAACAATTAATTTGGTCCTCTTATTTCCCATTCTCTAAATCAGATCCAAACAACTCCTCTAAAATATCCATGCTGTCCAAGCAGTCCCCACAAATATCTGCGAATGGCTCACAACTCTCTATTTCCCCCTGGGAGATATCTAGACTACTAAAGATATCTCCATCCGGTTCCATCGTGGGCACAACTTGATCCATACTCTCTATTCCAGGCCCCACCAGTCCAACACTTTCCATGCCCCCTGTTCCCTCTCCTCCTCCTCCTCCTCCTCCTCATCCTCTCCTCCTCATCCTCTTCCTCCTCTCTCCTCTCCTCCTCTTCCTCATCTCTCATCCTCTCTCCTCCTCCTCCTCATCCTCCTCATCCTCCTCCTCCTCATCTTCCTGAGCCTCGTACACTAGCTCAGGGGCTAACCATTCCTCGAAGGACTCCCCGCTCTCCTCCTCGACCTTCTCAGCCTCTCCCGGACTTACCTCCCTCTTCTTCTTCTATGAAGAGGCGGCGCACGAACTCGATGATTTGCTTCTTTGTTTGCCGCCGGATGTAGTCGTCGGCATCGGTTGGCCCGTAGGCGGCGAGACGAAGGCCATTGATGGAACGGGAAGGGCGGTTTTTGGAAATAGGGACAGAGGGGCGAAGGTTGCTCATTGTGATAGACGTTGGGGAACAGGAGGCAATGTAGGGTGTTTTGGGTGTGTGGGGGAGAGGGGTGATGAGTAAAATGATCGGGGGCATTTGGAACTTAGAATAAAGGGGTTTAAATAGGCTCCCGGGGCAGGTTCTATAGATTAGGAATAGGTAAAATAAATCTGCAAGGGATTTTGCAATAGTGCATTTGCGCCCTTCTTCTCAAAAAAAGGCGAATTTGGAGGAGGAGGTAAGCTAAAAGGGAAAAGGGACTTGATTCGGGGTCGATTCAGAGGGTTAAATACAGTATAAAAATATCTAGATAAAATGGAAGTAAATTTGGAAATGACGGTTGGAGAAGTTAGGGGCGGGATCGTTGTAGGTTGCTGGATTACACGAGGGGAGGACCATTTCCTGTATTACGTGAAGGGAGGACCATTTCCTGTATACGTGAAGGGAGGACCATTTCCTGTATTAAATGAGGGAGGACCATTTTTTGTATTACACGCCCCCTTTCTCAAGGCGAACGTCCCGGGTCGTCACTGCTCTTCTTCTGCTTCCGTTAGTGTTCGCTGTCTTATTGATAAGATGTATGGTCTCTCAAACGGGTACGGATGCAACTGATTACCAATATGATGCTCTAAAAAGTAGGTTCGCATTACTGGTACCTCACTTTGTAGCATAGCCTCATATATTGGTTTGATCACATCGAGGTGGGGTTGAATACATTCTTCTTCCGTGACTCTTCCGAATCTTCCAAGAGTGAAAAAATATATGTGATATGCAAACTCTTCTGGAAGATGCCGGAGGAATGGATGTCGATAAGAAAAGAAGACGCGCATCATCAAGAACGAATCTTCGTAAGATAAGTGCGGTCCATGTAGCGCCCTAAAACATAAACAGATGCTTATCATGAAATAAGAAATGACCTGCGCATCGTTCGCATCCTCGGAGATATTGCGCAGCCAAAAAGATAATCTTCTTCTTCCGACTGTATGCTGTGCATGGTTGTGAAGGAGAGCTAGAGATGAAGTTGTGGTGGACGGTCCCGATGAATGGCCGCGACCAGCTCCTGACGTACTGGGACCTGCACGAGGTCCTCTCGGGGGACGACCGGAACCTCTTCTGGGCGGGTTTTGTCTCCTGAAGGTCCTCCTCTGGTCATCATCACTGCTTCAGGAGGATCCTCGCCGCCTCCAACGTTCCCAATTTGTGGCGGAGAAACGTAAGGTTCCCATAGAGGATACGGGACCAGCCTGTATTCCATATCCGGGGGTAAGGCGTAACCTCTCAGTCGCACGTCTTGGTTGTTCTTGAGAAATACGTAAATTGGACGGATAATATTCAGATACGTTTGCGACAAGTCTCCAGCAGCTACCATTCCATATCTTCCTATAGAGTAATGATATATTACCTCCACAAACTCTGGACCTGCTTCCGTGAACCTTCCGTTTTGGAATGAAAATAGAACTCTTATTAATAGTCGGAAATCTTCTTCAGGTAGCAATGGTCCGTTCAACGTACGAAAACATAGGCATATATTAATGTAGAAATGGATGATTACGTGGAGTTCGTAGTAGTCCCGCGTAACCGAGATGATCCATTCCCAGGCCCTTTTTCCTCCCATAGGAATCATTCTATAGTTAAAGATGAGTATGCCCCGTGGTTGCGCATAGTCCTGTGTGAGAAGGAATTCTTCAGGCCTCTGATGGTAAGGGACCAGACGACGTGCATGGATGGCCCTCCTTGATCTCTTCCCTGAGCTTGAACAGAGCTGATAGTGCGGGTGTCTTTCCTCCGTGACGATGCAAGGGTTCGAGTACTTGGTTTGGAAGGCCGGCCACTTCACAGCCTGCTGCATTGCTTTTCCATGTACTACAAGTACTTTAGAGCCAACTGAAAAGGTTCTGACTGCAGGTTCTGCATCCTTATTTCTTGTCTGTGTTAGCGCGCGGTGTGATCTCCAGCCTTCGGTGGCCAGTAGTTCAACTTCCCTACTCTCTTCATCGATAATATTTGTTTCCATGTCTCTCTGTAACATTCTAGGAGCCCTTCCGTACATTAGCTCGAATGGTGAGCGTCCATTTCTTCCTCTTCTTCGACGGTAGCCGTATAACACTTTTGGTAAGGCATCTTCCCACTGGATTTCATTCTCCAACATAGTTTTCGATATTGCTCGTTTGATGGTTCCAACCATCCTCTCCGCTTTCCCGTTGGACATAGGAGCGTATGCGAGAACGGTCTTCAGCTGAATCCCTTTCTCTTCCAAAAACGAAGCAGTGAAGTTGCAGTAAAACAAAGGGCGTTATCCGAGATGATCCTTTTTGGAAGACCAAACGGTTCAATTATTTCTTTTTCGATGAATCTCAGTACCACCTCAGCATTTGCCTCCTCGACTGCAACTGCTATTGGCCATCCAGTAAGATGTTCCACCCCTATAAGGAGATATTTGTTTCCGGAAGAAGTTTCCTTGAACGGGCCCGCGAAGTCAATTGAGAAGGTTTCAAAGAGACCGGAAACTGGAAAACTTAGAGTTGTCTTATACTTCCGTATTGGAGTGAATTTTTGGCAGTTGTCGCAGCTTTTCACGAATTATAGACGTCCTTATGGATACCGGGCCACCAGAATCTCTCAGTTACGAATTTTTTGGTTGTTTCGAGATCCCAATGCCCTAGCTCATCATGGAAAGTCCTCAAGATCTTCATTCTTTCTTTCAAAGGGGCCACTAGTCGGGGACCGGCTTTAGTGTGCCGGAAAAGTTTCCCATTCCACAATGTAAAAGCCTTTTGATTCCTGCGTACCCAATTTCGGTGTTCAAGATCAACCTTTCTCATTTCTAGTCCATCGAGGAATTTGATCAGTCCGTGAATATTAGCTTCGTACTCGTTATCGTTCGGCAACTGCAACTCGGCGACTCCGACGATGTCCTCCGAAGCTTTTTCATTTGGAATCAGTGCGTCCCTCAAGCGGGATAGGTAATCGGCAGGCTGATTATTGCGTCCGGGTCTATACACAATTTCAAACCGATATTCTGCGAAAATGTCGAGCCATCGGGCCAAGCGGTGATGTACATCCTTCTTTTGGAATGCTGTTTTAAGTGCCTGGTGATCAGTTATCAAGACAAATTTCTCGAGTGATAAAAGGTATACGCGAAACTTTTTCAGCGCGAAGACGACAGCTAGCGCTTCTTTCTCGCAGACTGAGTATCTCTTTTCCGCGTCATTCAGAGTTCGGCTTGCGAATTGAACAGGGTGTAGTCTTCCGTTTTCATCTTTTTGGGACAAAACGGCACCCAAAGACCGTTCTGAGGCATCTGTCTCCACAACGAATGGTCTCTTGAAATCTGGGTACATGAGAACTGGGGGACACATAGCTTATCTTTAAGCTCCTGAAATGCAGTTTCCATTTCCTTGTTCCAGTAAAATTTTCCGTTCTTCGTAGTGCTGGCATGTAACGGTGCTGCAGTCTTGGCGAAATCTTTGATAAATCTTCTGTAATATGAGGCCAGTCCTAAGAAGCTTCGGACCTCCGTCTTTGAAGCGGGCCTTGGTGCCAACTTTATTTTTTTCGTTTTCTCTGGATCCACTCTAATTCCCTCTTGGTCGACGATATGACCGAGTAATTGGATAGAAGTTTTCGCAAAGAAGCATTTGCTCAACTTAATTTTCAAGCTATACTCCGATATCCTCTCCACAACTGTCTTGACGTGCGAGATGTGCTGATCCAATGTTTCTGAGAATATGACGACATCATCGATATAGACTCTTGCGAATGGAAGTCCTTTCAAAACCTCGTTCATCATTCTTTGGAATGTAGCTGGTGCATTCATGAGACCAAAAGGCATCACTTCGAACCTGAACGTACCGGCTTTGCTGGTAAAGGTTGTTTTTTCCTTACATTTTTCATCCAATGGAATCTGCCAATAGCCAGTGTAAAGGTCAATTGAGGTGAAATATCTCCCGTCCTTCAGGTCCTCGAGGATCTCCTCCATGTTCGGAATCGGAAATCGATCGGGTATCATTCTCTGGTTCAGTTGTCGGTAATCGACGCAAAAACGCAGCTTTCCATCCTTCTTTGGTGCGACCACAACTGGAAACGACCATGGGGATGAAACTGGTCGAATAATATCATTTTTCAGCATACTTGTAACATTTTCTGAGATAAATTGGTCATATTTTGGCGGTTGACGTCTAGGCTTGTGGTAAATCGGTTGAGTGTCGGTAAGTTCGAACGAGTGAGTAACCGGTACACTTGCTTGTCTTAAATCTGAAACGCTCCATGCAATTACTTCGGAAGATGTTAACATGTCGGATATTTTCAGTGAGGCGGGGGCGGGAAGGTGCTGCACTTTTCCTTGGATTTCTGCCATTTGGCGCCCTTTTTCTTCTTGATCCTCAACCTCAATATTTTGAAGGACCTCTTCCGTCGTGCTCACATCTTCATATATGGAATTCGACGTATTCTTATTTTCTTTGCAAAGGTAATCTTCTTTCATGCTCCGAATTCTGTCCTTTGATTCGATATCATCGCAAAAAGAAACACATTCGGGTTTCAAACTTATCCTAGAATCCAGTCGTCATCTGTTTCAAACCCGGAATCATAATCGTCCCATGCCATGTTCATTACCCCCGAGGGTACCCTTTTCCACTTCCGAAAGTGTTAGTTGGTTCCGAATCTTCGCTGTCATAGCTAGAAGTGAAATCTTCACTGTCCGTTTCTTTTAAATCTTCAGGATGCGTGCTTTTGTCGAAATCCAGGGGCATCTTCACGGTTCTGCCGTCAATATTAACTGAAACCATTTGGTTGCCCAAGTCAATGCATGTTCCTAGTCTTTCCATTGTGGGGCAGCCAATGATTGCATCGAAAGGAAGATCCGGCATGACAAGAAAGTCTACATCAACTTTAGAATCCCCAAAGAACACGGAAACCTTGTCAACAGTGATGCCTTTTGGTCTCATGAATGCACCAGCTACATTCCAAAGAATGATGAACGAGGTTTTGAAAGGACTTCCATTCGCAAGAGTCTATATCGATGATGTCGTCATATTCTCAGAAACATTGGATCAGCACATCTCGCACGTCAAGACAGTTGTGGAGATGATGTCGGAGTATAGCTTGAAAATTAAGTTGAGCAAATGCTTCTTTGCGAAAACTTCTATCCAATTACTCGGTCATATCGTCGACCAAGAGGGAATTAGAGTGGATCCAGAGAAAACGAAAAAAATAAATTGGCACCAAGGCCCGCTTCAAAGACGGAGGTCCGAAGCTTCTTAGGACTGGCCTCATATTACGGAAGATTTATCAAAGATTTCCCAAGACTGCAGCACCGTTACATGCCAGCACTACGAAGAACGGAAAATTTTACTGGAACAAGGAAATGGAAATTATATTTAAGGAGCTTAAAGATAAGCTATGTGTTCCCCAGTTCTCATGTACCCAGATTTCAAGAGACCATTCGTTGTGGAGACAGATGCCTCAGAACGGTCTTTGGGTGCCGTTTTGTCCCAAAAAGATGATAACGGAAGACTACACCCTGTTCAATTCGCAAGCCGAACTCTGAATGATGCGGAAAGGAGATACTCAGTCTGCGAGAAAGAAGCGCTAGCTGTCGTCTTCGCGCTGAAAAGTTTCGCGTATACCTTTTATCACTCGAGAAATTTGTCTTGATAACTGATCACCAGGCACTTAAAACAGCATTCCAAAGAAGGATGTACATCACCGCTTGGCCCGATGGCTCGACATTTTCGCATAATATCGGTTTGAAATTGTGTATAGACCCGGACGCAATAATCAGCCTGCCGATTACCTATCCCGCTTGAGGGACGCACTGATTCCAAATGAAAAAGCTTCGGAGGACATCGTCGGAGTCGCCGAGTTGCAGTTGCCGAACGATAACGAGTACGAAGCTAATATTCACGGACTGATCAAATTCCTCGATGGACTAGAAATGAGAAAGTTTGATCTTGAACACAGAAATTGGGTACGCAGGAATCAAAAGGCTTTTACATTGTGGAATGGGAAACTTTTCCGGCACACTAAAGCCGGCCCCCGACTAGTGGCCCCTTTGAAAGAAAGAATGAAGATCTTGAGGACTTTCCATGATGAGCTAGGGCATTAGGATCTCTAAACAACCAAAAAATTCGTAACTGAGAGATTCTGGTGGCCCGGTATCCATACGGACGTCTATAATTTCGTGAAAAGCTGCGACAACTGCCAAAAATTCACTCCAATACGGAAGTATAAGACAACTCTAAGTTTTCCAGTTTCCGGTCTCTTTGAAACCTTCTCAATTGACTTCGCGGGCCCGTTCAAGAAAAATTCTTCCGGAAACAAATATCTCCTTATAGGGGTGGAACATCTTACTGGATGGCCAACAGCAGTTGCAGTCGAGGAGGCAAATGCTGAGGTGGTACTGAGATTCATCGAAAAAGAAATAATGAACAGTTTGGTCCTCCAAAAAGGATCATCTCGGATAACGCCCTTTGTTTTACTGCAACTTCACTGCTTCGTTTTTTGGAAGAGAAAGGGATTCAGCTGAAGACCGTTCTCGCTACGCTCCTATGTCCAACGGGAAAGCGGAGAGGATGGTTGGAACCATCAAACGAGCAATATCGAAAACTATGTCGGAGAATGAAATCCAGTGGGAAGATGCCTTACAATGGCTTTATACGGCTACCGTCGAAGAAGAGGAGAAATGGACGCTCACCATTCGAGCTAATGTACGGAAGGGCTCCTAGAATGTTACAGAAAGACATGGAAACAAATATTATCGATGAAGAGAGTAGGGAAGTTGAACTACTGGCCACCGAAGGCTGGAGATCACATCGCGCGCTAACACAGACAAGAAATAAGGATGCAGAACCTGCAGTCAGAACCTTTTCAGTTGGCTCTAAAGTACTTGTAGTACATGGAAAAGCAATGCAGCAGGCTGTGAAGTGGCCGGCCTTCCAAACCAAGTACTCGAACCCTTGCATCGTCACGGAGGAAAGATACCCGCACTATCAGCTCTGTTCAAGCTCAGGGAAAAGATCAAGGAGGGCCATCCATGCACGTCGTCTGGTCCCTTATCATCAGGCCTGAAGAATTCCTTCTCACACAGGACTATGCGCAACCACGGGCATACTCATCTTTAACTATAGAATGATTCCTATGGGAGAAAAAAGGGCCTGGGAATAGATCAACTCGGTTACGCGGGACTACTACGAACTCCACGTAATCATACATTTCTACATTATTATACGCCTATGTTTTCGTACGTTGAACGGACCATTGCTACCAAGAAGATTTCCGGACTATTAATAAGTTCTATTTTCATTCCAAAACGGAAGATTCACGGAAGCGGTCCAGAGTTTGTGGAGGTAATATATCATTACTCTATAGGAAGATATGGAATGGTAGCTGCTGGAGACTGTCGCAAACGTATCTGATATTATCCGTCCAATTTACGTATTTCTCAAGAACAACCAAGATGTGCGGCTGAGAGGGTTACGCCTTACCCCCGGATATGGAATACAGGCTGGTCCCGTATCCTCTATGGGAACCTTACGTTTCTCCGCCACAAATTGGGAACGTTGGAGGCGGCGAGGATCCTCCTGAAGCAGTGATGATGACCAGAGGAGGACCTTCAGAAGACAAAAACTCGCCCAGAGGAGGTTTCGGTCGTCCCCGAGAGGACCTCGTGCAGGTCCAGTACGTCAGGAGCTGGTCGCGGCCATTCATCGGGACCGTCCACCACAGCTTCATCTCTAGCTCTCCTTCACAACCATGCACAGCATACAGTCGGAAGAAGAAGATTATCTTTTGGCTGCGCAATATCTCCGAGGATGCGAACGATGCGCAGGTTATTTCTTATTTCATGGTAAGCATCTGTTTATGTTTTAGGGCGCTACATGGACCGCACTTATCTTACGAAGAACCGTTCTTGATGATGCGCGTCTTCTTTCTTATCGACATCCATTCCTCCGGCATCTTCCAGAAGAGTTTGCATATCACATATATTTTTTCACTCTTTGAAGATTCGGAAGAGTCACGGAAGAAGAATGTATTCAACCCACCTCGATGTGATCAAATCAATATATGAGGCTATCCTACAAAGTGAGGTACCAGTAATTCGAACCTACTTTTTAGAGCATCATATTGGTAATCAGTTGCATCCGTACCCGTTTGAGACCTACATTTTATCAATAAGACAGCGAACACTAACGGAAGCAGAGAAGAGCAGTGACGAGTCGGGACGTTCGTCTTGAGCGAGAGGGCGTGATGTGCGCAAATTCGCACACGAAAAAATCTAGATGAGGACCATGATTGTATACAGTATCGGAATTGGGAAGATATTTTTACAGTTTTTGAATTTGCAAGATATTTTTAATTTGGGTGAGTGTGGCAAATTCGTCGGTTGATTTTTCATTTTAGGACACCCTGTCATAGTAGATGTCAGTACAGTTCCAGGTTGTGGGTGTACTACAAGTAGCTCTGAAAGGTCTGTATAATGGCCACATCAATTCCCGGTCGATGGGTGGCTGGCATGGGTATGGCACCTAGATTTACCTTGAGGAATATCTCCTAATAGTCTCTCTGGTTCACACGATTACCGTAAATACATTTTATGGTTATTAGTATGTTTGTTTGAGACTTTTAGGGTAGCCAAAAGTCTATATAAGCGAGTAAACTGCTTCCTTTAGTGGAGGTGAAGCAAGTTGGCAGATAACTTCAAGCCAAGTCCCGAGTAGGAAGTTGAGAGTCAACTTCAGACCCAAGAAAACTTTTTCCTATGCTGGTCGCAGAGCGTCGGTGGTAGACCCTGCCTCTTTTATACTTGCTTTTAGCTCTCTTAACTCTCTTCTATATACACTCCTTTTGTTCGTTCAACAATACCACCGGTAGCACTTTTGTCGCTCGCGCAACCTCCTCAGGGTAATTGGTTCTGAAGATCTCTTCCCCGCCGATTTACTCCTATCAGCGGCCTGCGAAAAATTGGGAAACAAAAGCGTCCGGCCAGTCGGGGATCCCATCACGATAAAACCAGGGGGGGTGGAAAAGGGCAAGCAAGTGCCAAAGGCGAGTGGGAAGGGGAAAAGCCGTAAACTTGGGTCTTGGCAAGGTTGACTGGATCCCTAGGTACCTCTTCAAGCTGGATGAAACGGATGGCAGCAGTGGCTTGGGATCGAGGAAGAACAATGTTACCTGTCTTGCGTACCAAGCGTTCAGGGAGTGAGAACTTCTCCTGTAACGATAGCAAGAGCGGATGGGGAGCTAGGGCAAAGAGCAAGGGACCGAGGGGATCACCTTGCTGAGTGCCCTCTGAACTACGGACGTAGTAGGGTACGAAAGCAAGCTCTGTAGGAGCATCGTAACAAGAGTGTACCCACCGTGGGAGGCCTGGGGCATTGGTCTCTACGGCTTCCAGAATGCGGTGGCGGAGATGCAATTGAAAGCGTTGCGAGCATCGATCTAGACCAAGACGTGATCGTGGAACTCGGATCTCTTGGAAAGACGACGCACAGAATGAATTTTTGCATCGGTCCCGTTTTGATGCCTACCCCGACCTGATGGGGCAGAGTAGGAGCGGATGGTGCGGGTCGCTTTGTGTGCCGCGAGCCTAGAAATTAGGCGTCGGTATAGAAGCCTAACCGCGATCGGACGGATTCCCCCGCTTGGCTTCGGCAGCGCAGTAAGACGGCCTCCGCAGAAATACGGGCGGCATGCGGCCGGCAGATCGCTGTTCAGACAGAGGTGAGGAACTTTTTCAGGGCATGTAGGCAATCGCTCCGGGCGTGGCCCCACCTGCCGTGCAAAGCAGCATTTGCAGGAACACTGCGGATAGACCATCGGCCCCAGGAGCGGTTGAAGGATCCAGGCTTTGAATGGCACGGCGGACATCCGAGACCGAGAACTTTAGCGCGGAGGCAAACCGTGAGGGGGCATGGGAGTGATTGGGATGGGGGGCGGGGGATGAAGTGAAGCCAAGGATTGAAGGTAGCTTCGCTGGGGAGAGTGGGTGATCGACTTGGAGAAGGGCTGCTGTGGCCCGGGAAGGGCTACCCCGGGAGCGGAAGCGACGGCATCTGTGAAGGGCCGTGTCAGGGCCGGCGGGGTGGGAGGGGATTGATTCGGAGAGGGGTGGCGGAGATGAACAACGGGGGCCTCATCGAAGAGGTCTGTAATACAAAAAATGGTCCTCCCTCATGTAATACAGGAAATGGTCTTCCCTTCATGTAATACAGGAAATGGTCTTCCCTTCATGTAATACAGGAAATGGTCCCCTTCATGTAATACAGGAAATGGTCCTCCTTCGTGTAATCCAGCAACTACAACGATCCCGCCCCTAATTTCCCCCACCGTCATTTACAATTTACTTCCTAATCTATAGAACTGCCCGGGAGCCTATTTAAACCCTTTATTCCAAGTTCCAATGTCCTGATGATGTTACTATCACCCCTTCCCCCCCACACACCCAAAAAACCCTACATTGCCTCCTTCCCCAATGTCTATCAAAATGACCTTCGCCCCTACGCCCCATCACCAAAACCGCCCCTCTCGCCCCATTAATGGCCTCTGTCTCGCCGCCTGCGGCCAACCGATGCGGACTACTACCTCCGGCGGCAAACTAAGAAGAAGATCATCGAGTTCGTTTGCCGCCTCTTTATAGAAGAAGAGCGAGGGAGGTAAGTGAGGATGAGGCTGAGAACGTCGAGGAGGAGAGCGTGGAGTCCTTCGAGGAATGGGCAGCCCCGGAGCTGGTCTACGAGGTTAAGCAGGAAGAAGAGGAAGAGAGGAGGATCAGGATGGGTATGATGAGGGGTTGATGAGATGATGGGGGTTGATGAAATGATGAGGGGGTTGATGAAGATGATGAAGGGTTAATGAAGATGATGAGGTGGTTGATGAAGATGATGAAGAGGTTGATGAGATGATAAGAGGGTTGATAAAGATGATGAGGGGGTTGATGATAGCGATGAGGACGACGATGAGGGCGACGGAGATGAGGCACGGAAGGTTTGGGAAGGTTGGAATGGGGGAATGTATGGAACAAGTGGTACCGACTATGGAACCTGATGGGGATATCTTTAGTAGTTTAGATATCTCCAGGAGGAAACAGATAGTTATGAGCCGTTCGCAGATATTTGGGGACTGCTTGGACACCATGGATATTTTGGAAGAGCAGTTTGGATCTGATTTAGAGAATGGGAATGGAGGACCAAATTATTGTTAGTTCTTAAGTTTCTTTTGTTTGAGTATGTCATCCATCAAATTGTTTCTGTGCATTTCCTGGTACTTCATAGTTTTGTTCGGACTTAAGGGGTCAAAAGTCTATATAAGCCCAGTAAACTGCTTCCTCATGAGAGGTCAAGCAAGTTGGCAGAACTTCAAGCCAGTCCCGAGTAGTAGGAAGTTGAGAGTCAAATTCAGACCCAAGAAAACGTTTTTTTACGCTGGTCGCAGAGCGTTGGTGGTAGACCCTGCCCTTTTATACTTGCTTGTAGCTGCCTCAACTTTCTTCGTTATACAAACCCTTTTTGTTCGTTCAACAATACCACGATAGCACTTTTGTCGCTTGCAATACCTCCTTCTCAATGTAATTGGTTCTGAGGATCTCTTTCCCGAGTATTTATCCCTATCAAGATTATCATAGAGGCGGCTAGAGACCATGCAGATGCGGTCGACAAGGCGGGAGCAATTTTCCCTCCGGCGGCGGACAAGAGCGAGGTGGCGTTTGTGTCGGAAAACCAATTTCGGGATGGCAAGAAGTTCCAGGAGGGCTCGAGTCCTGTGCTGTGAGGATGGAGCAGATATAACGCGGTACAAGGCAGCAAAGTATAAGTCGTAAGCCGTGGCTTGGACCGGACGAGGAATGAAGGTGAGAACAGGGAAGGGGGCGGAGAGGAGGGAGCGGAAGGTGAGGGGTGACTGGGATGGTCCTGAAACTAGATTCATAGCTAGGAGATTCATGCGTTAAGATCCATGTCGGCATCGGGGGCGGTAATGTGTTCGAGAAGACCATAGCGGTTGATGTCTGCTGGGGGGACGTTTGGGTGTTTTACTCTTGGGAGGTATATCTGATCCATCCCATGGTTTTCCAGACAACCACAATCGACTCAAAAGGGTATACCGACAGCGTAATGGGGAAGGAACTACGCTCCCTAAAATGCTACTTCAGGCCAGCCATCAAGCAGGCCGCATTGGACATGACGGCTGCTGCAGCGTGCATTCGCATCAAAACCCCCGAACCTTTCCGTAAGTCTCCAGTGCCCTCACAGCCACACGTCTGCTGGTGTAGTAGGGAGCGGAGGGATGGGCGATTGGGCATTCGGGGCACCGACCGTAATACAGCCATCCGTTTGAGGCGGAACAGGGGCAGTCTGGGTACGGCGGCGTTTGAATCCACCTGCCGCTGCTGGTGGGGAGGCAGAGGGATTGCTATAGGTATAGATCAATCAAATAAAAGTAGCCTGAGCATATCAGATATAGGACTGTCCTTATCTTCCACTCTTAGATTCAGCATCGAACTGGGATTGCAATCAATCGCAGGATGCTTTACCGCCAAGAGCTCTTACAGTCCTATGCTAGTCTTGCGATGAAGGTATCTCCAGTTGTTGCATTTCTGCACAGCGGAACGTTTGGGTTAAATGGGGTGCCTTACTTGAATGGGTTTGTATGGGTAGGGACGTTTGGGTTAAAGTGTAAATGGGGGTTAATTTACTGTGGTAGATATGTAGGTTGGTACCCAGTAAATTTGTACCGGAGCGTAGATATCGACAAAGATGGGTCAATATGGGGGGCTTATTTGAACGGGTTGGTCTATGGAAAAGGAACTCGTCCACCACTACTGCATCAAGAGCAAGGTGAAATTTAGACCCTGTACAAACAAATCCATGGCTAAATCCGTGCTCGTATTAACCTCACCCGCGCGCCCATTTGAGGCCTGCCCATAGACGCCTTTGGGGTTGAGTATTATAAGGCCGGTTTCCGTAGAAGATAGGGGCTGGTTCTCACCGAATGGTGACGTGGGAGAGGTTCCGGTGGAAACGGAGGGTTCATCGCATACATGTTCGTATTTGAGTACTGAAAGGAGTGGGAGGACAAGTGAAACAAACGATATAACAGGCAGAAAAATTCCACCGAAAATATCCTGCGGAACAGGGCCCTACGGCTTGAGAAAACAGGCTCCTTCACCTGCCATTAAGAACCACATAGGAAGATACGACGGCGACAACCTGCACCGTGGTCGGGGACCTTGACGAAAACCATGCAGCGCCGCTTTGCAGCGACGTTCGAAAGTAACGCCATCTGTGCGCGCCATTCCCGGTTTTTGCAACGTGGTCCGGAGGCGAGAGGTGGTGGTACTGTGGACGAGGATATTGTTGAGATCGATGCAGCGAGTGCGAAGTCGCGACGTATCAATCTGCGGGGAAACGGGCTAGACGGGAGGAAGTAAGCGCGCCCACACCCACGGCATGTCGCACTGGGCGGGCGCCGAAAGCGGCGAGATGTTGAGGAAGCTCTGCATTGGTTGTGTTGAGTGATGAAGGGGAGAGTGGGGAGAATGAAAGGAAAAAAGTTTGGACGTTTGGGTCATTTTACTGCGAGGGGAACGTTTGGTTGTTTTACTCTTGGAAGATATATCCGATCTATCGCATGGTTTTCCAGACAGCCAAAATCGACTCAAAAACGGTATACCGACACAGAAAAGGGGAAGGAACTATGCCCTCTAAAATGCTACCTTCAGTACATTTAGATGGTAACCAGTACCAATGAGTTTTCCAAAAATTTTCCTAAACGCGGCGTTCGCAGTCGTCAAAGAACTTATGAGAACTGTCACCAGCCGCGCCATGGAAAGGGTTTTGAACGAGCGAGGTATTTCTTTAAAGCTACACTCCGCACTACCAAGTAGCCTCCAATGCGGCTTGCTTGCTTGCTGGCATTCCTCTGCTTACTGGTCATCAATAAAAGACCCACAAATTTCCCCCATTGCTGGTCGAATGAAACGTCATCAGCGCCTCCTGCAACCTTTCACGTGCATGTTTACTACCACCATGCAAGTTAACTGAGCATCAGCCAGCTTATCTGGTGCAGTAAAGGAACCATCCATGCCCCCCTTTCCAAAACTTCCCTTTCTTAACTTCGAAGTCTCTGATAAACACAACTGCCGAATTCGCCCTTTTCAGGTGAGGTTATAAACTACAGAAGTATTTCCACCCTACAGCCCTATTTACTAAGTGGGAAAAGAGTGGTTTCGTTTACTGTGACTGATGTTTTGGATTTTCTACGGGGAAAGGTTTGGGTGTTTGTCTAGGGTGTGAAGTTGGTAAGCTGCAAACTTTTTGTTGTGTAAGTTATACCCAGTCGCTTTAATCCATAACGGAATGTTTGGCCTCACTTCAGGAAATTACATAACTTGCCAAATACAGATCCAATATTGAAGTACTTGTTGTTTTTACCCCATAGAAACTAGTCCTATCGTAAGGTCCCCTCATACTGCATTTGAATAAAAGGTCACCTCTCCCCCCATTGTTTTCGCATAAATGGAAAAACATTTCCAGCTTGACACCACGACTCTATCTGCCGAAATCGTGCGGACCATTAAGAAACGATTGCACTCTTGATTTTGGAAGCCAAGTGGAGAAGATCAATAACGGGTGGTTTTATTGAAGAATGGCAGCGATTCGCTGAAAAGGGAACGTATTGGGTTTCAAAACATGGAAGAAGTGTGTGAAACATATCCTTCTCCTGAGGCCGGCAGTGTGCTGTTCAGCAGAGCGAAATAATCAGCAATTCTCTGAGTTTCAGTGTAAATGTCCCCATACTTTTCCGTACAGATTCACGGCGAATGTGAAAAAATACATGGAATTTGAAAAAATTCCACAGTAGGCGCAGCGAGTGACTGCGCTGAAATTTCACGGTTGCGCATTTGTTTGAGAGAGAGGAGAAAACGGGGGGTCTAATATTTGAAAGATATGGTAGGTTGTAGCCCGGAATATTCTACAGGGTGACCAGAAGCACCTCTTAAATTCCCCTAAAAAGCCGGCTCAAGGCGCCCGGCAGACAAGCTGCGTTCGACATTACAGCCGCGCCAGCTTGCCTCCGAGAGAGAAAGGTGTCTATAAAAGGGCCGGCTATCCTCGCAACGGTGTGATTAAAGTCGTAGGTCAACGACGATTTTGCAACCATCTTATCCCATTGTTCTTTCAATACAGGAAAACCATCACATTTCGTCGTAGCAGGCCTAGAACCACTACGATGAATCTCTCAACATCTTTTATCACACTTATTTACTTAGTACATGTGTTTCACTCAAGCAAAGAGTGTAATATCTACTCAACGGAAGAACAGCGCATGGACTGCAGAGAAAATGGTACCATTGAAGTTGTGGGGAGGATTGATCTGGTCTGTGGCACGACGAGATACAATCCGCAGTTCGCTCGCTGTTGCTCTGGGAGAGTGGTTCTTGCGTCCCCCCTTGATCAGTGTTGTGGAACTACAACGTACGATCCTCGGTTCTATCGCTGTTGCTCTGGAGAGAGTAGTTGGTGCTGGCCCCCTGATCAGTGCTGTGGCACTAGAACGTTCAGTCCATTGTATTTTCGATGTTGTTCGGGTTGGTAATTCCCGCTGGCCCTACGACGTGTGTTGTGGCAGACGGACATACGACCGGAGGACTGGTCGGTGTTGCTCTGGCGTTGCTTTGATGGGCAGCCCATTCTCTCTGTGTTGTGGCAGTAGGCTATACAACCCTCATTTCAACGATGCTGTGGCGGGGTCGTGTGCTAGGTTTCTCGAAATCGTAGGTTCGGAATAAGCACGGGAGGAGGGTTACTCCATGAGGAAAGAACAATGGAGAATGACTAAGGGACAGGATAGAAGCGGCCGGGTAGAGGCCGGGAGGAAGGCCGAAGCCGATTAAAAATCAGCAACCGCCTAGTGATTTGGGGAAGTGCTACGTCTCATGAGCGCTTGAGCTGAGAGATGGCGTGAAGGCTGAGAAATATTGAGCTCATGCAGATGATTCCAATGCGAACGGAAAGAGGAACGGTTGTACACCAAACCCGTAACCTCATGGTAACCTGATAAGTTGTCTCTAGATATGCCGTCCTTTTGCTGTAGTTCAGCTCTATCACGCAATGTGGCAATGTCCTTTGTAATGTAGCAATGTGCTTTGAAGCCCTTTCCGACATTGCTAGTTGGATTGCATTCATAAAAGTCAAATGGCGTTTACAGCTTGACATACTTCCGTGCAATACTTGTTCCAGTCATCGTTATGGTAAGAGTCAAAAGTAAGTTGTATCAAAAGCGCATTTCGAGGGAAAAAGAGAACAATTCTTTAATGATGTTTCTAGGGAGGTTCTTGCAGAGATTACTGCATCGGGGCCATTTGCCGAACTTATGTTTGCAACCTCTTGTGGGGTCCCTAAAGGGGCCCAAAGGCCCTTAGCTACGTACATGCATCTCCTGGGGAAACTCGTCACAGGCGGGAGTCTCCAAGTCAAGGTGGCGCTTGAGATTGTGGTCTATGTATGGCAGGTCTAATTCAACCCTCTGATACGACATTCTCAAATATGGAATTCAATTAGGGTGGAAATCTGGGCTTTTTTAATCCATGAAAAATGAGGTCAGCTGTTCCCTGAGGGATGTCAATAATGCATTTACTGCAATTCCTTGCTATAGCTAGAACTTTAAAAACAAGAAATTTGAATTGTCTCAATTTCGCTATCTGTCATTCTCGAGAGAGTATTGATAGTGGTAAATCGTCGGAAGAAGAGATACTCAGAAACTCCCAGGAAGGAGCTGTTGAGACAAAAGTGCTACCATGGAATAGTTGAAAGAACAAAAAGGAGAGGACAAGGAAGACAGTTGAGAGGGCTACTACCAGGTATAAAAGGGGCAGGGCCTACGCTGATGCTCTGTAACTAGAGCAAGAAAAAATTTTCTTGGGTTTGAAATTGACTCTCAACTTCCTACTACTTGGGATCTGACTTGATAAATGTCTAGATATATTCCCTAATATCTTACTTCTAAAGATCAGAGCTGAATAGTTCCCCCAGAATATCTAATCCACTCAAGCAGTCCCCATAAATATTTGCAAACGGCTTGGAATCTCCACTGTCTCCTGGGAGTTGACTAGACCTCTGAAGATGCCCCTATTCTGTTCCAGTGTCCAGACTACCTGTTTCATTTATTCAGGCCCCCTACCCACTCTTTCAGCACTTTCCATGTCTCCCTCTCACTCATCCCCCTAGTCATATTCTTCACCCTGCTATCATTTTCGTCAGAAAAGTCAAAGATCACGATTACTCCCTCCGTCTTCTTTTCATTCTCTATGAGAGCTCCCCCACCGTTTTACTCTAGTGGCTTCTGCGGGTCCATCCAGTCTTCCTCGTCATTCTCCTCTTACTCTTCCTCTTCTACTCCTTTTCCTCTTCCTTATCCTCTTCTTCCTCTGGCTGCTCGAAGCAGTTACGGCGGACCCACTCCCGAACGTGTTCCGGGTCCAATCTTCTACAGTAATCATAGCAGTCGGTTGGACCATTTGCTATCAGGTCCAGACCGCTGATTAATCGACGGATTTGGGATGAATTGGTGATGGTGAGGGAAGGGCGGAGGTTGGTCATGTTAAGGGCCAGAAAAGGGGTGAGCTGATAGGGTAGTTGATGGCTGGGGTTTTCTCAACAACGTCGATTTCAAACTTGAATAATGCAACGTCTTCGAAAAGTATCACGATCTTGGACGTTTAGTGACATATATTAATGACCCCGTGTCTTGAAGTAAAGAACTAACCCATGAGCCTGCCACACTAATCCAAATTGAAAATATCTTGCAATTTCAGAAACTGTAAAAATATCTTGCAAGTTCCGATATTGTATCCGAATTTGGTCCTCTTCTAGATTATTTCTCGTGTGCAAATTTAGCGCACATCACGCCCTCCTGCTCCAGACAAATGCCTGGCTCGTTTTCATTGCTCCTGCTGTTCTTCTGGTAGTTCTATTCATTCATCAGGGAGACTATATGGTTGACTGAAAGGATATGACAGTAACTAATTTCCGATATGGTGAAAGAGTTTGTACCATACGATGACTGGCTCTGCACCTTGGTCGAGAGTTTCATATATCCTGCATATCGTTTCATAGTGGTCTCTAATAAGCTTCTTTTGTTTCACATCTCCGAACATTTTAAATGTAAGATACTGGATGTAGAATGCGAACTTCTTTGGCAAGGGGTCCAGAAATGAGTATCTGAAAGATAATGAAACTCGCATTATAAGCACTGCGTTCTCACGAAGAAGGCGCGCCCATGAATTTTTTGGACGCATATGCAAATACTAATCGCGAAAAAGGAAATTATTTCGGCTTCGCGAGGATCCTCCGTTATTTCGTCAAGCCAACGTCTAATTGGTAGCCTTCCAATAATCGAGGAGGCATAGCTTCCACCTGGAAGACTAGGCGATGTTTGAGGTGAACTAATTGGTGATCTTACTCGCTGCTTTCGACGCCTTGCACTTATCGATGATCCGCCCCGATTATTTGATTTTTCTGCTCGTATCTTCATGAAGGTCTCGGGAGGATCTTGGTCTTCAGCTGAGATTGTGTTCCTTGTCCGAGAAACTTAGGTTTCCCATAGATGGTATGGGACCCTTCAATATTTCATAACAGGGAGTAAGCTGTAATCTCTCAGTTGCCCATCTCGTCTGAACCTGAGAAATACTTAAATCGCGCGGATAACGTTCAGATAGCTTTAGGACAAGTCTTCGATAGCTCATTTCCCATAATTTGCTATAGAGTAATGATATATTGCCCTAGAAACTCTGGACCTGCTTTCGTGACCCTTCAATTTTGGAAGGAAAAAAGAACTCCAATTAATAGTTAGAAATATTCTTCGGGTATCAATGGTCCGTTTAACGTACGAAAACATAGGCATATATTAAAGTAGAAATGGATGAATACTTGGAGATCGAAAAAGTACCGCCTAATCTAAATGATCCATTTCCAGGCTGTTCTACCTCCCGTAGGAATTATTATGTAGTGAAAGATGATTATGCCTCGTAGTTGCACACATTAGTGTGTGAGAAAGATTTCTTCAAGCCTCTGATAGTAAGCGACAGGACAACGTGCACACATGGCCCTACTTGATCTTCTCCCTGAGCTTCAATAGAGTTATAATGCGGGTTTCTCTACCCTTCTTATTGATAATATCTGTTTCTATTTTTCTCTTTAACATTGTAGGAGTAATTTCGAACCTTAGCTCAAATTTTGAGCGTCCATATCTTCCTCTTCTTCGACGGTAGCCGTGGAATACTTTTATTAAGGCATCTTCTCACTGGATTTCATTCTACAACACAGTTTTCGATATTGCTCTTTTGATAGTTCCAATCATTATTTTTGCTTTCCTGTTTGACATAGGAGCGTAGGCGATAACTGTCTTCAGCTGAGTTCATTTCTTTCCAAAAAACAAAGCATTAAAATTGCAGTAAAATCAAGGTAGCTACCCGAGATGATCCTTTTTGGAAGCGCAAATGGTTCAATTGTTTCTTTTTCAATGAATCTCAGGACTACCTCAGCATTGGCTTTTTCCACTGCAACTGCTACTGTCAATCCAGTAACATGTTCCAACCCTATAAGGAGATATTCGTTTCCAGAAGATGTTTCCCTGAATGGGCAGGCAAATTCGATTGAGAAGGTTTCAAAAATACCGAAAACCTTAAATCTTATATTGGTCCTTTAGTTTCGTATCGGGCTGAAATTTTGAAAATTGTCGCAGTTTTTCATAAAATTTGAGACGTTCTCTTGGATTCTGGGCCACCAAAGTCTTTCCGTAAATAATTATATACTTGTTTCGAGATCCCAATGCCCTGACTCGTCATGAAAAGTCCTCAAGATCCTCATTTTTTCCTACAAAGGGGCCACTGGTCTAGGACCTGATTTATTGTGTCGAAATAGTTTCCTATTACCCATGTAAAAGCCTTTGGATTCCTGCAAACCCAATTTCTGTGTTTACGAACAACCTTTCCCATTTCTAATCCATCAAGAATTTTTATGAGTCTATGAATACTTGTTTCGTACTCATAATCGTTCGGCACTTGCACCTCGACAATTCCGACGATGTCTTCCGAAAAATTTTCATTTGGACTCATCAGATCCCTCAAGCGGTATAGGTTGTTAGCCGGCCGATTATTGTGTCCGAGTCTTTCCATAATTTCAGACTGGTATTTTGCAAAATTGTCGGTCCATCGAGCTATGCGATGATTTACATCTTTCTTTTGGAATGCCGTCTTAAATGCCAGGTGATCAGTTACCAAGACAAAATTTTCTCGTCATAAAAGGTGCATGCGAAAAGTTTTCAGTGCGGAGACGACAGCTGGTGCTTCTTTATCGCAGACTGAGTATCTCCTTTCCGCATAATTCAGAGTACGACTTGCGAATTGAACATGGTTTAGTCTTCGTTTTCATCTTTTTGGGACATAGCGGCATCCAAAGACCGTTCTGAGGCATCTGTTTTCACAACAAATTGTTTCTTGAAATCTGGATCCATGAGTACTGGGGGACATATAGCTTATTCTTAAGATCCTTAAATGCAATTTTGATTTCCTGTTTCCCTGTCCGAGTAAAACATTTCGTTCTTCGTAGTACTGGCATGTAACGATGCTGCTGCTTTGGAGAAATTTTTAATAAATATTCGGTAATGTGAGGCAAGTCCTAAGAACCTTCGGACCTCCGTCTTTGAAGCGGTCCTTGGTACCAACTTAAATTTTTTGGTTTTCTATGGATTCACTTTAAGTCCCGCTTGATTGACAGCATGAACGAGTAATTTGAAAGAAAAATTCCTATAGAAGCATTGCCTAACTTAATTTTCAGGCCGCATGCCGACCTCCTCTCCACCACTGTCTTGACATGTGATATATGCTGATCCAAAAGTTTTTGAGAATATTACCACATCATCGATATAAACTCTTGCAAAAGTAAGTCCTTTCAAAACCTCGTTGATCAATCTCGGGAACGTAGCATGTGCATTCAGGAGACCAAAATGCACCACTTCGAACCTGAAGGTACCAGCTTTCCTAGTAAAAGTTGTTTTTTCCTTACATTTTTTATCCAGCGGAATCTGCCAATAAGCAGTGTTGAGTTCAATTTGGGTTGAAGCTTTTCCTATCCTTCAGATCCTCGAGAATTTCCTCCATTTGTGGATAGAAAATCTGGTGGGTATCATTTTTAGGTTCAAATGTTGGTTATCGACGCGAAAGCGACGTTTTTCATCTTTATTTGGTGCTATCAGAACTAGAAATGACCATGGGGACGAACCGAAAGAATAGTATAGTATCAAAGTAGACTTGTAACATTTTTTGAGATGAATTGGTAAACATTTGGGCAATTGACGTCTAGTTCTGTCGTAAATTGGTTGGGTGTCGTTACTGTTGAATGAGTGAGTGACCAGTGCACTTACTTTTCTTAGATCTGAATCACTACATGCAATTAATTACGAAGAGGTTAACGTGTCAAATATTTTCACTGAGTCCAGAGTGGGAAGGTTCTGTACTTTTTCTCGAGTTTTTGCAATCCTGCGCTCTTATTCTTCTTGATCCTTACCCTTCATGTTTTTGAAAGACCTCTTCCGGAATTCTCATATTTTGAGACATGAAAAGCGACATATTATTATTCTCTTTGCAAAGGTAATCCGTTTCCATCCTCTGAATGCTGTCCTTTCATTCGATATTCTCGCAAAAAAGAACCACATTCGCGTCTCAAAGTTGCCCTAGAACTCCATTTGTCTTCTGTTTCAAACCTAGAACCATAATAATCACACAAAATGTTTATTATTCCTCGAGCGTACTCTTTTCCACTTTTGAAAATGTTAGTTGTTTTGGAACATTTTGCTGTCATAGCTAGAATCTAAATCTTCATTGTACGTTTCTCTTAAATTCTCTGGCTATATGTTTTGTCGAAGTCCAGGGATACTTTCAAGATCTTGCCGTCTACATGAGATTATTCGATGTTGTCTTTGGACCAGCAGGTACTTTCTTGATGCCCATATCGACTGCACTTTGCACAACGAGTGTTTCTATGTGCATTATCAGGGCACCTGTTTGCAAAGTGCCCAGGCTTGTGACAGTAAGAACAGACTTCTGCGGCTTTAGGGGCCCCAGACTGGTTCTTCTTAATTGTAAGAGTAAGGCTCTCCAACTGAGAGTTTATCATGTCAAGTCGATTATCTACCTGTGTTTCCAGTCTTTCTTTCAATTTTTTAACATCGCTCCTGACAGATCCTAGTGTGCTGTTGCACTAGAACCGGCCTTCGATAATTCTTCCCAGGATGTACGATATACATCGATGTACGGGTTTCCCTCGGCACCTCACTCAGCGACTGAAACGTCTCCGAGTTTTTGACAAATTTTACTATGATACCCTTCAGTTCATTAAAAGTTTGAGGGTTCATGATGAGGAGGATTGTCTATAGGCGCTTATTCCTCATCACCAAGGCTCGCAATCGGGCAGAAAGGCAAATCAAATAGATATTTTGACATATTGTCGGATTTGAAAAACTCGCGGTACTGACAAAATTTTGGCGATGCACCCAGATGTATAAACTTGGCCGCAAAACAGGTAATTGATAGCTGAAGAGATAGTTGAAGCTTCTGGTGCATAAACCGGAGTTCCTGACCACGGTTTTCGTAGAAAAGATTCAACAAGATTGACAATGAATGGTAAGCGAACAATACTAAACTCAAAGGGTTTCTAATTGAACAGGTCCAGTGTCCTATTAACACAAGGTTTAGGAGTTCGCCTAGCATACAACGGTGAGACTGACAGCATTGCCAATAATGGCAGAGTTCAATTGATCCACTTGTTGATACAGCACCAAGCACTTGCTGATTGGCCTTGGCCGGAAAGTATCTAGAAGTATGCCAGATAATCACAATGGATTTTTCCGATTGGCGCTGTGATATTCCGTTGCGCCGGTGCCAGGTTATAGTAAAATAGTTGTGCTGATGTCTCCTAACAGTGTTTATGTTGCACTGGTGCCTCTCTTTAGTGCTCATACCGTTTGAGGGCTACTGGCGGGGATACTACTGGGCGTTTTCATACTAATGACAACCTTGGTACTGCTGAGTGTATTTATCACATTTATTGATTGCATAATGTCCGTTGGAAATGTATCGTAGAAATCAGTGGTGTGACCATAAAGTTGATAGTGCAGCAATACTAGTTCTCAAATTGATGATATGCTATATTTTATGAAGTACGTAAGAGATTGAGTTAATAGCTACACACCTGTACGTTTTCACATTAATCTTTCTGGAGGACGTTTACGTGATTTAAAGGACCATTCTGTAGGTTCCGCGAAATTTTTTTGTCTCGACAGGAAGGGCAACTTGGCCTATCATGGGACATCTCTGACAAAGATAGATGGGAGCAGTTCACTGTGTCTCACGACAGCAAACTTCTGTGCTATGGTGAAGCTACAAGATTCCAGTTGGTTTTCAAATGCTGGGTCGAAAGTTCCTCTCTTTAAGGCTATTCAGAACGGAAGGTCTTACAAAAATATAGCTTAAACATCCATAGAGTACTTCAAGTCGGTAGATTGGCGATAAAGACAGTGGCAATAATGAAAAATCGATTAAAAACAACCAGATTGGGAGGGCAAAAAACTAATCAAACGAAAGGAGAAACATCGACTACTCGAGATGAAGTTGCTGCGGGCGAAAAAAATTTCCACCATACACGTGAATGGATATTGAAGAGAATTTGTATTGAAAGAATAAATTATATTAAGTTAGTAAGCTCTATAGATGTAAACTTTGTAATTTTACTTGAATGGTAAAGGGCCGATTAGATTTGTTTGGCTCAAACTCTCAAATTCAAATATTTATTTGCTATGGGGCTTTTCTTAGCTCAAATCCTAATAACCATTTGAATTGATTTTTCATAAAATAAGATATCTCCTCGGGTTTTACAGAAATTTTCCAAATTAAAATCCAGGTAAAACTATTTAAATCACTATAAAACATGTAACTAGATTGTATGTGACCGCAGTTTATATAAGAATTACATCTATGCAAAATATTTCGGATTGGTAGGTGAGCCGTTTCATAATTTTGGTAGGCATAATTCAGGCTCAGCAATAATTATTGTAGTATTTTCCAGGTAAGCAATCATCCAGATACTAATTTGTTGGCAGCATACATACAATAATTATAGCCTTATCACATAAAAACCCAGCTGTAGGACATAAAAATAATTTCAGGATAAAATTGTGCTAGTGTAAAATAGATAAAATTATTCCTTGATGATTCATAATAAATATAAATTGTGGGCCTCAATGAAAAACTTTTGCTCCACAACTCAGCATCACTGTAGGACACGGAATAGAGATTAAAATATTTGGTCAAAATTTCACAATCTATGTCTGAACGAAAAATCTATAACTCACAGTCTTCTTCCTCCAGATAAGAATCTAGAACTTCTCTCAAGACACCAAAAGATCCACTAAAGTCCACATATTTACTCTTGAATGGCTTACAGTTGTCTCTCTCTTACTTTGACAAACTCAGGTAAATAAAGGCTTCCCAAACAGGCGCATGGTCAAAATCAGTTGATTTAGCCCATTTATTCGCCACCCTCCCATATGTCCCGGTCCTACAACTCCACCTTCATTCCCAGGTACATCGAAACCCTCATCTTTCTCCCCATACTAGTTCGTTTTCTTTCAAATCGTGGACTACTTCAGAAGCCGCTCACTCCTGGAAAAATCCTCTTTGTTGCAATTCTTCTCCTCTGAGTCCTCTTTCGCCGCCTTTTGTGCTTCTTGTTCCACTAAAAAACAACCTACAAGCTCTGGGGTGTTTTTAATTTTCGACGATGGAGGTAATACTGCACATTGGTTTGTGTGAGAGTTACAAAGTGGAAACGGTGATGGTCGAGGATTTCGAGACTTATAGACGGAGTGAGAGACGAATAAATCGTGAGTTTTGGCTGCAAAACTTGATTCAAATTTTACAGTGGTTGTGGGTTGAGGGTCGAGTACAAATTTTGGCTCGCTCCCCGCGGGTTTAGAAATCGTGAACAAGCTCTGAATGGTAGGCCTGGTAGATCAATAGGCGTAAACTAGCCTTGGAGAAATAACTAGGTGTAAATCGCCTTTGAAAGAATAATGGCTGACCATAATTACATATAATAGTCTCATTATGGAGAAACATGCTGAAGATTGAAGAAAATCAAAACAATCCCATAAGGCGAAAAGAATCATCGTCAGAAAGGGAGATTTTCTCTGATAAAATGAGAAACTGTGAGAGGCAAAATGCTAAAAAGAAACAGGAAACTTGACTGTACATGAAACAAGAGAATAAAGAGAGAGCGATTAGGAGAAATGATTTCTGGGCGTAAAAAGAATATCTTCAGTTTTCCATTGACAACGGGCAGAATTCAACTGCCTCCCAGTCAAATTCGGACTGGTTATGAGCTAATTATAGCTAGGAGTTGAAAATTGTAGAGCGTCGTCAATCTGAAATACATTGCAGGTACAACTCTTGTCCTTGAGTGCTTTTTCCTTCCCCTTGCATCATGTAGTGACTCGAGATAGGTCGCGAAGTCCCCGGCCTATTAGTCTGTCCTGTATTGAGGCAGCCTACCAGAATGTGTTGCATTTCTATCGGTACTTTAAATTAAGGGAATATATTAATATTAGCTGGTATTTAATTTTTCGAGTAGCTGTGAACATTTATACTGGCGGAAATTTTGGGTGTTTTAATAGTTGAAAAATAATGTCGGTTGTAATCCCGGATAACATTGGTATGTGAAGGTATGGTCTTGCAATGTCACAACCTTCGCGTAAGCCCAATACTTACTGATCCTCGTCCTGAATGTAATCTGGCTCTAATGGGTCGGGGTGTCGCTATTACCGTCATCGCCTTCCACAGGATAACAGCGAGACCAATCAATCCAGCTAGCCAGTACCCACAGGCGCTAATTCCCATACAGACCCTGCAATATTAGACCGGTGGTCGTCTCCATGCTTTTAATAGCCTTGCCCGAGCGCCTTGTGTACGCCTGCCTATAGGCAAGGGGGCGACTTCCGAAGAAGATATGGCCCCCATCTGATTTTTTGAAGAAATAGTTTTAAGGAAGGCAGTAGGAGGGCTGTATTAGGGGAAATATTGAAAATGTATGAAAAATCACAGACAGCGCGCCAAATCAGGCACGTTATAGTGGATGTATATGTTGGAAGAAATCCCAAAATCGCACATTCTGTACTGAAGCAGACACTCCGGCCAATTCTGAGCCCTTTTGAGTACGACCTGCAAAAAAACAGTGAAAATCGAGAAAATGAGAGCTAATCAAAAATCAGTATCATCATCGTCATCATCATCATCAGCATCAACAGCAAACTTAGTTCTCATTGGCGACTGAATGTTCAGAATTGGGGAATTATTATTTTTTTCGACCAACGCGAACCGAGTGCACGCGTGCACTGTTCTGCGATTGGCTCTTAAAAAAGTTTTAATGCTTTACGCAATGTTCGCTGTAAAGCAAGTGATCTGGGCCAATGGGCTGGTGTCAAGTTGGCATGACATTGCGCCCATTGGCCCTGATTATAAGGTATGCCTCACCTTAATTTTTAGAGAAGCTGGCTACAGTACCTAATTTCTGAATGCAGCGCCATAGCGCCACCTGACACCCCCACCCCCCAATTGACTCGCTGGCACCCGAAATGACAAATTAGGGCAGCCTAATGGAATACCTGTGGCCTCGCAACCTCCCGACCATCAATTCACACTCTCCTCACCACCACCAACCCTGACATCCTAAACTCCACAGAGCCTCGTACTGACGCAGCGCCTTCATTGTGCCCAATCTGGCCTGAGGCAACCGTCTCAAAGATCCGCCGACGTCGCACCGCCATAAACGCACCCTACCCCGCGGCGGCGCTGAAATCGCAGTAAGACCTGAGCTCTGGGCTATCGCTCACCATGTCAGAAACAATTACCATCCACCTACTAATTCAATCCTACAAATCCTCAGCCTCAAACTGAACCCATCTACCCATGTCTCTGGACCCTACGACAGCCCAAAATCCCCCGCACACTCGTTCAGGGTATTATTATTACTCAAGGACTTCCTCCGACATTCCCCACAGCATGCAATCCTAGCAAAAGTTCTGAACGCTCGATCCACCCTCTGGGACACAATAGCCAACCCAAGGGTACACTCGCTTGTGTGAGCAGTCCATGACACACGATTCAAGATATTTGCATGTATTCAACCCTCATTCCATCCACAAGGGAAACCAGGCTCATGCAACCCTAATATCTTCATTTCCTTCGACCACCTACACTGCATCACCCGCACAGACAGCTGGAACAGCTGCTCAGATCACCAACCTGTAATAGCGACGTCCACCCGCACCCTCTTGGCCAAAACTAAGACTATCCCTAGGAGGATAACGAAATCAATGCTCGCCAGCTCGACTATCCAGCAGGAAGCAGCGGAAACCTACAAACGATCCCTGCCACCACTTACAGATGCGCTCTTCAATTGCCCTGCAATAAACACCCCTGCCTTATACGATCGTGTAGCACGAGCCATCCCCGAACCATGGCAATAGATCGCAAACCACCGACCGCGCCGAATCAACCGTTTTGGATCCACTCGTTGGATGCCCTAGCTGCCAAAAGCAACAATTCATATAAGAAATCAACACGTACTGGAATATGCTCGGATTATGTCGAGTTCAAAAAACTCCAGGCCGTCGTCCGAGAACAATTCCGAAGAGAGAAACGATGGTTCCAAAAGCGAACCCTGCTCCCCTCACAGACCTTCCCCACGAACTATTTTGCAAAATCAGCAGCAACTGATCGACGGAAGACCGCTAGGAGGAAAGCGGACCAACAACGCAACGTACGGCAGCTCTCCCCACGTGACTTCACTATCTACATGGGCCCCGTCCATAATCAGGAACAACCCCCGACACAAATACAAAGCTTCACCCCCCCACCGGCGCTTGAACAACATATCCTCAACCACATTTGCACCATGCTACGGGGTAAAGCAATAGGCAATGATGGGATACACATTGAGATGATGAAGACAGAGCCCATTCTCTTCGCCATTCTGCTGTACACATGGTTGACGACAATAGGCCGAACACTCCACTTGCCCCAGAACTGGGACCAAAGCAGCCTGATTCCGGTCCACAAACGCGGCGACCAGCAAAAGTCAGCGAATTACAGCCCACTTTGCCTCTTATCGCACTGCCGGAAGGCCATCGAAGGAGGTCTCGCCTCTTTCCTAGCCGACCTCTCAGATCTCCACCCAATGCAATTTGGCTTCCAAAGAAGAATAGGCCCCTCCACGCGCTCATAGCCACGGAAGCAGCCATAAAAAGGGGACCGCTGGCTCGCTGACGTGGATATTTTCATGGCCTATGACAGGGTCAACCATCAACTGCTTTTACACAACTGTGGACGCATGCTCCCCTACAGAGCTTCAGTACAGGTCTTCCGGAATCCAAAGAATGGGTGTACTGTGCGCCATGCCCCAGACTACAAACAAATATGGAGTCCGACAATTTTCGCAGTGGCTCCGATATCACTGTAAAGTCTCGTTTTTTGATCTTGGCAAACTATGCCCAAGAGCAAATTGCCTTCAAACTCGGAACTTCTACGGTGACCACCTCCTTCTATGCCTGCACAGCCTCACAGGAGCGTCCGTCATGACCGGCAAGTGAATCTTTTGGCCACGGACCTGGGTCAGTACGATAACTCCGGACCTTCAGCCGAACGTATCTTTCAAATTTGGAACATTTGAATGGTTTAAATTTAATGAAAACCACCGAACATTTCAGTTCAACGAATTCCTCGTGGTGACATTTTGTACGGCATGACTGGGGAAAATTGGAATGTTTTAGTGATTGAAAAATAGGTTAGCTTATGTTCCAGAGCACCAAATAAATTTTACAAGTGGTCGGCATGGGGGAGCCGAGAAAACGGAGTTAATCCGGGTCAACGTCACTAGAAGGCCGCCGCGAGATCAGCCAGCAGGTAGGCTACGTTAGACGTTGCAGCGACCGCAGCGTACCTTTGCGTGAATATCCAGCGAACCTTCCCGTATGATTCCATGACCCTGACTGCAACGCCTCTTGCCACCTCGGTTATGAAGGCGTAGGCGTCTCGGTGTCAACCGTCGAGGGTGACAGTGTAGTGTGTGCTCAAATTTTTGCCACATATAAATTCTCTTTGGCTACAGTACCGTCGACATAACGGGGAAGAATTGTCTGTTTGGGTACTGTAGGCGCAACTCTTGAAAGGAAATCTTTCAGTACTGTTTGGTATGGTTTGAATAATTCCAGCTGTCCATATAAACCTTGGTCTGAGCTTCCGGTCTGCTCTCTGGGGAAGACCAACAACAGTTTAACCGGCGATTACCTGGTGTGCGCCTAATCCCCCCGCACCGTATATCGACAAGAGTTTGTACTTCCTGCGAGTTCTCCAAATCCGACCGAAGGCAAAAATATCTATAATATTTGATTTTCTGTCAGATTTAGAGCGGAATATAACATTCCTTTATGCTCTGATCCCTCGGAATAGCGCCCGGAGCCGACAAAAGAATACCTCTGGTGTCTATTGAATCGTTTTCCTCATATGAGGATAAACTTTTGCCTTTTTTCAAAACAACATTTTCTACCTCACCGCTTTTCTTGTCACTTGGCATTAGTTCATGAGAGTAAATGGGCGATCAAAACACAGTTTTCAAGATTGTTGACCTCGGTGAAGGCTAGAGCAGTTTTTCCTCGCCAGCTTCCGCTCTTCGCACGAAGTTGTGAAAACGGCTTCCTTTTGGAACAGATCCTATCGTTGTGGGGGTTTTTTGAAACGAGGGCGCATGTACAGTAAGAATGTTTGTACAGTAACTTCACAAAAAAATTCCTTTGCAGTAAAAATTTCGGTCTTCGAAAACATTTACCTTTCCAAAATGTATCGGAAACTATCCTCACATGGGGACAAAGTTTGCCTCATATAAGGACAGTGCTTGGTTTGATTGACACTAGGAATCACTTCTCGCGCAATAACTACAGTCATCGTCGTCACCTGCAAAGAAAGAAAATATTTGAGTAAGTTCCGCCCGCATCTAGAGGCAGGGGTCTCAGTATCCCAAGATTCTATCGATTTGGCTTCAATACCGAGGAAATACACCAACTATCATTCTAAAATGTGATAAGAGGGGGTCTACATGAAAATAGTGGCGGTGGTCGTGCGAACAGGAGTGGGGCAAGGCTTGACTTGGGCTTGACTTAAATTGGACTGTATCGAAACGGTAGACCTGACAATGAGTAATAACATAAATATAAATGAAAAATTATTGTTCTCGCTGATAGTTCCTTCACGCTGAGGCGTTTGTTTCGCCTAGAAAAGCGAAACCCTGCGAAGCTGGGTCGAAGGTATTGGTTTTTTTTTCAGCGGTAGCAGCTTTAGATACAAGACTGATAATAATGATGACAACACAAGATATTGAATAGCATGTAAATCACCACATAAAGATTATGAATTCGATAATAATATGAGAAAACTAATAGCTTTTCGTGCACCCATTTTCGTTTCAATTTTTAATTCAGTTCTCCATCTCAAGATTGACATTTGTAGTGATTTTTTGTGGTCTAGAGATCTTCTTAGGGGATCCTTTTGATTCATTCGCAATAAAGAAACGGTAGGAGGGCGATTTAGGACTAGAACGTAGCCATCTCTAAACGCGTTGAGCATTGATGTGAAATAGAATGAAAATTGTAATGCAAAACTATTAAACGAAGAGTTTAGAGATTTGGTTACTATTATAATGATTTGTTTTCAATTCAAAGATGCGAAGCTCAGTTCATTTAACTTAAAGTCAGTCGATGAAATCAAACATTTTTTATATATACGTCTTTTGAAAAATTTGTGAAGGATATATCTACTTACGACAAGGTGGATGCTTTGGTATCGATTAAATGTATCTCCAAACTTTTAAGTAAATTTTAAGCAGAATGGGAGTTAAGATGAGAATTGACAGGACCATTCATCATATTAAGCCTTCATTGCGAGCAGCTTGATGACAAATTTAAATGCGTTGAACTACCTATTTTTCTTTTAGTAAACGGCTCATTTTCAGTCTTAGCTATAGATTATAATCTTTTGGAAGAACATTTTGATAGAAACTTGTAGCATTCGTATGGTTTCCAAATAATCAGATTCTCACATAAAGATAATCGCTCATTAAATGCAGCCACACTATTCTCGTACGGCGTAAACATTTTTGTCGAAGGTAGAATCCCTTTGTTACATAGCTGATCCACAGCGGCTTCAGATACAAGAACTAAATGGCAGTATTGATCTTCAAAGACATTAAATCTATTTTCAGAGCTAGATTTTAATCTTCCCGAGAGCTGATGGACCTTTGAATTATATTTTTTGAGCAATGTACCAGTAGGTGTTTGAATCAAAGTTTTGGAAAGGGCGTCGAGCACTAAGCTCCATTGAGTATGCAGAATGTTGGAAGATATAGCCAAATTATCAGGCACCTAAGCACCTGACATGTACTTCAAATAAATATTATGTGCCCGTAGTATCCAATGTCAACTGTAGCAAAGAATCAGGGGAATATACGTGGGCTTTATTATTGTATACTCTGACTACTTGGGAACTTTAATGGTGGGAAATCCTTCTCTCTTTGCAATTATTGTTTGCTTCACCCGCAGACCATAGTCCACCTCTTTCCCTCTAAAACAATCGCTCTACATATCTATTCGGAAAATAATCTTAAATTCTTCTGTTTCGCGGTGAATCTAGAACATCTTCAGGAAATGATTTTCATTTTTAATTTTGAAAAGATAAAATGATCTATTTTTTTCACATAGAGATTTTTTCACTTATGGACCGATTTGTCATGGAAATCCGTTTGCAAAAATTAGTTATATTCACACTAATGTTTAACACATTCATGCGAACTCAAATCTATACCATCACCACACGTTTCCTCTATTTTGACAGAGGCAGTCAAGTTATCGAATAAATGCCCCTGTTTAAACCCTGATAGAAAATTTATTTAGAAAAATCAACAGCATTAGTTCTTTTATGGTCTTAGCCGCATAATAAAATCAATTCCCCCACCCTGACTCATCTTCTCTCGTCCCTTACCATAAAAAATTCTGATAATCGGCATCGCATGAATGGCGTAAGTTTGATTACCAGCTGGCGAATTAGGCATGAAGAATAAAACAGCAGGATTGATCGGGAATGTTTTCAGTAAGATGCTCATTTTCCTCTGGCAGAGAGGTTAGAAAAGGTTAAACAGATGCAGAGGGGAGCGAAGATGACAAAAATGGTTGCAGCTATGGTGATCATTCGGTGCAAAGACAGAATAGAAATATAAGAATGTGGACGTAGATTATAACCCTTCTTTCGGATATAGAGTGTTGATTGAGGGTCTTGAGGAGTTTTTGGAGAAATGAAAATGCCGAGGAAGCTTTCAATGACTTCTCAAAGATCAAATAGTATTTTAGGGATTGCATTGTGGCTTTGGATATTTCTAAAGTGTTTTCCGATCCCTCTTTTGAAAAAAAGATTTTTAGTACTAGATGTACATTTTTTTGGGAGTATCTACTGCTAGTCATTTTCATCCAAAATATTTCTTTCATTTTATTTTTCGCATTTATTTTTTGTGTTTTCATACTTTAGACCTAGCCGAAAAGAATATATGACCAGATTGAACAATTTAATTTAGGAATAAACAACTAAAAACGAGAACAACATTAAGAATAGACGTGGGTTTCAATGTCTCATTCAGACCTCAGAATCATTCAGCTACAACGTAGCTGAGTGTAGGTCGTCGAATGTTACAATTCGGAAATGAATTGAAGCCCGATGGCTTTTCATACTTATCATCCTCTTTTTGTTCCCACTACTAAATTATTTTCGGAAATTCGTCCCAATTCCCAGTATCACTTCGGAATTTTTCCAAAGTTCCCGCCCACTGGCCAGGGGGCGGAACGACGCAAAAGGCCATTCATTTCCCTGCGGAAAGGCTACTGTTCCACAGTATGAATTTTTTGCGCTTTATATTACTGCGAATATCCTCTTCTAATATTTCCCATGAACCTACTCCCTTGCCAAGAACCTTACCACGTCCAGAAATTGTGGCTCTAAATCTGATAGTTTAGGGTTCGTCCATTGAGCAGTGGCAACGAGCCGCTCCGTCAAATTTCCATCTCCTTCCTTACTCTCTCCCTCCATAGGCCGACCATGAAAATATTCAGCACCCCATTCAAAATGACCCCGGGCGATTCTTAACCAAAGGCCATCAGATCTAACCAATGTGCGAACCATCCACGGATGTCCTTCTTCTTAAACGCCGTTTGCAAAGTATGGTTATGTTTGTAAATTACAATTCGTCTATCAGAGAGTAAGTAAATCTGGAAGTTCTTAGACGCAAACACAACACCGAACACTTACCGTTGGCTGGGGGAGTATTGTTCTGTTGGTCGGTCCTTGTACGTGACGCGAATTAAATCCGATGTAACTTTTCATCCTCCTTCTTCCGGGCCAACACGGCTCCCTATACCACAGAAGATGCATCCGTTTCAAATACGAATGGGGATTTAAAGTAACGTAAAAAAGCACCTTTGACTTTGTCAGTTTCTTCTTGGGATCCTCGAAAGCCTCCTGTATCTCTTCTGTACATTTGAAAGACTCCTTCACAGATGTGGCAGATTTAAACGTCACCGAAATTTCTGCGAAATTCCTTATCAACGGGCGATAGTGTCCGGCGAGACCGACCGAAATCCTAAGCTCAGTCACACTCTCTGAAAGTGTAACATACAAAATGCCCTGGCTCTTATCTTCCTATACTCTCATTCCAGGAGCGTGGACGATGTGACGAAGCAACATCACTATGGAGTAAGCAAAACTACACATGGTCAACTTGATATTCACGTTTTCCTCCTTAATCATTTTACATAATTCTTTGTAATGGCTGAAGTTCCCATCTATGCTTTTGGAGAACATGACCACTTCATCGGCTTAAATCAATGCAAAAGAAAAGCCCTGGAGAACGAAATCCATCATCTTCTGGAACATCGAGTGTGCGTTCATTGTCTTGAACGGAATTACTCCGAGCTTTTACCTTCCATAGTGACACACGAACTTCGTCATCTCCTTGCAATCCTTCGACATCCGCACCTCTTAGTAGCACGTGTAGAGTTTCAATGTCGTAAAGAACTGGCGGCCACGAGGTCATCGAAAAATTAGAAGTTACTGCCAACGGCTATTGTCGCAGTAGAAGAATGCTTCAAACCTTCGAAACCGTCCTCTTGAGCGGCTTGTGATGGTTTTTTCAAGCTCTGCTACCCATGGAAACGACTCTGGATTCCATTTTCCAAGAGTAGAGATTGGAACGGAACCTGCCTGTTTCTCTCCGATAGTTCCGCAAAAAGCAAATTGACAATTAAATATTAACCGTTACCTTTAATGATTAATTTTCTGTACGTGGAGTAACTTTCAATTCGACAGTGAAAAATACGGTGCTTCAAGGATTGAAAAGGAGGTTAGCCTGTTGTAAAGGTAAATTGATATGTTGCTCTGAAGAGAGAATTTGCTAGTATGATTTGATCTCAGATAATGCCGCGACTCTTGTGTAAGTTTTGTCGGGCCAGTTGATTTATCAAATACAGTTATAGTTTAAGTACCATTGTAACAAGAACTAGGCCATGCAACATTTTATACTGCTTTTGCAGATAAAAACGGATACCACAACATAGTGTACCAAAATAATCAGGTATAGATAAATTAAACGTTAGTAAATACATACAGTGATATTGGTAAATATCAAGTAGGCGGGTGTAGACACAATGTGTCCGATAGCCTCATTGTCAATCTTAGTTGCTGTTATCATAACCATTCACATTCAACACCGATCCTGAGCGGTAATAAATTTCTCTGTTACATACTATTCTTATTCGTCGGTTCTCTCAATTGCGCTCCCCCTACCAGATGCCAGGTTGATCAGGTTAAAGTTTGCCAAACTTTTCTCAACTTGGGACAGTACAATGTCTTGGTAAGGCAGTGTGCAAACATATTGTCGGTGTTAACTGTTTAAAGTATGACATCTCCTTTGTTTGGTAGATCTCGTACATAATTAATTCGAACGTCAATATGTTTTTCCTCTTAAAATTAGGTATATCAGTAGCCCATGTCAAATAACCACTTTCATCCTTATGTATATTTGTTTCAGACTCTTGCGGGCATCCAAGGACACTTAACAGAAATCTTAACAAAAAAAATCTCTAGAGGATTGTGAGAGACCATAGTACTCGGCTTCCGTGCTTGAAAATGAAATAAAGCCTTGCTTAGGCGCTCTTTTATACAACTGACTCCCCTCATAGAAACAGCAAATATCCGCTGAAAGATGATCGGTCATACGCACCTCCCAGTCCGAGTCTGCATAAGCACATAGCTTAGTACTATCAGCAATAAGGTGCATCACCAAATGCTTGGTACCTTTCAGATATCAAAATAATTGGCTTCACAGGCCTGCAGTGGAGTCGCCGAGGTCAAATCATATGACAGCTGAGTATAAGAACGACAACAGCAGTATCTGGCGAGTTTCAGCATTGAGGTAGATAAAACCTCAAATAGAGCCTCTCATTATTTCAATTTAACATTTCATGTACCTCACATATGGTCTCGTCACGACTTTCTATAGGATTCTCATATGAATCCTTATCCATTAGAGTATACAAGCCTTGCAGTTTGACATATCAAACCTTAGAAACATTTTACCAATATACTCCTTCTAAACTGATGCAAGATACGCAGTGAGAGTCTTTGCCCATTTTGACACCAAAGAACTATGTAACCTCTCCGAGATCTTTAATTTAAAATTCTTTCATTAGCATACTCTTAGCATGTGACATCAGTTCAATGTTCTTGACAATACGAAAGATGTCATCCACATAAGAAAATAAATACACTTTATTTTTGTTGCCATTGAAACCCCACGCACTTTCAGCGTGATCGATCTTATTGAAACCAATGCTCTGCAGTCGATCAACAAAATAGAAATATTTTGCATGTATCCAGATCTCATCCCTCATGGGTCCGAAAAAATCAAATAATATTATATCTCCCAACTCGACACAATAGTCTATTAGTGATCCTTTTTGCGGATCATATAATTGATTTTCAACAGCACGGGATTTGCATTTGATTGCCTCTGCCTTATCTTGAAGACTTATCCCTTCAATATGCTATCTATTGGCCATTTTTTGTATTTTGATTTCCCTTACAAGGCCTAGCCTAGAGTTCCGTATATCATCTTTATTTCAGGTAAACTGTTTCGATAGCTCTAGGATTCATCATCCCTTACCATTGCTAGATTTACATTGTTAACGGAATTTCCCAAAACGTTTGAGTTATTTTTCATCAAAAACTTTCCACCCAGTACATGTATTTCATTTTCTTGGTCCTTTGCTGTGGAAACTGTTAAATTATCGCCTCCTTCAATAATCTTGCAAAATCTACCGGAAATGCCAGATTCATTCGATGGTCAATCAACTGTGGAACTGAAATTAAAATCAATGAAATGCTTAAAGCATAGAGTACGTTCTCAAGCTAAGTCTACTAGCTGTCATGATTACTCAATAAGTCAACGGTTTCCATATACTGACTTTTTGGCGCTGTGCCACTACCGACTTGAATATTGTTCTGTCTCTTGTATAGTTTGGAGAACAACTCTTTCTTATAACGTATATGGTGAGTCGCACAACAATCAGTAGTAAACGCATTGATTGACCTATGAATATCTGGTAAGGCAGCTGTAGGAACTGTTTTTCAGGTACTGCTGCAAAAGCCACACTTGGTTTCTCGAATCCACCAGGTTGGTTCCGACTCTGTTCAAAGCGTCTATGCCTATTTCTGTAAACTGACTTCTTACTTTGTCCACTCTTGTACTGAGACGCGATGTGCGCTTTTTTTCCACATCTGTAACATGTTTGGGTTGTCAAAGCTTGTGAAGCCATAGGGGCTATCTTACTATCTTCTTCACAAGAGGAATCTATTTCCTTGTACTCATCAATCAGTCTGATAGTTACTATATCCCAGGATGATTTGATTTCATTCATTGTCCTGATAGCAGCAACGGTTGATTCGTGTTTACCGCATTTATTCGTGGAAGCAATCAGGATAAATAGCTTCGTCAAATCATTAATCGGCAGGCAGGCATTTTCAAGCGTAGTGAAACTAAGTTCTAGATCACCAATGTGATCAGCCATACTCTCACAATTTTCGTACGTTTTTGAGAATATTTCGTTGATAAATTTTAGCTTACTACTAAATCACTTTTCAACGTGCCTCTCAGTCAAATTTTTTTACATTTTGACAGGGTGTTTAGAGTGCTTGTGTACAACTTTTAGAGGCTAATCACTGAGATCCAGCATCATTAAAGCTACACAATTATTTTATTCCTCTGAAAATTTAAAGAAGCATCTTCATCTGCTCCACCAAGCAGGACTCCAATAACATTAACAAAAAGCATACGATAATTTTTTTTAACACGACTTCCATTCTGAGCTTTCACAGATGGAAAATCTCATAATCCTTACCATGAAACTTAGGAAACCTTTTTTATTCGACTCAACCATCTCTTCACAAATGACAACAACTCGCGATGATATTACTGTTGTAAGGGGAGGTTGATATGTTTCTCTGAAGAGAGAACTAGTGATTATAATAAGATCTCAGATGAATCCGCCACCCCTTCGTTCAGTACGTTGGGCCCATTTACTTTATCAAACACTATCATGGTTTGGGTATCATTGCAACTAGAACTAAGACATGCAACATTTTACAATGCTTTTGAAGATAACGATGAAAACGGATGCCGCAACATAGTGTACCAACATATTCCGGTACACCATTAGTTAAACGTTATTAAGTCCATACAGTGACATAGGTAAATATGTACTAGTCGGGTCTAGACACAATGACTCCGATAGCCTCATTGTCAATCGTAGTTACTGTCTCATACCCATCCACATTCAACATACCCTACGTGACAGTGCTTTATAGATTTACCTACTATAAGTTTTTAAGATGCATGAGCTCGAATTCAATCTGAACGATAGTGACCACGTACACTTTCCGTAGATCTCAAAAAGGCAATGAAAGGGTATTGCAGAGCTGGTAACGACCAGGTTGCAGCTCCCGAAGGAATTTCCTCAGAAACCAGTATCCTTCATCTTCAAGATAACCGATTTGATCTCCGCCAGATCCCCTATTAATCACTCTTATTAAGTTGTTGCTATGCAGTTTTGAGGTCACTAAGCTTTCCTCAAAAAAATTGAGCAGATCGAAAAACTCCTCCAAAAATGAAAAAATAATTTTTTTCCCACTGTCAAACTATTGGCTCTTCGTGTCATGGCAATTCCTACCTTTTTCGATTTAATGTCACCACACACAGCTTGAAACTTGAAAAAGATGGGACGTAATTAATTCATCGCGAATTTTCTTGGAACCAAGCTCATCGTCATCCAAACTTAGACCCCTGGACTTTTTCGGGCAGTTGCGATCCATCCATACGAAAAGAAACGCTATCGCGACAGTTTCTTAAACGACTTATGTCTTACGGCTAGTTTAAATCAGCTCTGTGGGAATTTTATGCCTGACATTCTCTAATGTCAGACCTTCCAATACGTAAACTTACCTTCACCTGAATGGAAGGTCTGTTTCGCTGATTTTATATATTGAATCAACTAAATGTTCTACATCTTTCATCAACAAAGCATCCTAAATTCCTTCCTTGCAGGTTATCGATTGGATATATATGTGATGCTAGGCGATGGAAATAAGTATGTGGCGATAACGTTAATAAACGCATGCGGCAGCACTAAAGATCTTTGAGTTTACTAAAGCGGTCCTTTCTACAAATTCATGTAAGCAGCCGTAGATTCTACGCTTGATTTGCTGGCGTCTAATTGGTCTCCCTTATTTGGGTGGTCGAGATTAACTCGATCGTTCCCTCACTTCCCAACGGATGTGGGCGAGAACTGACAAACCAGTAGTCATATATCTGTGGTCGAGGCTTATCCTTCTACCTGCATGTGTTTGAGGCTTCCAGATTGAGATGCGCCGTTCGGCATGGTCTCGTGTGTGTCGGAAAGTGGCTAGGATCGGTGCGCACAAGAAGTCGAGCGACCAGCTGGACCTCTACAGTAGTCCCTATAAGCCCGTCTACCGCAGTGAAAGTAAAGCGAGTACGCAAGCTGTCCGGAATCTCCCATCCATTCGGTCTGATTCGAGTTCAACCTTCGTGAATTGCTTTTTCCATAATCACAAGATCAGTTAATTACTTTCTTTTTTACTATCCTGCCGTAGTGCATTCTCTTTCAACAAGAAAAATATCCTACTTCTGTGTGATAATGTATAAGTATGAAAGTAGAACGCAGGAGGTAATTTTTTTGAGATCAGTGAAATTCGGTAAATCTAGTAGAGGTTAATCGCGGATGAGTCTTTTTGAAATTTAGTAATATTTTTAGTTGCGTCCAGCTTCGTTGATTAGTCCGTCTATAGTTATAGTTTTAGAAGAATAAAGAAGGCTGTAATCTGAAAATGAAATTTCAAAGAAATGTCAAACTCAAATGGTTCCTGTATAACAATCCTGAAAGTATCGTAAGTAGCACTTTCAGAGAATTAATTCGGAACGAGTCGCTCAAGTTGAAAACTTAAAGGACAGATTTATATCCGGATGGAATGAAGTTAGAAAGCATCTCCTTGTTGGAAAAGCAGTGATAGAATATCCTTGTTTTCAACTCGCAAAAAGCGGTCACACGTTTGGTCACGAAAATGCAGAGAAGGGCAAAGTGAAGTTCAAAATGCCTCATAGCCATTGCTAAGTATTCACTGAGGAGTTGAGTCTTCCTAGGTGCAATAACTTTGTGTAAAGCAGTTAGCTTTGTGAAATAACACGTCTTCCTACGGAACAATTTATCACATGGTAAACGAGACAATGGCATACTAGAGATTTTCGTTTTGCTGATTCCCACGTTCCTTCTGTCTCAACAGGAGTACCAAGTTCATGCGCGTCACAGGAGAGATTTTTATTGCAAGAGGGCTCGATGAATTGAGTGCCGTTGTCGAATAGTACATGGGATAGTGCTAATTCAGGGTAAAAATGGAGTTTGTGTTTCTGCAGGGTTCCGCCACTCATCTGCGGGTCGCTCTTTTCCTTTTTAATTACGAAAACGTAAAAGCTACCATATACTTTTGCTTTATGCGTCTTTTGGAGTATACTGAAGGCTACTAAAGACTCCTTCTTTCAAATATTAAATCAACTGACATTTTTTACATAATTTGAGTCATTAGTCACCTTTGTTGGTTTCCATATGCCGCATATATACCTAACTTGAGAGTGGCACATTAAGGGTTGCACTGTCCTACCTAGGCCTAGTAAAGTAGTTTCAACCAGTGCTTGTACCTGATTTGCAATTCCCTTTTCCGCCTCAACCTAACCGTGAGTCCTTTCGAGTAGCACAAATTCTTCTCGTACAACATCAACGTCGTCAAGCACCTTCATTACTCTTCCTACAGTAGATCTATGGAGGTTTCTATAAGCCATAATTTAGCTTCCTAAAGATTAGAACCAATGTCCCATCGCAGTGAATCTACCCTTCGGTCCCCTCCTTGACAGCAATCAAACGTTTCCTGTTTTAAGTCATTTAATTAACCATTGATTTCAATTTTAACATGTGCACAGATTATAGTAAGTGTGAGACGAATTCGTGGTGCTACACTGATTATAGATGTATGACGACTATTTACTAAGACTGAAAGCATGTGTGTGTATTGGAGGGTCCGAAAAGGAGAATGAGCGAGTCGGGACTGTCTCACACTTTTCCTGCAAAACCAGTCTCAAAACATGCGGCTTCTGAATAAGTTGTCACCGCAGACTGCTCTGTATGAGAATTGATCGAGCCAACCGCGAAGGTTTCCATAGCTTGCACGGCGAATTATGTAGCCACGGCTGTTACCACCGCGAATTTGTAAGGATAATAATCTCCAATAGTGGATACTGCTACCTGGACCAGTCGATGGCGAGCATTTGCTGTTATACACTCTTGACAGTTTCTTAGCTTTGATAAGTTATGGCTTCAAGGTATGTAACATGGTTGAAGTATTGGTCACGTGTGTTTCAGGAAGTAAATTAGCTCAAGAATGTACGTTGAAAGCATCTTTCCCTCCAGTGCTCCTAGATGCCCTAATATCCAGCCTCATGCAATGTTGTGCACTGAACGAGGCTACATGAACGGGTGCCATACTTTCTTCGCTGGCTATTATGGAATAATTATAACCTGGCGTTCTTGGTGATACATCACATCTTTCCATACTTGCATTGTGAAAGGTTCATAATGGCGCCACCGGGAAAGGTAACCAACAGAAACCCGAGATCAGAGTCGTTACGGGTGACGACAGGGCTACAGTAGACGTTGACATGTGGTGAAAAGGATTGGGCGTGAAAGATTTGTGACTCCTCAAGTATGAACTCTAGAGAAGATGGCTTTATCAGTTATGCTCTAAGACTGGCGTAAAACCCCGTTTTGGGTCTTAAATTGAATCCTATGTTCCTTAATATCAGAAAATCTAGCTGACGTTTTCTGGCAGCTTGATTTCCATCACATTGGGAAATCCATTTACTTAGCATAAATATACTTTTCTCCAAACTAAAATATCGAAAAATTATTAGATGCATAAGGAAAGGAAGGAACAGACATCATGTGAAAGGAAACAATTTACAACAGATACTTCAAAGAAACTAAATGAATCTACTTCCCGAAATCTTCTTTTTCTGTAAGAAGACTCTAGCACTTCCCTTAAGACATCAAAAGTACCCATGTAAACCACACATATACTTGTAGACGGCTCAAAATTGTCTGCCCTTCCTGGAAATAACAGAGCTCTCCCGAATCACTCGTAGCGAAACCCACCGTCTGGAGCACTTGGTCAGACCAGTTCACCCGCCCCTCATGACCCAGTTCGAGGCCCCCTTCTTCATCTGCGGACTCCTGATCTTCCTAATCTTCCTCCCTGGCCGCCTCCTTTTCTTCCTCCTCTCTGGACTCGTCCTCGGCCCTGCCTTGTCCCATCTCATAGAACGGCAAAGGGTCACTTACTCCTCGAATATCTCACCTGCCTTACAATCCTCCTTTCCAGAGACCTCCCTATTTATTCCTATTCTTCAAGTTACTCCAGGTGACGAGCAAAGAGCCCCGTCAATCCTTTCCTTGTTTGCCCACAGAGGTGGTCTTCGAGGTCTGTTGGCCGAGAAGGTAAAAACGAGAATCAATGAAGGAGCGAGGGTGACGGGTTTTTGCAATGGAGCGAGAAGCGGGGAGTTTGTGCATAATAATTGCCAATGACAAGTATCAATTGTCTAGTTTCTGTTTTTTTAGGGACAAAGATAAATTTTAGACGGCGTCTGACGTGTTGGAAAAAGTACAAAGCGGTTCAGATTGACAAGTCAGCTGATTTAAAAAGGCAAGCCAAAATTGGCCTTGTAGTTTTATTTAGTGAAAACCGCCTTGAAATGGGTTTATGGTGAATACAATGTGTATGGGCACTGCGTGAGAAAGATATCTGGGGGAGAACAAGATCAAATAAACGGAGAAAACGAAAATACTTACCATCAAAAGGGAAGGTAGTCGCTCATAAAAGGTGAATCAATAGTAAGTAAATAGAATAAAGAACTATAAATTCGTGATGGAAAAGAGAAATAGGGTGAAGGTAAGACAAAGGAAAACAGATTCACGGGAGAAAAGAAGAAGGGAGAGGATTTATGCGTGAAGGATTACACCCCCAGTTTCTCGCTTGACAAAGTGCACAGAGTGGTTCATAGAGAGATGTCAGAACAGGAGATGTTCATGGTTTCCGGACAGTTCTGGTATAAAGGTTATTATTTTACGGCAATTAACGACGAATATATACATATGTTACAGTACAGTACAGGTAAAATGTTTGGGTTAGTTAAAGGACAGTATTATTGTCCTAAACAAAAATACTGCAAAGTGGTACTAGTTTTGGAAAAGGTTGTCCGTAAAGTAAAATCATAACTTAGAAAATCATTTCCAGATATTAGTGTGCTGGCCATTAAGCTGCCTTTTCATTCACGTTTTTGCACCTTTCATCCAATCTTTACATCCTACATCAACATAAGTTCGCTCCAAGAATATTAGTGAGCATTGAATTTTATGAAGGAGAGGACAACAATCAGATCAAAAAGGCACAGTGCTTCTAAAGCACGTCTTGAACATGTAAAGTCATGTACTTTGGTATCACAAGGCACTGTAACCATCATTAAAGAGCTGCATGAGGAACATGAGGTAAAAGGGTAAACAGGCAATACATCTATTGCTAAATTAAGTCGTCTTTATAACCTCATGGAGGGATATACATCGCTTTTTAGAGTAATTAACGGGTTTCATTTATCTGAGTTTGAATGATTAGCGGAAAAAATCTGCCACTACATCTCAACTTGAAGGAAACATACGAATCAAATCCGTCGTGCAAATGTAAGACCCCCAAAACTTTGTCCACGTGTACGTTTTATATCTGCCATCATGCATTTCAGAGTTTTATCTGCTGTTAGACAGGAGGACGCAACTTGAAATTACAGCAGACATCTGTCTCGGATGACACCATGTTTGTTATGGAACTCATAAAAAAAGTTCTGGTGTTTGAGGCAGCATGGCATTCTCCAGAGAACCGTACCGGCATACAAAGTTTTTTCTTTTGTTTCCAGGCTGCATCGCTTATTCAGATGGCACTTTGTCTCGAATACGTCGACCTTCACATGAACAGCATCGCGCGTACTTCAATGGGAGGAAGAATATGTATTTCTTCAACGTCGCAGTCGTGATTTATCATGAGAGATTGATCAGATATCTGAGTGAGGGATCCGCTGGGCCTTATCATGATGTGACAGTTCTTCATGACACAAAGCTTGGACGAGAATGGCAGCGCTTCTTTACAATCGATCCAAACAGTACTCACTCAGTGAAATATTTGTGAGGAGACCCCGGTTGCCTCGGTTTGGATCATTTTGTAATGAGACGAATTGACGCGAGAGAAGTAGAAAACGTTGGCGATCATCTGGTCTTACGGCTATTTAAAAAACTATATTCTAGTTTCCGACTCCTCGTCGAGTGGGATTGGTGTTTGAAACAGATTGTTTCAAAGATTTCTGGACACCTGTTCAAACAGGCGCAACGTTTTCTCCCACATGTTTAGAAGTACTGCTATCCTGACCAACTTTCTACACCGCAAAAGACGTGACTTCTGTATATCTTTACAACCTGCTATTATTGGTGAGGGAGGTAAATGATAGTACTAGATTCCTGTAAGTTTCTTGACCTGGGCTTGAAACCCTTCCCCGGTAACAACCTCTTGATCTCGCAACACTACTATGCGGCCAATACGGCGATCTATTTCCTGACTCTCCAGTGCCTTATTCACTTCGTTAGCATCTCCTTTTTTATGTCAATGTATTCCTCTAGGGCTTCAGTTTGCTCTCTAAAAGTTTTTTGTCAAATAATCAGAATGCTTGTTCACGACCGACACCATAGATATAATCGCATTTATCGTCTTTCAATACCGGGCTTTTAGAGAGTCTGAATAGTTTCTCTCTTAATGCAGCCGGTGTAACCGCAGTTATAACAGCCTCGACCCTGTCCCACGTTCTGAAACGGAAGGTGTCATGTTATTGTCTGTCGTAGTAACCTGATCCTGTAAAATCGACTCAGTTCCCTGGTCGTTGTTTTCGCTGGTATTTGTGAGCGCTTTTCGAAACGTCGAAATCTTTCTCTTATTGTAGCTATCTGGCTGTTCCAGCTTTTGTCCCGAAGGTTATTCCGCTCTGCACCAGGTCCATCTGAAACGCCAGCAGCTATCCAACTAACGGACTCCGAAGGGCATTCTGAAGCGTACGCTCTTGGGGTATGTCTGCCTCATCAAACGACCTTCCCTGCTCAGCGTTGTGGATTCGTTTCCCTTTGAGTAAGGCGCTGTAAACTTCACGCCAGACAGAAGCCGGGATACGCTGCGTTACAGCCCGCTTGCGACCCCTGCAAACGGAATTGAAGTAACGCCCTTAGCTCAATGTAGGTGTGGCAAGTGCTTCGGCACCGATGACTTTATGCAACCTTCGATGTTAGCGTATGGGCTTATCAACACGTAGAGTTTGTTTTTTCGCTAAAGAGGCGTGTTGTTCCTCTTTTCGGGTTTCGTGAAGATTTCGGTCGGCATTGCTGTTGTCCTCTTGAGAACAACAGCAATGCTGAAGATGCGCAGTTGCTTCCTGGTCATTCGGAGATGGGTCGCAATCTGGATGATTGCTCATTATTTTTGGTGGACGTGGTCTACACGAAAGTTGATAGAAACTAGGTGTGACATAGGAAGGGGAAACGTTTGGGTGTTTTACTCTTGGAAGGTATATCCGATCTATCCCATGGTTTTCCAGACAACCACAATCGACTCAAAAAGGGTATACCGACACCGTAATGGGGAAGGAACTACGCTCCCTAAAATGCTACCTTCAGGTGCAGAAGCACGTTTTAGGATGGGACGAACCGAAAGCGCCAGAGCAAGAACCGCGTTTGGATAGTCGTAAACTCGTCTTTGCTTGAGGAAGCTCTATACCACATCAAAGGACTTGTGCGTTGAAAGGGCAGAAATAGCCGTATAGAAACAGAAGGGTAAACCAGCCAACGCGCGCAAGAAAGTTGTAGGGGCTGAATCGGTGTGGGACGTGCAACACGACCAGAGGACAGGCTGTGCTCTTCTTTTGTCGAGAACATCAATTGGTCTTGTCGACACGTGGGTTGCTTTCAAGACTACCAATTTTCGGGTGTTTGACAGTGTGTTAAATCTCGTAATTATCAACAAAATTTCTGAAAAAACTTGTATCTAGTTTTTTTCATGTTTATCACGCTCTGGGGGGTTTGAGGACAACTTTAGTGTTTACAAATACATGGAACCTCCAGTAGAGACCAGATCTGCTACTAAACGCCAATGTCTCTTGCCTATCCTGGACTCTTCGGTTCAGCATCGAACTGCGATTGGAATTGGTTGCAGGAGGCTTTAACACCAAGAGCTGTTAAAGTCCTATGCTGGTCTTTCGATAAAGGTCTCTCCATCTATTGCATTACTGCACAGCAGAACATTTGGGTTAAATGGGATGCTTACTTGAATGGGTGGGTATGGGTGGGTGTATGGAAAAAGAACTCAACTGCCACTACTATATCACCAGCAAGGTGAAGTATAGACCCTGTACAGACAAATCTATGGCTAGTCCCGTGCCCGTTATAGCCTCACTCGCGAGCCCATTTGACGCCTGCTCATAGACGCCTTCGGGTTGAATATAATAGGGGCGGACTCCGTAGAAGATAAAGGCTGCTTCTCACCGACTGGTGACGTGCGAGAGGTTTTCGGTAGACACGGAGGGTTCACCGGAAACTTGTTAGTACTGAGTACTGAAAGGAGTGAGGTGGACAAGTGAAATAAAGCAGATAAGAGCCTCAAAAATTCCACCGAAAAAACTCTGCGGGACAGGGCACCAACGGCTTGAAAAAACAGGCTCCTTCGCTTGCCATTAAGAACCATACAGAAGGATGCGACGACGACAAGCTGCATGGCAGACGGGCGACCATGACAAAAACCATACAGCGCCGCTTTGCAGTGCCGTTCGAAAAGCATCGCTATCTTTGCGCGCCATTCCCGGTTCGTCCAACTTGCTCTGGGGGCGCGAGATGGCGGTACTGTCGACAAGGATATCGATGATTTCGGTACAGCGAGTGCGAAGTCGCGGTATGTCGATCTACATGAGAAATGGGCGAGAATGGAGGAAGTACGTACGCCCTCACCCGACGACATGTCGCCCGGGGCGCGCGCCGAAAGCGGCGAAATGTTGAGGAAGCTCTGCAGTGGTTGGATTGAGTGATGAGAGGGGAGAGTGGGGAGAACTTTTGTGGGGTGGACGTTGGGGTCAGTTTACTGCGAGTGGAACATAAGGTGAAATTCCCATGAGTCTGTGCAACATGACGAGGGCGGAGAAAACACTACCGTGAAAATGAGCGTGCTATAGCATAGTGATAATTGCAGTACTCAGGTACAGTAACACACGCCATTCCACCTTCACACAGTTGACCTTCAACAGTTACTATATCAAATTCATTCTACCCGCAATCGATCTTCGCACCACTCGCTGTAAACCAACCCCACTTGCAAGTCAAGCAGCGAGTCTCGTCCAGAGTAACACCAGTTATCTGTTGGAAGGAGTTCTGCAGGAGTCTTCGTGCCACAGCAAGCTGGTTGCAGAGAACTGCCGTCCTCATAGTGCATATGTCGCTACGTACTTTGGACCTGGTCTCCGTTCTCGCTAGCTTAACCCACAAATCATAGATGCTTCGCAATAAAAAATTATCAAACCTACTTGTCCCTTTTTTCCAAAAATGCGGGTAATGTGTGGTCCTCTTAAGTTTGAAAGATGTGGTCCGTTGTGGCCCGAATATACTTAGAGGGTAACCAGTACCTCTGAGTCCAAAAATTTACCAAAAATGAGCCATACTTTCCTAACTGCGGCGTTCGCAGTCGTCAAGGAACTTATGAGAACTGTCACCAGCCGCGCCATAGAAAGGGTTTGAACGAGCAAGGTATTTCTTTACAGCTACACTCCGCACTACCAAGTACTCCAATGCGGCTTGCTTGCTGGCATTCCCTCTACTTATTGGTCATCAGTAAAAAGACCCACAAATTTCCCCCATTGCTGGTCGAATGAAACGCCATCAGCGCCTCCTGCAACCTTTCGCGTGCATGCTTACTACCACCATGCAAGTTAACTGAGCATCAGCCAGCTTATCTGGTGCAAAGGAACCATCCATGCCCCCTTTCCAAAACTTCCCTTTCCTTAACTTCGAAGTCTGTGATAAACACAACTGCCGAATTCGCCCTTTTCAGGTGAGGTTATAAACTACAGAAGTATTTCCACCCTACAGCCCGATTTACTAAGTGGGAAAAGAGTGGTTTCGTTTACTGTGACTGATGTTTTGGATTTTCTACGGGGAAAGGTTTGGGTGTTTGTCTAGGTGTGAAGTTGGTAAGCTGCAAACTTTTTGTTGTGTAAGTTATACCCAGTCGCTTTAATCCATAACGGAATGTTTGGCCTCACTTCAGGAAATTACATAACTTGCCAAAATACAGATCCAATATTGAAGTACTTATTGTTTTTACCCCGTAGAAACTAGTCCCTATCGTAAGGTCCCCTCATACTGCATTTGAATAAAAGGTCACCTCTCCCCCCATTGTTTTCGCATAAATGGAAAAACATCTTCCAGCTACACCACGACTCTATCTGCCGAAATCGTGCGGACCATTAAGAAACGATTGCACTCTTGATTTTGGAAGCCAAGTGGAGAAGATCAATAACGGGTGGTTTTATTGAAAGAATGGCAGCGATTCGCTGAAAAGGGAACGTATTGGGTTTCAAAACATGGAGAAGTGTGTGAAACATATCCTTCTCCTGAGGCCGCAGTGTGCTGTTCAGCAGAGCGAAATAATCAGCAATTCTCTGAGTTTCAGTGTAAATGTCCCCATACTTTCCGTACAGATTCACGCGAATGTGAAAAAATACATGAATTTGAAAAAATTCCACAGTAGGCGCAGCGAGTGACTGCGCTGAAATTTCACGGTTGCGCATTGTTTGAGAGAGAGGAGAAACGTGGGGTGGTCTAATATTTGAAAGATATGGTAGGTTGTAGCCCGGAATATTCTACAGGGTGACCAGAAGCACCTCTTAAATTTCCCTAAAAAGTCGGCTCAAGGCCGCCCGGCAGACAAGCTGCGTTCGACATTACGGCCGCGCCAGCGTGCCTCTGAGAGAAAGTGTCTATAAAAGGGCCGGCTATCCTCGCAACGGTGTGATTAAATCGTAGGTCAACGACGATTTTTGCAACCATCTTATCCCATTGTTCTTTCATACAGGAAAACCATCACATTTCGTCGTAGCAGGCTAGAACCACTACGATGAATCTCTCAACATCTTATCACACTTATTTTACTTACTACATTGTCTTTCACGCAAGCAAAGAGTGTAATATCTGCTCAACGGAAGAACAGCGCATGGACTGCAGAGAAAAATGGTACCATTGAAGTTGTGGAGGATTATCTGATCTGTGGCAGGACGAGATACAATCCGCAGTTCGCTCGCTGTTGCTCTGGGAGAGTGGTTCTTGCGTCCCCTTGATCAGTGCTGTGGCACTAGGCGTACAGTCCATTGTCTTATCGATGTTGTTCGGGTTTGTTAATTCTCGCTGGCCCCTACGACTGTGTTGTGGCAGACGGACATACGACCGGAGGACTGGTCGATGTTGCGCTGGCGTTGCTTTGGGCAGCCATTCTCTCTGTGTTGTGGCAGTAGGTTATACAACCCTTCATTTCACGATGCTGTGGCGGGGTCGTGTGCTAGGTTTCTCGAAATCGTAGGTTCGGAATGGGCACGGGAGGAGGGTTACTCCATGAGGAAAGAACAATGGAGAATGACTAAGGGAAGATAGAAAGCGGCCGGGTAGAGGCCGGGAGGAAGGCCGAAGCCGATTAAAAATCAGCAACCGCCTAGTGATTTGGGGAAGTGCTACGTCTCATGACCGCTTGAGCTGAGAGATGGCGTGAAGGCTGAGAAATATTGAGCTCATGAGCAGTGATGATTCCAATGCGAACTGGAAAAGAGGAACGGTTGTACACCAAACCGTAACCTCATGGTAACCTGATAAGTTGTTCTCTAGATATGCCGTCCTTTTGCTGTAGTTCAGTGCTTATCACGCAATGTGGCAATGTCCTTTGTAATGTAGCAATGTGCTTTGAAGTCCTTTCCGACATTGCTAGTTGGATTGCATTCATAAAAGTCAAAATGGCGTTTACAGCTTGACATACTTCCGTGCATTACTTGTTCCAGTCATCGTTATGGTAAGAGTCAAAAGTAAGTTGTATCAAAAGCGCAGTTCGAGGGAAAAAAGAGAACCATATCTTTAATGATGTTTCTAGGAGGTTCTTGCAGAGATTACTGCATCTTGGCCTTTTGCCAAACTTATGTTTGCAACCCCTTGCGGGATCCCAAAGGAGCCAAGAAGCCCTTAGCTACGGACATGCATCTCCTGTGGGAAACTCTTCACACGCAGGGAGTCTCCAAGTCAAGGTGACGCTTGATATTGCGGTCTATGTATGGCAGGTCTAATTCAACCCTCTGATACGACATTCTCAAATATGGAATTCAATAAGGGGGGAATATGGGGCATTTTTAATCCATGAAAAATGAAGTCAACTGTTCCCTGAGGATGTACAATGTCCCACCCCGACTCCGACCTACCCGGGTACCAACATCAGTCTCTTGCGGACAAAATGAGGGAGCGGATAGCACTGTGGAACCAAGGACAATTTCAAGAATTGTGGGAGGCAGCTACCCAACGGCCCGCTGATTCACTGACAGCTCCAACGACCAACGAACAGCACCAGTTGAATGTTAGACGGGCCACAAGACTGGCCAAGTAGGTGGCATTTGGTAAGGCAGCCTAAGCCCTAGGCTCGCTAGGTGTCCTCCCACCAACCCCCGGCGTCATTCAGGCGCTGCTCGACAAGCATCCCCAGACACCGCCCCCAAACTGGACGAGGGATTCTTCTCCAGGAGAAACAAATAGGCCGTTCCGCAACTTCACCGAAGAGGACATCCTGAGAGCTGTCAGAGGTTTCAAACCCGGGTCTTCCGCCGGAGGTTCCGGCCTCAAGCCATCCCATTTGGTTGAACTGCTGCGAGCCCCATCCTCATCTGGACGGTGTGGATTCCTACCTGCACTCACAAGGGTGGTGAACATACTTGCCGCAGGTAAAGCTCCGGCAGATCTGGCTCCATGGATAGCCGGCGCGCCCTTACGCCGTTGCCTTAAAAGGACAACACACCCCGACCAATCGCTGTAGGCCGGACGCTACGTAGACTGGTAGGTAGCTTCCTCATGAAGCTGGCTACCCTGAAGGTAGCCGAGTACCTTCAGCCCCTCCAAATGGGAATAGCTACTGATAGGGGTAAATCGGCGGAGGAAGAGATCCTCAGAACCAATTACCCTGAGAAGGAGGTGTTGCGAGCGACAAAAGTGCTGCCGTGGTATTGTTGAACGAACAAAAGGGATGTATATAGAAGAGAGTTGAGGAAGCTACAAGCAAGTATAAAAGGGGCAGGGTCTACCACCGACGCTCTGCGACTAGCGTAAGAAAAAGTTTTCTTGGGTCTGAAGTTGACTCTCAACTTCCTACTACTCGGGACTTGGCTTGAAGTTGTCTGCCAACTTGCTTACCTCTCCATGAGGAAGCAGTTTACTCAGCTTATATAGACTTTTGGCTACCCTAAAGTCCGAACAAAACTACAGAAGATACCAAGAAATGCATAAAATACTTTTGTGGACAATATACTCTAAGCAAAAGATACTTAAGAAACTAACAATTAATTTGGTCCTCTTATTTCCCATTCTCTAAATCAGATCCAAACAACTCCTCTAAAATATCCATGCTGTCCAAGCAGTCCCCACAAATATCTGCGAATGGCTCACAGCTCTCTATTTCCCTGGGAATATCTAGACTACTAAAGATATCTCCATCCGGTTCCATCGTGGGCACAACTTGATCCATACTCTCCATTCCAGGCCCCACCAGTCCAACACTTTCCATGCCCCCTGTTCCCTCATTCTCCTCCTCCTCCTCCTCCTCCTCCTCCTCCTCATCCTCCCATCCTCCTCCTCTCCTCCCCATCCTCCTCCTCCTCCTCCTCTCTCCTCTCCTCCTCCTCCTCTCCTCATCCTCCTCCTCCTCCTCCTGAGCCTCGTACACTAGCTCAGGGGCTAACCATTCCTCGAAGGACTCCCCGCTCTCCTCCTCGACCTTCTCAGCCTCTCCCGGACTTACCTCCCTCGCTTCTTCTTCTATGAAGAGGCGGCGAACGAACTCGATGATTTGCTTCTTTGTTTGCCGCCGGATGTAGTCGTCGGCATCGGTTGGCCCGTAGGCGGCGAGACGAAGGCCATTGATGGACGGGAAGGGCGGTTTTTGGAAATAGGGACAGAGGGGCGAAGGTTGTTCATTTGATAGACGTTGGGGAACGGGAGGCAATGTAGGGTGTTTTGGGTGTGTGGGGGAGAGGGGATGAGTAAAATGATCGGGGGCATTTGGAACTTAGAATAAAGGGGTTTAAATAGGCTCCCGGGGCAGGTTCTATAGATTAGGAATAGGTAAAATAAATCTGCAAGGGATTTTGCAGTAGTGCATTTGCGCCCTTCTTCTCAAAAAAATTTTTGGAGGAAGGTAAGCTAAAAGGGAAAAGGGACTTGATTCGGGGTCGATTCAGAGGGTAAAATACAGTATAAAAATATCTAGATAAAATGGAAGTAAATTTGGAAATGACGGTGGAGAAGTTAGGGGCGGGATCGTTGTAGGTTGCTGGATTACACGAGGAGGACCATTTCCTGTATTACATGAAGGGAGGACCATTTTTGTATTACACGCCCCCTTTCTCAAGGCGAACGTCCCGGGTCGTCACTGCTCTTCTTCTGCTTCCGTTAGTGTTCGCTGTCTTATTGATAAAATGTATGGTCTCTCAAACGGGTACGGATGCAACTGATTACCAATATGATGCTCTAAAAAGTAGGTTCGCATTACTGGTACCTCACTTTGTAGCATAGCCTCATATATTGGTTTGATCACATCGAGGTGGGGTTGAATACATTCTTCTTCCGTGACTCTTCCGAATCTTCCAAGAGTGAAAAAATATATGTGATATGCAAACTCTTCTGGAAGATGCCGGAGGAATGGATGTCGATAAGAAAAGAAGACGCGCATCATCAAGAACGAATCTTCGTAAGATAAGTGCGGTCCATGTAGCGCCCTAAAACATAAACAGATGCTTATCATGAAATAAGAAATGACCTGCGCATCGTTCGCATCCTCGGAGATATTGCGCAGCCAAAAAGATAATCTTCTTCTTCCGACTGTATGCTGTGCATGGTTGTGAAGCAGAGCTAGAGATGAAGTTGTGGTGGACGGTCCCGATGAATGGCCGCGACCAGCTCCTGACGTACTGGGACCTGCACGAGGTCCTCTCGGGGGACGACCGGAACCTCTTCTGGGCGGGTTGTTGTCTCCTGAAGGTCCTCCTCTGGTCATCATCACTGCTTCAGGAGGATCCTCGCCGCCTCCAACGTTCCCAATTTGTGGCGGAGAAACGTAAGGTTCCCATAGAGGATACGGGACCAGCCTGTATTCCATATCCGGGGGTAAGGCGTAACCTCTCAGTCGCACGTCTTGGTTGTTCTTGAGAAATACGTAAATTGGACGGATAATATTCAGATACGTTTGCGACAAGTCTCCAGCAGCTACCATTCCATATCTTCCTATAGAGTAATGATATATTACCTCCACAAACTCTGGACCTGCTTCCGTGAACCTTCCGTTTTGGAATGAAAATAGAACTCTTATTAATAGTCGGAAATCTTCTTCAGGTAGCAATGGTCCGTTCAACGTACGAAAACATAGGCATATATTAATGTAGAAATGGATGATTACGTGGAGTTCGTAGTAGTCCCGCGTAACCGAGATGATCCATTCCCAGGCCCTTTTTCCTCCCATAGGAATCATTCTATAGTTAAAGATGAGTATGCCCCGTGGTTGCGCATAGTCCTGTGTGAGAAGGAATTCTTCAGGCCTCTGATGGTAAGGGACCAGACGACGTGCATGGATGGCCCTCCTTGATCTCTTCCCTGAGCTTGAACAGAGCTGATAGTGCGGGTGTCTTTCCTCCGTGACGATGCAAGGGTTCGAGTACTTGGTTTGGAAGGCCGGCCACTTCACAGCCTGCTGCATTGCTTTTCCATGTACTACAAGTACTTTAGAGCCAACTGAAAAGGTTCTGACTGCAGGTTCTGCATCCTTATTTCTTGTCTGTGTTAGCGCGCGGTGTGATCTCCAGCCTTCGGTGGCCAGTAGTTCAACTTCCCTACTCTCTTCATCGATAATATTTGTTTCCATGTCTCTCTGTAACATTCTAGGAGCCCTTCCGTACATTAGCTCGAATGGTGAGCGTCCATTTCTTCCTCTTCTTCGACGGTAGCCGTATAACACTTTTGGTAAGGCATCTTCCCACTGGATTTCATTCTCCAATAGTTTTCGATATTGCTCGTTTGATGGTTCCAACCATCCTCTCCGCTTTCCCGTTGGACATAGGAGCGTATGCGAGAACGGTCTTCAGCTGAATCCCTTTCTCTTCCAAAAAACGAAGCAGTGAAGTTGCAGTAAAACAAAGGGCGTTATCCGAGATGATCCTTTTTGGAAGACCAAACGGTTCAATTATTTCTTTTTCGATGAATCTCAGTACCACCTCAGCATTTGCCTCCTCACTGCAACTGCTATTGGCCATCCAGTAAGATGTTCCACCCCTATAAGGAGATATTTGTTTCCGGAAGAAGTTTCCTTGAACGGGCCCGCGAAGTCAATTGAGAAGGTTTCAAAGAGACCGGAAACTGGAAAACTTAGAGTTGTCTTATACTTCCGTATTGGAGTGAATTTTTGGCAGTTGTCGCAGCTTTTCACGAAATTATAGACGTCCTTATGGATACCGGGCCACCAGAATCTCTCAGTTACGAATTTTTGGTTGTTTCGAGATCCCAATGCCCTAGCTCATCATGGAAAGTCCTCAAGATCTTCATTCTTTCTTTCAAAGGGGCCACTAGTCGGGGACCGGCTTTAGTGTGCCGGAAGAGTTTCCCATTCCACAATGTAAAAGCCTTTTGATTCCTGCGTACCCAATTTCGTGTTCAAGATCAACCTTTCTCATTTCTAGTCCATCGAGGAATTTGATCAGTCCGTGAATATTAGCTTCGTACTCGTTATCGTTCGGCAACTGCAACTCGGCGACTCCGACGATGTCCTCCGAAGCTTTTTCATTTGGAATCAGTGCGTCCCTCAAGCGGGATAGGTAATCGGCAGGCTGATTATTGCGTCCGGGTCTATACACAATTTCAAACCGATATTCTGCGAAAATGTCGAGCCATCGGGCCAAGCGGTGATGTACATCCTTCTTTTGGAATGCTGTTTTAAGTGCCTGGTGATCAGTTATCAAGACAAATTTCTCGAGTGATAAAAGGTATACGCGAAACTTTTTCAGCGCGAAGACGACAGCTAGCGCTTCTTTCTCGCAGACTGAGTATCTCTTTTCCGCGTCATTCAGAGTTCGGCTTGCGAATTGAACAGGGTGTAGTCTTCCGTTTTCATCTTTTTGGGACAAAACGGCACCCAAAGACCGTTCTGAGGCATCTGTCTCCACAACGAATGGTCTCTTGAAATCTGGGTACATGAGAACTGGGGGACACATAGCTTATCTTTAAGCTCCTGAAATGCAGTTTCCATTTCCTTGTTCCAGTAAAATTTTCCGTTCTTCGTAGTGCTGGCATGTAACGGTGCTGCAGTCTTGGCGAAATCTTTGATAAATCTTCTGTAATATGAGGCCAGTCCTAAGAAGCTTCGGACCTCCGTCTTTGAAGCGGGCCTTGGTGCCAACTTTATTTTTTTCGTTTTCTCTGGATCCACTCTAATTCCCTCTTGGTCGACGATATGACCGAGTAATTGGATAGAAGTTTTCGCAAAGAAGCATTTGCTCAACTTAATTTTCAAGCTATACTCCGATATCCTCTCCACAACTGTCTTGACGTGCGAGATGTGCTGATCCAATGTTTCTGAGAATATGACGACATCATCGATATAGACTCTTGCGAATGGAAGTCCTTTCAAAACCTCGTTCATCATTCTTTGGAATGTAGCTGGTGCATTCATGAGACCAAAAGGCATCACTTCGAACCTGAACGTACCGGCTTTGCTGGTAAAGGTTGTTTTTTCCTTACATTTTTCATCCAATGGAATCTGCCAATAGCCAGTGTAAAGGTCAATTGAGGTGAAATATCTCCCGTCCTTCAGGTCCTCGAGGATCTCCTCCATGTTCGGAATCGGAAATCGATCGGGTATCATTCTCTGGTTCAGTTGTCGGTAATCGACGCAAAAACGCAGCTTTCCATCCTTCTTTGGTGCGACCACAACTGGAAACGACCATGGGGATGAAACTGGTCGAATAATATCATTTTTCAGCATACTTGTAACATTTTCTGAGATAAATTGGTCATATTTTGGCGGTTGACGTCTAGGCTTGTGGTAAATCGGTTGAGTGTCGGTAAGTTCGAACGAGTGAGTAACCGGTACACTTGCTTGTCTTAAATCTGAAACGCTCCATGCAATTACTTCGGAAGATGTTAACATGTCGGATATTTTCAGTGAGGCGGGGGCGGGAAGGTGCTGCACTTTTCCTTGGATTTCTGCCATTTGGCGCCCTTTTTCTTCTTGATCCTCAACCTCAATATTTTGAAGGACCTCTTCCGTCGTGCTCACATCTTCATATATGGAATTCGACGTATTCTTATTTTCTTTGCAAAGGTAATCTTCTTTCATGCTCCGAATTCTGTCCTTTGATTCGATATCATCGCAAAAAGAAACACATTCGGGTTTCAAACTTATCCTAGAATTCCAGTCGTCATCTGTTTCAAACCCGGAATCATAATCGTCCCATGCCATGTTCATTAACCCCGAGGGTACCCTTTTCCACTTCCGAAAGTGTTAGTTGGTTCCGAATCTTCGCTGTCATAGCTAGAAGTGAAATCTTCACTGTCCGTTTCTTTTAAATCTTCAGGATGCGTGCTTTTGTCGAAATCCAGGGGCATCTTCACGGTTCTGCCGTCAATATTAACTGAAACCATTTGGTTGCCCAAGTCAATGCATGTCCTAGTCTTTCCATGTGGGGCAGCCAATGATTGCATCGAAAGGGAGATCCGGCATGACAAGAAAGTCTACATCAACTTTAGAGTCCCCAAAGAACACGGAAACCTTGTCAACAGTGCCCATGCATTTTGAGACGGTTCCATCCGCTACAGTTATTTTTCGAGTCGTTGGAGTAATTTCGAGACCTAGATCTGTCACCAAAGTTTCTGAAATGAGGTTTGGAACAGCACCCGAATCGAAGAGAGCTTGGGTTTTCATACCCAATACTTTGACTGGTACCAGCTTAAGACGTCTTGGTGCTGTCGAGGCCGATTGAAGAAACAGTTTCTTACCCTTAGCGGACTTATTAGACCTGATAATTTTTTTGAGTTCTTTTCTCGCATCCTCTGCGTCGCCCCTCAAAAGTTGACCAAACGTTATCCCAGTTGGGGCCGATGCAAGCTCAGCCACCAAATTGTACCTCTTCACATACTCTAGTACGTCCTTAGAGATACTCTTAACTTTCTTACTCTTTTTCGTCTTCTTGGCCGGAGTGACTCCCACTCCTGGAACAACTTGATCAGACCTCTTGGTTCGAGGAGGTACAGGTGCTGGGATATGCTCCAGCATTCCATACTCTAGCCTAGGTTTCTTCGATAAAATGTTCCCTTCCCCATCCCTTTTTGTCACATTGACTTGACTAATCTCTTCAGCGATGGATACGTTACCGGCATCCGTCAACCTTTGATCCCTTCTATTTTGTAAGATTTTCACCTCTGGTCCTGACTCACTCCTTGCTTCCGATAAATTTGCTCTTCTGTTGTCTTTAGACCAGCAGTTACTTTCATGATGCCCATATCGACCGCACTTTGCACAACGAGTGTTTCTATGTGGATTATCAGGACACCTGTTTGCAAAGTGTCCAGGCTTGTGACAGTAAGAACAGACTTCTGCGGCTTAGGGGCCCCAGACTGGTTCTTCTTAATGGTAAGAGTAAGGCTTTCCAACTGCGAGGTTATCATGTCAAGTCGATTATCGAATCGGGTTTCCAACCTTTCTTCCAAGTTTTTGACATCGCTCCTGACAGATTCTATATGCCGCTGCACTAGTAAGCCGGCCTTTGATAATTCTTTTCAGGATGTACGATAGACATCGATGTGCGGGTTTCCCTCGGTACCTCACTCAGTGACTGAAACGTCTCCGAATTTTTGACAAATTCTACTATGGTACCCTTCAGTTCATCAAAAGTGTGAGGGCCCTTGATGAGGAGGAAATCGGAGAGCCGCTTATCCCCCATAGCCGCCTTACGCAGCATTCCGTACTTGGCTTGGGCGTTGAACCCAGCCTTTTCATAAAGATCACACAAGTACACCAATGAGCTTAACAAATCGTCGAAGTTGAGCCGGGCCTCTATGGCGGTACGAATCATCTCATCTGGTTCTACCTCCTTAGCATACTCTTTCACAAGCCACTCACATACCTCACCGAAGTTACGCCCATTCCCGTTAAGAGACCACCCGTCGATAAACTTGGACTTATATTTGTGCTTTGCGTCACCATGAAGATAGGCGAAGATACTTGCGGCCTTCTCTTCATCGCCCTTCTCTCGCATCACAACGTTGACATATGTGTAAAGAAACTCCTCAACGTCTTCAGTCTTGCCCCTGTGAACGTTATACGAGCAGCGTTGAGATCCATGATTACAGAAAAGAAATCCCCCCGAAGTGTTCCTTACTACTGCTCAACTCGAATACCTCGGGTGCAACCCCTCCACAAGAGTACCAAATGATAGGGTAAATCGCCGGAAGGAGATACTTTGAACCAACTACCCCAAGAAGGAGGTTTTGCGAGCGAACAAAAGTGCTACCACGGTATAGTTGAACGAAAAAAAGGTATAGGAAGACATTTGAATGAGCTACAAGCAAGTATGGAAGGTGCAGGATCTACCACCTATGCTTATTGATTAGCGTAAAATTAATGCTCCTTGGGTCTGAAGTTGGCTCTCAACTTCCTAACTATTTGGACTGGGCTTAAAGTTGTCTGCTAATTTTCTTGACCTCTCCAGGAAGAAGCAGTTTACTAAGCTTATATAGACTTTGTCTACCCCTAAGTAGTCTGAAAAAAATTACAGAATGTACCAGGAAATGCATACAAACAATTTTTGTGGATGATATACTCTAAACAAAGATACTTAAGAAGCTAAAAATCAATGAGTCCTCTCATTTTTCCATTCTCTAAATCAGATCCAAACAACTCCCCAAAAAAACCATGCTGTCCAAGCAGTCCCCACAAATATTTGCGAACGGCTCATAGCCCTCTATTCCCTCCTGGAAGATACTAACTACTAAAGATATCTCCATCCGGTTCCAACGTCGGCACACTTGTTCCATACTCTCCAGTCCAAGCCCCATTGGTCCGACACTTTCCATTCCACCTGTTCCCTCATCCGCCTCGCCCTCGTCCTCGTCCTCATCATCCACCTCTTCCTCCCCTCCACCTCTTACTCCTCCCATCCACCCAATCCATCCATCCTCTCCATCCTCCCCATTCTTCTCCTGAGTCTCGTACACTAGCTCAGGGGCTAACCATTCTTCGAAGGACTCCCCGCTCTCCTACTCGACTTTCTCAGTCTCATCCTCACTTACCTCCCTCGCCTCTTCTTCTATGAAGAGGCGGCGAACAAACTCAATGATTTTCTTCTTAGTTTGCCTCCAGATGTAGTCGTCGGCATCGGTTGGCCGCAGGCGGCAAGACGAAGGCCATTAATGGGACGGAAGGGCGGTTTTTGGAGATAGGGACAGAGGGGCGATTTGACGTCATATTTCTGGAAAAGGGGTGAACGGGGTGTCTGGGGGGAGAGAAGTGATGAGCAAAATGATCGGGGACGGTCGTAACGTGGAATAAAGAGGTTTCAATAGGCTCCTGGACAGGTTCTATAGATTAGAATAGGCAAAATAAATCTGCAAGGGATTTTGTAGTAGTGCGTTTGCGCCGTTTTTCTCAAAAAGCGAATTTGGAGGAGGCGGTAAGCAAAAAGGAAAAATAACTTGACTAGGGATCTATTCAGAGGGGTAGATACAGTATAAAATATCTAGATAAAATGGAAGTAAATTTGGAGAGGACCGCGGTAATCATTAGCGAGGTTCAGTTCAAATTTCTGAACTGGTTGCAAAAGAATGTACCGGTTTAGGAGATTTGGAAATCAGTCTATATTTTTGGAACTAGTTGAAAAAATTGAACCAATTGAAAAATATAGGTCAGTACAAAAATTCTGAACTGGTTACAAAGGATTAGTTTATATGTTGTGAACGGAACCTATAGCTATTCCGAGGCCAGGGGTAAGTCTGACATCAGAAAAATTATTCAAAAATCACATACAGAGGGGGGACGTTTCATTGGCGCTCAGCAAAATATGCCGGATTCTACTGAATTTCAACCTTTTTTCCTTACTGTACCAATATTTTCTTGCAATTTTGGGGTAGGGATTTCCATAAGCATGCCCCCGTCCAATCAAATTTGTATCAATTTTCGTCAAAAATGTTATAATGCACCTGCGTTTGCACGCGTTGTACTGGGCCACATTTATGATCTGTCAAAAAATGTCGAGTATTGGAGGGAATGCTGATTAGAGGTGGTCCGGAGCTCCCATTCGGCATAATAATTGCCCTCATCGGGGGTAAGTCCAGGTACATAAGGGTAGGTCCAGGTACATAAGGGGTAATTCCAAGTACATAGGGGGTAAGTCCAGGTACATCGGGGGTAAGTCCAGGTACATCGGGGCTATTAGGGGATTTAGGGTTTTTAGGGGTTTAGTTACCGGTCGGGTGGGGATTTGGGTGGCCGAGGGGATTTGTTGCACATGTTATTATATGTTCCGATAAGGCTTGTATGGTCCTCGAAAGTGTTCAGGAGTGCTTCATTGTCTTTTTAACGAAAGTTCAAGCCATAGAAGTAAAAATATTTTGGGTTATTGACAATTTTTCGAAAATGTCGATTTTGCCTATTTTTGAGGCGGTTGTACGGTTTTTTCTAGGAAATGGATTACAGACCTATATTAACCCGTCATTATTTAAGAATTGAATGGAGTAGGCAGTGTATGACAACAATTTTATGAAAAAGTGTGCAAAGATAGCCATGCAGACTCGTGGTGTTGCCATGTTTTAAGGCGGTTTTGCCGGTAAACTCGATTTTGTGGAGTGTTTGTTCAATTAACGCATTAATCTTGTGCTGAGTGGTCCTTTGATAGTGGTATTCAGCGTCTATATTATATTTGTGTGCTGCGATCATGGCCTACGCAGTGATATGGGTCGGGGCTACCTGATTTTCCCTACTAGATCCAGTTTTTGAGATTGCAGTGAAACCCGATGAAACGCACAGTTGATATTAGTAAGGTTTATGTTGGATACGCTGCCAAGTCAAAACTCTGCATAAAAGTGGCCAATGCAAAAAACTTGCTCTCCAAGCGGAAGTGATGACGGCTCTTTGCGAACAAGTGATCCAATGTGCTCTTAGTGTGTTCTTGGGACCTTGTAAAGTGAGCTGGATACAAAATTCGCTTTTAGCCGAAAAACTACGCAAAATCGTTAGTAGTAAGAAATTGGTAGGTTTCCTGAACATGAGGATCTGCTGAATTTACATAGGTGACGCACTCAAAGCATTTGTTTATAAATTGCTTCCTAACTGAGAAAAGTAAAAACTGAATACCGTCTTGCCTTTATTGAATCCTTGAATCCATTTGGTAGAGAATGATTTTAAATTCTGATTAAATGAGCAGTTGGTATTAGTATGCCTTGTTTTCGGTGCGTGGAATGTAATGCTCCGGTGATTGGTGTCGATAAAAAAATGACACAGAGCGACCTTTTTGTGTTTACTAGATCCATTTGGGGATAAATATGACTTGAAATCCGTTGGATTGCTTATATCACAAGAGTAGGAAAAATATAGGGGATTTAGGGGATTTAGGGGATTAGGGTTTTTTTTTAGGGGTTTTTTTAGGGATTTAAGGGTTTAGGGGGTTTAGGGGATTTAGGGGATTTAGGGGTTTTTAGGGATTTAGGGGATTAGGGATTTTAGGGGATTTAGGGGATTTAGGGGTTTTTAGGGGTTTTAGGGGTTTAGGGGATTTAGGGGTTTTAGGGATTAGGGTTTTAGGGATTTAGGGGATTAGGGTTTTAGGGGGTTTTTAGGGGTTTAGGGGATTTAGGGGATTAGGGGATTAGGGGTTTTAGGGGTTTAGGGGATTAGGGGATTAGGGGATTTAGGGGATTTAGGGGTTTTTAGGGTTTTAGGGGATTTAGGGATTTAGGGGATTAGGGGATTTAGGGACTTAGGGGTTTTTAGGGATTTAGGGGTTTTTAGGGGATTAGGGGTTTAGGGGTTTTAGGGGTTTTTAGGGATTTAGGGGATTTAGGGGATTTAGGGGATTTAGGGTTTAGGGTTTTAGGGGTTTAGGGGTTTTTTTAGGGGTTTTATTAGGGTTTTTAGGGGATTTAGGGATTTAGGGGATTTAGGGGTTTTTAGGGTTTTTAGGGGATTAGGGTTTTAGGGGATTTAGGGGATTTAGGGGATTTAGGGATTAGGGTTTTTTAGGGATTAGGATTTAGGGGTTTTTTAGGGGTTTTAGGGGTTTTTAGGGGTTTTAGGGGTTTTTAGGGTTTTTAGGGGTTTAGGATTAGGGGATTTAGGGGTTTTTTTAGGGGTTTTAGGGTTTTTAGGGGTTTTTTAGGGATTTAGGGGTTTTAGGGGTTTTTTAGGGGTTTTAGGGTTTTTTAGGGATTAGGGGTTTTTAGGGGTTTTAGGGTTTTTAGGGGATTAGGGGTTTTTAGGGGTTTTTTAGGGGTTTTTTAGGGGGTTTATTAGGGGATTTAGGGATTTAGGGGATTTAGGGGATTAGGGGTTTTAGGGGATTTAG